>CM060884.1:607500-1180000 GCA_030762935.1 Hymenopus coronatus
CACGCTCCTAACTGCTCGTAAATAGCTTTTGCAGCGAATTTGGAGCAACTTTTGTTATATGTTTATTTCGAGACCAGGGAGCCGAGAATCATCGAAATATCGACTTACACGAAATGAAATATTTTTGTGATATTCTTGTTCCCCACGCTCCTAACTGCTCGTAAATAGCATTTGCAGCGATTTTGGAGCAACTTATTTTATATGTATGTTTCGTATCCTGGGAGCCGAGAATCGACGAAAAGTCGACTTACAGGTAATGAAACATTTTTATGATAATCATCTTCCCCACACTCCAAACTATTCCTATTTAGCTTTGGCAGCGAATTTGGAGCTACTTTTGTTCTGAGAATATTTCGTGTCCAGGTCGAAATATCAACTTACACGAAATGAAATATTTTTGTGACATTCTTGTTGCCCACGCTCCTAACCGCTCGTAAATAGCATTTGCAGCGATTTTGGAGCAACTTTTGTTATATGTATATTTCGCGACCAGGGAGCCGAGAATCATCGAAATATCGAATTTCACGAAATGAAATATTTTTGTAATATTCTTTTTCCCCTTACTCCAATCTGCTGGTATATAGCTTTTGCTGCGAATTTGGAGCAACTTTTGTTCTGAGCATATTTCGTGTCCCGGGAACTGAGAATCGTCGAAATATCGACTTACACGAAATGAAAAATTTTTGTGATATTCTTGTTCCCCACACTTTAAACTGCTTTATATAGCTTTTGCAGCTCATTTATAGTAACTTCTGTTCTGAGAATATTTCGTGTCCAGGGAGCCGCGTAAGGTCGAAATATCAACTTACACGAAATGAAATATTTTTGTGATATTCTTGTTCTCCACGCTCCTAACTGCTCGTAAATAGCATTTCCTGCGAATTTGGAGCAACTTTTGTTATATGTATATTTCGCGACCAGGGAGCCGAGAATCATCGAAATATCGACTTTCACGAAATGAAATATTTTTGTGATATTCTTTTTCCCCTTACTCTAATCTGCTGGTATATAGCTTTTGCTGCGGATTTGGAGCAAGTTTTGTTCTGAGCATATTTCGTGTCCCGGGAACTGAGAATCGTCGAAATATTGACTTACACGAAATGAAAAATTTTTGTGATATTCTTGTTCCTCACACTTTAAACTGCTTTATATAGCTTTTGCAGCTCATTTAGAGTAACTTTTGTTCTGAGAATATTTCGTGTCCAGGGAGCCGCGTAAGGTCGAAATATCAACTTACACGAAATGAAATATTTTTGTGATATTCTTGTTCACCACGCTCCTAACTGCTCGTAAATACCATTTGCAGCGAATTTGGAGCAACTTTTGTTATATGTATATTTCGCGACCAGGGAGCCGAGAATCATCGAAATATCGACTTTCACGAAATGAAATATTTTTGTGATATTCTTTTTCCCCTTACTCTAATCTGCTGGTATATAGCTTTTGTTGCGAATTTGGAGCAACTTTTGTTCTGAGCATATTTCGTGTCCTGGGAACTGAGAATCGTCGAAATATCGACTTACTCGAAATGAAAAATTTTTGTGATATTCTTGTTCCCCACACTTTAAACTGCTTTATATAGCTTTTGCAGCTCATTTAGAGTAACTTTTGTTCTGAGAATATTTCGTGTCCAGGGAGCCGCGTAAGGTCGAAATATCAACTTACACGAAATGAAATATTTTTGTGACATTCTTGTTGCCCACGCTCCTAACCGCTCGTAAATAGCATTTGCAGCGATTTTGGAGCAACTTTTGTTATATGTATATTTCGCGACCAGGGAGCCGAGAATCGTCGAAATATCAACTTACCCGAAATGAAATATTTTTGTGATATTCTTGTTCTCCACGCTCCTAACTGCTCGTAAATAGCTTTTGCAGCGAATTTGGAGCAACTTTTGTTATATGTTTATTTCGAGACCAGGGAGCCGAGAATCATCGAAATATCGACTTACACGAATTGAAATATTTTTGTGATATTCTTGTTCCCCACGCTCGTAACTGCTCGTAAATAGCATTTGCAGCGATTTTGGAGCAACTTATTTTATATGTATATTTCGTATCCTGGGAGCCGAGAATCGACGAAAAGTCGACTTACAGGTAATGAAACATTTTTATGATAATCTTCTTCCCCACACTCCAAACTATTCCTATTTAGCTTTTGCAGCGAATTTGGAGCTACTTTTGTTCTGAGAATATTTCGTGTCCAGGGAGTCGCGTAAGGTCGAAATATCAACTTACACGAAATGAAATATTTCTGTGATATTCTTGTTCCCCACACTTTAAACTGCTTTATATAGCTTTTGAAGCTTATTTAGAGTAACTTCTGTTCTGAAAATATTTCGTGTCCAGGGAGCCGCGTAAGGTCGAAATATCAACTTACACGAAATGAAATATTTTTGTGAAATTCTTGTTGCCCACGCTCCTAACTGCTCGTAAATAGCTTTTGCAGCGAATTTGGAGCAACTTTTGTTATATGTTTATTTCGAGACCAGGGAGCCGAGAATCATCGAAATATCGACTTACACGAAATGAAATATTTTTGTGATATTCTTGTTCCCCACGCTCCTAACTGCTCGTAAATAGCATTTGCAGCGATTTTGGAGCAACTTATTTTATATGTATGTTTCGTATCCTGGGAGCCGTGAATCGACGAAAAGTCGACTTACAGGTAATAAAACATTTTTATGATAATCATTTTCCCCACACTCCAATCTATTCCTATTTAGCTTTTGCAGCGAATTTGGAGCTACTTTTGTTCTGAGAATATTTCGTGTCCAGGTCGAAATATCAACTTACACGAAATGAAATATTTTTGACATTCTTGTTGCCCACGCTCCTAACTGCTCGTAAATAGCATTTGCAGCGATTTTGGAGCAACTTTTGTTATATGTATATTTTGCGACCAGGGAGCCGAGAATCAACGAAATATCGACTTTCACGAAATGAAATATTTTTGTGATATTCTTTTTCCCCTTACTCCAATCTGCTGGTATGTAGCTTTTGCTGCGAATTTGGAGCAACTTTTGTTCTGAGCATATTTCGTGTCCCGGGAACTGAGAATCGTCGAAATATCGACTTACACGAAATGAAAAATTTTTTGTGATATTCTTGTTCCCCACACTTTAAACTGCTTTATATAGCTTTTGAAGCTTGTTTAGAGTAACTTCTGTTCTGAGAATATTTCGTGTCCAGGGAGCTGCGTAAGGTCGAAATATCAACTTACACGAAATGAAATATTTTTGTGATATTCTTGTTCCCCACGCTCCTAACTGCTCGTAAATAGCTTTTGCAGCGAATTTGGAGCAACTTTTGTTCTGAGCATATTTCGTGTCCCGGGAACTGAGAATCGTCGAAATATCGACTTACATGAAATGAAATATGTTTGTGATATTCTTGTTTCCCACACTTTAAACTGCTTTATATAGCTTTTGCAGCTCATTTAGAGTAACTTTTGTTCTGAGAATAATTCGTTACTAGGGAGCCGCGAATCGTCGAAAAATCGACTTACGCGAAAGGAAACATTTTTGTAATATTCTTGTTCCCCACACTCCAAACTGCTCGTAAATAGCTTTTGCAGCGAATTTGGAGCAACTTTTGTTATATGTTTATTTCGAGACCAGGGAGCCGAGAATCATCGAAATATCGACCTACACGAATTGAAATATTTTTGTGATATTCTTGTTCCCCACGCTCCTAACTGCTCGTAAATAGCATTTGCAGCGATTTTGGAGCAACTTATTTTATATGTATATTTCGTATCCTGGGAGCCGAGAATCGACGAAAAGTCGATTTACACATAATAAAACATTTTTATGATATTCTTGTTCCCCACAATCCAAACTGCTCGTATATTACATTTGCAGCGAATTTGGAGCAACTTTTGTTATATGTATTTTCGTGTCCATTGAGCCGAGAATCGTCGAAATATCAACTTACCCGAAATGAAATATTTTTGTGATATTCTTGTTCCCCACGCTCCTAACTGCTCGTAAATAGCAATTGCAGCGATTTTGGAGCAACTTATTTTATATGTATATTTCGTATCCTGGGAGCCGAGAATCGACGAAAAGTCGACTTACAGGTAATGAAACATTTTTATGATAATTTTCTTCCCCACACTCCAAACTATTCCTATTTAGCTTTTGCAGCGAATTTGGAGCTACTTTTGTTCTGGGAATATTTCGTGTCCAGGGAGCCGCGTAAGGTCGAAATATCAACTTACACGAAATGAAATATTTTTGTGATATTCTTGTTCCCCACGCTCCTAACTGCTCGTAAATAGCTTTTGCAGCGAATTTGGAGCAACTTTTGTTATATGTTTATTTCGAGACCAGGGAGCCGAGAATCATCGAAATATCGACTTACACGAAATGAAATATTTTTGTGATATTCTTGTTCCCCACGCTCCTAACTGCTCGTAAATAGCATTTGCAGCGATTTTGGAGCAACTTACTTTATATGTATGTTTCGTATCCTGGGAGCCGAGAATCGACGAAAAGTCGACTTACAGGTAATGAAACATTTTTATGATAATCATCTTCCCCACACTCCAAACTATTCCTATTTAGCTTTTGCAGCGAATTTGAGCTACTTTTGTTCTGAGAATATTTCGTGTCCAGGTCGAAATATCAACTTACACGAAATGAAATATTTTTGTGACATTCTTGTTGCCCACGCTCCTAACCGCTCGTAAATAGCATTTGCAGCGATTTTGGAGCAACTTTTGTTATATGTATATTTCGCGACCAGGGAGCCGAGAATCATCGAAATATCGAATTTCACGAAATGAAATATTTTTGTGATATTCTTTTTCGCCTTACTCCAATCTGCTGGTATATAGCTTTTGCTGCGAATTTGGAGCAACTTTTGTTCTGAGCATATTTCGTGTCCCGGGAACTGAGAATCGTCGAAATATCGACTTACACGAAATGAAAAATTTTTGTGATATTCTTGTTCCCCACACTTTAAACTGCTTTATATAGCTTTTGCAGCTCATTTAGAGTAACTTCTGTTCTGAGAATATTTCGTGTCCAGGGAGCCGCGTAAGGTCGAAATATCAACTTACACGAAATGAAATATTTTTGTGATATTCTTGTTCTCCACGCTCCTAACTGCTCGTAAATACCATTTCCTGCGAATTTGGAGCAACTTTTGTTATTGGTATATTTCGCGACCAGGGAGCCGAGAATCATCGAAATATCGACTTTCACGAAATGAAATATTTTTATGATATACTTTTTCCCCTTACTCCAATCTGCTGGTATATAGCTTTTGCTGCGAATTTGGAGAAACTTTTGTTCTGAGCATATTTCGTGTCCCGGGAACTGAGAATCGTCGAAATATCGACTTACACGAAATGAAAAATTTTTGTGATATACTTGTTCGTCACACTTTAAACTGCTTTATATAGCTTTTGCAGCTCATTTAGAGTAACTTTTGTTCTGAGAATATTTCGTGTTCAGGGAGCAGCGTAAGGTCGAAATATCAACTTACACGAAATTAAATATTTTTGTGATATTCTTGTTCACCACGCTCCTAACTGCTCGTAAATACCATTTGCAGCGAATTTGGAGCAACTTTTGTTATATGTATATTTCGCGACCAGGGAGCCGAGAATCATCGAAATATCGACTTTCACGAAATGAAATATTTTTGTGATATTCTTTTTCCCCTTACTCTAATCTGCTGGTATATAGCTTTTGCTGCGAATTTGGAGCAACTTTTGTTCTGAGCATATTTCGTGTCCCGGGAACTGAGAATCGTCGAAATATCGACTTACACGAAATGAAAAATTTTTGTGATATTCTTGTTCCCCACGCTCCTAACTGCTCGTAAATAGCTTTTGCAGCGAATTTGGAGCAACTTTTGTTATATGTTTATTTCGAGAACAGGGAGCCGAGAATCATCGAAATATCGACTTACACGAAATGAAATATTTTTGTGATATTCTTGTTCCCCACGCTCCTAACTGCTCGTAAATAGCATTTGCAGCGATTTTGGAGCAACTTATTTTATATGTATATTTCGTATCCTGGGAGCCGAGAATCGACGAAAAGTCGACTTACAGGTAATGAAACATTTTTGTGATAATCTTGTTCCCCACGCTCCTAACTGCTCGTAAATAGCTTTTGCAGCGAATTTGGAGCATCATTTGTTATATGTTTATTTCGAGACCAGGGAGTCGAGAATCATCAAAATATAGACTTACACGAAATGAAAAATTTTTGTGATATTCTTGATCCCCACATTTCAAACTGCTCCTATATAGCTTTTGCAGCGAATGTGGAGCAGATTTTGAAATAGTCACATTTCGTGTCTATGGAGCCGAGAATCGTCGTAAAATCGATTTACACGTAATAAAACATTTTTATGATATTCTTGTTCCCCACACTCCAAACTGCTCGTATATTGCATTTGCAGCGAATTTGGAGCAACTTTTGTTATATGTATTTTCGTGTCCATTGAGCCGAGAATCGTCGAAATATCAACTTACCCGAAATGAAATATTTTTGTGATATTCTTGTTCTCCACGCTCCTAACTGCTCGTAAATAGCTTTTGCAGCGAATTTGGAGCAACTTTTGTTATATGTTTATTTCGAGACCAGGGAGCCGAGAATCATCGAAATATCGACCTACACGAATTGAAATATTTTTGTGATATTCTTGTTCCCCACGCTCCTAACTGCTCGTAAATAGCATTTGCAGCGATTTTGGAGCAACTTATTTTATATGTATATTTCGTATCCTGGGAGCCGAGAATCGACGAAAAGTCGATTTACACATAATAAAACATTTTTATGATATTCTTGTTCCCCACAATACAAACTGCTCGTATATTACATTTGCAGCGAATTTGGAGCAACTTTTGTTATATGTATTTTCGTGTCCATTGAGCCGAGAATCGTCGAAATATCAACTTACCCGAAATGAAATATTTTTGTGATATTCTTGTTCCCCACGCTCCTAACTGCTCGTAAATAGCAATTGCAGCGATTTTGGAGCAACTTATTTTATATGTATATTTCGTATCCTGGGAGCCGAGAATCGACGAAAAGTCGACTTACAGGTAATGAAACATTTTTATGATAATTTTCTTCCCCACACTCCAAACTATTCCTATTTAGCTTTTGCAGCGAATTTGGAGCTACTTTTGTTCTGGGAATATTTCGTGTCCAGGGAGCCGCGTAAGGTCGAAATATCAACCTACACGAAATGAAATATTTTTGTGATATTCTTGTTCACCACGCTCCTAACTGCTCGTAAATACCATTTGCAGCGAATTTGGAGCAACTTTTGTTCTGAGAATAATTCGTTACTAGGGAGCCGCGAATCGTCGAAAAATCGACTTACGCGAAAGGAAACATTTTTGTAATATTCTTGTTCCCCACACTCCAAACTGCTCTTAAATAGCTTTTGCAGCGAATTTGGAGCAACTTTTGTTATATGTTTATTTCGAGACCAGGGAGCCGAGAATCATCGAAATATCGACTTACACGAAATGAAATATTTTTGTGATATTCTTGTTCCCCACGCTCCTAACTGCTCGTAAATAGCATTTGCAGCGATTTTGGAGCAACTTATTTTATATGTATATTTCGTATCCTGGGAGCCGAGAATCGACGAAAAGTCGACTTACAGGTAATAAAACATTTTTATGATAATCATTTTCCCCACACTCCAATCTATTCCTATTTAGCTTTTGCAGCGAATTTGGAGCTACTTTTGTTCTGAGAATATTTCGTGTCCAGGTCGAAATATCAACTTACACGAAATGAAATATTTTTGTGACATTCTTGTTGCCCACGCTCCTAACTGCTCGTAAATAGCATTTGCAGCGATTTTGGAGCAACTTTTGTTATATGTATATTTCGCGACCAGGGAGCCGAGAATCATCGAAATATCGACTTTCACGAAATGAAATATTTTTGTGATATTCTTTTTCCCCTTACTCCAATCTGCTGGTATATAGCTTTTGCTGCGAATTTGGAGCAACTTTTGTTCTGAGCATATTTCGTGTCCCGGGAACTGAGAATCGTCGAAATATCGACTTACACGAAATGAAAAATTTTTTGTGATATTCTTGTTCCCCACACTTTAAACTGCTTTATATAGCTTTTGAAGCTTGTTTAGAGTAACTTCTGTTCTGAGAATATTTCGTGTCCAGGGAGCTGCGTAAGGTCAAAATATCAACTTACACGAAATGAAATATTTTTGTGATATTCTTGTTCCCCACGCTCCTTACTGCTCGTAAATAGCTTTTGCAGCGAATTTGGAGCAACTTTTGTTATATGTTTATTTCGAGACCAGGGAGCCGAGAATCATCGAAATATCGACTTACACGAAATGAAATATTTTTGTGATATTCTTGTTCCCCACGCTCCTAACTGCTCGTAAATAGCATTTGCAGCGATTATGGAGCAACTTATTTTATATGTATGTTTCGTATCCTGGGAGCCGAGAATCGACGAAAAGTCGACTTACAGGTAATGAAACATTTTTATGATAATCATCTTCCCCACACTCCAAACTATTCCTATTTAGCTTTGGCAGCGAATTTGGAGCTACTTTTGTTCTGAGAATATTTCGTGTCCAGGTCGAAATATCAACTTACACGAAATGAAATATTTTTGTGATATTCTTGTTTTCCACGCTCCTAACTGCTCGTAAATACCATTTCCTGCGAATTTGGAGCAACTTTTGTTATTGGTATATTTCGCGACCAGGGAGCCGAGAATCATCGAAATATCGACTTTCACGAAATGAAATATTTTTGTGATATACTTTTTCCCCTTACTCCAATCTGCTGGTATATAGCTTTTGCTGCGAATTTGGAGAAACTTTTGTTCTGAGCATATTTCGTGTCCCGGGAACTGAGAATCGTCGAAATATCGACTTACACGAAATGAAAAATTTTTGTGATATTCTTGTTCCCCACACTTTAAACTGCTTTATATAGCTTTTGCAGCTCATTTATAGTAACTTCTGTTCTGAGAATATTTCGTGTCCAGGGAGCCGCGTAAGGTCGAAATATCAACTTACACGAAATGAAATATTTTTGTGATATTCTTGTTCTCCACGCTCCTAACTGCTCGTAAATAGCATTTCCTGCGAATTTGGAGCAACTTTTGTTATATGTATATTTCGCGACCAGGGAGCCGAGAATCATCGAAATATCTACTTTCACGAAATGAAATATTTTTGTGATATTCTTTTTCCCCTTACTCTAATCTGCTGGTATATAGCTTTTGCTGCGGATTTGGAGCAAGTTTTGTTCTGAGCATATTTCGTGTCCCGGGAACTGAGAATCGTCGAAATATTGACTTTCACGAAATGAAAAATTTTTGTGATATTCTTGTTCCTCACACTTTAAACTGCTTTATATAGCTTTTGCAGCTCATTTAGAGTAACTTTTGTTCTGAGAATATTTCGTGTCCAGGGAGCCGCGTAAGGTCGAAATATCAACTTACACGAAATGAAATATTTTTGTGATATTCTTGTTCACCACGCTCCTAACTGCTCGTAAATACCATTTGCAGCGAATTTGGAGCAACTTTTGTTATATGTATATTTCGCGACCAGGGAGCCGAGAATCATCGAAATATCGACTTTCACGAAATGAAATATTTTTGTGATATTCTTTTTCCCCTTACTCTAATCTGCTGGTATATAGCTTTTGTTGCGAATTTGGAGCAACTTTTGTTCTGAGCATATTTCGTGTCCTGGGAACTGAGAATCGTCGAAATATCGACTTACTCGAAATGAAAAATTTTTGTGATATTCTTGTTCCCCACACTTTAAACTGCTTTATATAGCTTTTGCAGCTCATTTAGAGTAACTTTTGTTCTGAGAATATTTCGTGTCCAGGGAGCCGCGTAAGGTCGAAATATCAACTTACACGAAATGAAATATTTTTGTGATATTCTTGTTCCCCACGCTCCTAACTGCTCGTAAATAGCTTTTGCAGCGAATTTGGAGCACCTTTTGTTATATGTTTATTTCGAGAACAGGGAGCCGAGAATCATCGAAATATCGACTTACAGGTAATGAAACATTTTTGTGATAATCTTGTTCCCCACGCTCCTAACTGCTCGTAAATAGCTTTTGCAGCGAATTTGGAGCAACATTTGTTATATTTTTATTTCGAGACCAGGGAGCCGAGAATCATCGAAATATAGACTTACACGAAATGAAAAATTTTTGTGATATTCTTGATCCCCACACTCCAAACTGCTCGTATATAGCTTTTGCAGCGAATTTGGAGCAGATTTTGTTATAGTCACATTTCGTGTCTACGGAGCCGAGAATCGTCGTAAAATCGATTTACACATAATAAAACATTTTTATGATATTCTTGTTCCCCACACTCCAAACTGCTCGTATATTGCATTTGCAGCGAATTTGGAGCAACTTTTGTTATATGTATTTTCGTGTCCATTGAGCCGAGAATCGTCGAAATATCAACTTACCCGAAATGAAATATTTTTGTGATATTCTTGTTCCCCACGCTCCTAACTGCACGTAAATAGCATTTGCAGCGATTTTGGAGCAACTTATTTTATATGTATATTTCGTATCCTGGGAGCCGAGAATCGACGAAAAGTCGACTTACAGGTAATGAAACATTTTTATGATAATCTTCTTCCCCACACTCCAAACTATTCCTATTTAGCTTCTGAAGCGAATTTGGAGCTACTTTTGTTCTGGGAATATTTCGTGTCCAGGGAGCCGCGTAATTTCGAAATATCAACTTACACGAAATGGATTATTTTTGTGATATTCTTGTTCTCCACGCTCCTAACTGCTCGTAAATACCATTTCCTGCGAATTTGGAGCAACTTTTGTTATATGTATATTTCGCGACCAGGGAGCCGAGAATCATCGAAATATCGACTTTCACGAAATGAAATATTTTTGTGATATACTTTTTCCCCTTACTCCAATCTGCTGGTATATAGCTTTTGCTGCGAATTTGGAGAAACTTTTGTTCTGAGCATATTTCGTGTCCCGGGAACTGAGAATCGTCGAAATATCGACTTACACGAAATGAAATATTTTTGTGATATTCTTGTTCCCCACGCTCCTAACTGATCGTAAATAGCTTTTGCAGCGAATTTGGAGCAACTTTTGTTCTGAGCATATTTCGTGTCCCGGGAACTGAGAATCGACGAAATATCGAATTACACGAAATGAAAAATTTTTGTGATATTCTTTTTCCCCTTACTCCAATCTGCTGGTATATAGCTTTTGCTGCGAATTTGGAGCAACTTTTGTTCTGAGCATATTTCGTGTCCCGGGAACTGAGAATCGTCGAAATATCGACTTACACGAAATGAAAAATTTTTTGTGATATTCTTGTTCCCCACACTTTAAACTGCTTTATATAGTTTTTGAAGCTTGTTTAGAGTAACTTCTGTTCTGAGAATATTTCGTGTCCAGGGAGCTGCGTAAGGTCGAAATATCAACTTACACGAAATGAAATATTTTTGTGATATTCTTGTTCCCCACGCTCCTAACTGCTCGTAAATAGCTTTTGCAGCGAATTTGGAGCAACTTTTGTTATATGTTTATTTCGAGACCAGGGAGCCGAGAATCATCGAAATATCGACTTACACGAAATGAAATATTTTTGTGATATTCTTGTTCCCCACGGTCCTAACTGCTCGTAAATAGCATTTGCAGCGATTTTGGAGCAACTTATTTTATATGTATGTTTCGAATCCTGGGAGCCGAGAATCGACGATAAGTCGACTTACAGGTAATGAAACAATTTTATGATAATCATCTTCCCCACACTCCAAACTATTCCTATTTAGCTTTTGCAGCGAATTTGGAGCTACTTTTGTTCTGAGAATATTTCGTGTCCAGGTCGAAATATCAACTTACACGAAATGAAATATTTTTGTGACATTCTTGTTGCCCACGCTCCTAACCGCTCGTAAATAGCATTTGCAGCGATTTTGGAGCAACTTTTGTTATATGTATATTTCGCGACCAGGGAGCCGAGAATCATCGAAATATCGAATTTCACGAAATGAAATATTTTTGTAATATTCTTTTTCCCCTTACTCCAATCTGCTGGTATATAGCTTTTGCTGCGAATTTGGAGCAACTTTTGTTCTGAGCATATTTCGTGTCCCGGGAACTGAGAATCGTCGAAATATCGACTTACACGAAATGAAAAATTTTTGTGATATTCTTGTTCCCCACACTTTAAACTGCTTTATATAGCTTTTGCAGCTCATTTAGAGTAACTTCTGTTCTGAGAATATTTCGTGTCCAGGGAGCCGCGTAAGGTCGAAATATCAACTTACACGAAATGAAATATTTTTGTGATATTCTTGTTCACCACGCTCCTAACTGCTCGTAAATACCATTTGCAGCGAATTTGGAGCAACTTTTGTTATATGTATATTTCGCGACCAGGGAGCCGAGAATCATCGAAATATCGACTTTCACGAAATGAAATATTTTTGTGATATTCTTTTTCCCCTTACTCTAATCTGCTGGTATATAGCTTTTGCTGCGAATTTGGAGCAACTTTTGTTCTGAGCATATTTCGTGTCCTGGGAACTGAGAATCGTCGAAATATCGACTTACTCGAAATGAAAAATTTTTGTGATATTCTTGTTCCCCACACTTTAAACTGCTTTATATAGCTTTTGCAGCTCATTTAGAGTAACTTTTGTTCTGAGAATATTTCGTGTCCAGGGAGCCGCGTAAGGTCGAAATATCAACTTACACGAAATGAAATATTTTTGTGATATTCTTGTTCCCCACGCTCCTAACTGCTCGTAAATAGCATTTGTAGCGAATTTGGAGCAACTTTTGTTATATGTATATTTCGCAACCAGGGAGCCGAGAATCATCGAAATATCGACTTTCACGAAATGAAATATTTTTGTGATATTCTTTTTCCCCTTACTCCAATCTGCTGGTATATAGCTTTTGCTGCGAATTTGGAGCAACTTTTGTTCTGAGCATATTTCGTGTCCCGGGAACTGAGAATCGTCGAAATATCGACTTACACGAAATGAAATATTTTTGTGATATTCTTGTTCCCCACGCTCCTAACTGCTCGTAAATAGCTTTTGCAGCGAATTTGGAGCACCTTTTGTTATATGTTCATTTCGAGAACAGGGAGCCGAGAATCATCGAAATATCGACTTTCACGAAATGAAATATTTTTGTGATATTCTTTTTCCCCTTACTCCAATCTGCTGGTATATAGCTTTTGCTGCGAATTTGGAGCAACTTTTGTTCTGAGCATATTTCGTGTCTCGGGAACTGAGAATCGTCGAAATATCGACTTACACGAAATGATATATTTTTGTGATATTCTTGTTCCCCACGCTCCTAACTGCTCGTAAATAGCTTTTGCAGCGAATTTGGAGCACCTTTTGTTATATGTTTATTTCGAGAACAGGGAGCCGAGAATCATCGAAATATCGACTTACACGAAATGAAATATTTTTGTGATATTCTTGTTCCCCACGCTCCTAACTGCTCGTAAATAGCATTTGCAGCGATTTTGGAGCAACTTATTTTATATGTATATTTCGTATCCTGGGAGCCGAGAATCGACGAAAAGTCGACTTACAGGTAATGAAACATTTTTGTGATAATCTTGTTCCCCACGCTCCTAACTGCTCGTAAATAGCTTTTGCAGCGAATTTGGAGCAACATTTGTTATATGTTTATTTCGAGACCAGGGAGCCGAGAATCATCGAAATATAGACTTACACGAAATGAAAAATTTTTGTGATATTCTTGATCCCCACGCTCCTAACTGCACGTAAATAGCATTTGCAGCGATTTTGGAGCAACTTATTTTATATGTATATTTCGTATCCTGGGAGCCGAGAATCGACGAAAAGTCGACTTACAGGTAATGAAACATTTTTATGATAATCTTCTTCCCCACACTCCAAACTATTCCTATTTAGCTTTTGCAGCGAATTTGGAGCTACTTTTGTTCTGGGAATATTTCGTGTCCAGGGAGCCGCGTAAGGTCGAAATATCAACTTACACGAAATGAAATATTTTTGTGATATTCTTGTTCTCCACGCTCCTAACTGCTCGTAAATAGCATTTCCTGCGAATTTGGAGCAACTTTTGTTATATGTATATTTCGCGACCAGGGAGCCGAGAATCATCGAAATATCGACTTTCACGAAATGAAATATTTTTGTGATATTCTTTTTCCCCTTAATCCAATCTGCTGGTATATAGCTTTTGCTGCGAATTTGGAGCAACTTTTGTTCTGAGCATATTTCGTGTCCCGGGAACTGAGAATCGTCGAAATATCGACTTACACGAAATGAAAAATTTTTGTAATATTCCTGTTCCCCACACTTTAACTGCTTTATATAGCTTTTGCAGCTCATTTAGAGTAACTTTTGTTCTGAGAATATTTCGTGTCCAGGGAGCCGCGTAAAGTCGAAATATCAACTTACACGAAATGAAATATTTTTGTGATATTTTTGTTCACCACGCTCCTAACTGCTCGTAAATACCATTTGCAGCGAATTTGGAGCAACTTTTGTTATATGTATATTTCGCGACCAGGGAGCCGAGAATCATCGAAATATCGACTTTCACGAAATGAAATATTTTTGTGATATTCTTTTTCCCCTTACTCTAATCTGCTGGTATATAGCTTTTGCTGCGAATTTGGAGCAACTTTTGTTCTGAGCATATTTCGTGTCCCGGGAACTGAGAATCGTCGAAATATCGACTTACACGAAATGAAAAATGTTTGTGATATTCTTGTTCCCCACACTTTAAACTGCTTTATATAGCTTTTGCAGCTCATTTAGAGTAACTTTTGTTCTGAGAATAATTCGTTACTAGGGAGCCGCGAATCGTCGAAAAATCGACTTACGCGAAAGGAAACATTTTTGTAATATTCTTGTTCCCCACACTCCAAACTGCTCGTAAATAGCTTTTGCAGCGAATTTGGAGCAACTTTTGTTATATGTTTATTTCGAGACCAGGGAGCCGAGAATCATCGAAATATCGACTTACACGAAATGAAATATTTTTGTGATATTCTTGTTCCCCACGCTCCTAACTGCTCGTAAATAGCATTTGCAGCGATTTTGGAGCAACTTATTTTATATGTATGTTTCGTATCCTGGGAGCCGAGAATCGACGAAAAGTCGACTTACAGGTAATGAAACATTTTTATGATAATCATCTTCCCCACACTCCAAACTATTCCTATTTAGCTTTTGCAGCGAATTTGGAGCTACTTTTGTTCTGAGAATATTTCGTGTCCAGGTCGAAATATCAACTTACACGAAATGAAATATTTTTGTGACATTCTTGTTGCCCACGCTCCTAACCGCTCGTAAATAGCATTTGCAGCGATTTTGGAGCAACTTTTGTTATATGTATATTTCGCGACCAGGGAGCCGAGAATCATCGAAATATCGAATTTCACGAAATGAAATATTTTTGTGATATTCTTTTTCCCCTTACTCCAATCTGCTGGTATATAGCTTTTGCTGCGAATTAGGAGCAACTTTTGTTCTGAGCATATTTCGTGTCCCGGGAACTGAGAATCGTCGAAATATCGACTTACACGAAATGAAAAATTTTTGTGATATTCTTGTTCGTCACACTTTAAACTGCTTTATATAGCTTTTGCAGCTCATTTAGAGTAACTTTTGTTCTGAGAATATTTCGTGTCCAGGGAGCCGCGTAAGGTCGAAATATCAACTTAAACGAAATGAAATATTTTTGTGATATTCTTGTTCACCACGCTCCTAACTGCTCGTAAATACCATTTGCAGCGAATTTGGAGCAACTTTTGTTATATGTATATTTCGCGACCAGGGAGCCGAGAATCATCGAAATATCGACTTTCACGAAATGAAATATTTTTGTGATATTCTTTTTCCCCTTTCTCCAATCTGCTGGTATATAGCTTTTGCTGCGAATTTGAAGCAACTTTTTTTAGGTCTGAGCATATTTCGTGTCCCGGGAACTGAGAATCGTCGAAATATCGACTTACACGAAATGAAATATTTTTGTGATATTCTTGTTCCCCACGCTCCTAACTGCTCGTAAATAGCATTTGCAGCGATTTTGGAGCAACTTATTTTATATGTATATTTCGTATCCTGGGAGCCGAGAATCGACGAAAAGTCGACTTACAGGTAATGAAACATTTTTGTGATAATCTTGTTCCCCACGCTCCTAACTGCTCGTAAATAGCTTTTGCAGCGAATTTGGAGCAACATTTGTTATATGTTTATTTCGAGACCAGGGAGCCGAGAATCATCGAAATATAGACTTACACGAAATGAAAAATTTTTGTGATATTCTTGATCCCCACACTCCAAACTGCTCGTATATAGCTTTTGCAGCGAATTTGGAGCAGATTTTGTTATAGTCACATTTCGTGTCTACGGAGCCGAGAATCGTCGTGAAATCGATTTACACATAATAAAACATTTTTATGATATTCTTGTTCCCCACACTCCAAACTGCTCGTATATTGCATTTGCAGCGAATTTGGAGCAACTTTTGTTATATGTATTTTCGTGTCCATTGAGCCGAGAATCGTCGAAATATCAACTTACCCGAAATGAAATATTTTTGTGATATTCTTGTTCCCCACGCTCCTAACTGCACGTAAATAGCATTTGCAGCGATTTTGGAGCAACTTATTTTATATGTATATTTCGTATCCTGGGAGCCGAGAATCGACGAAAAGTCGACTTACAGGTAATGAAACATTTTTATGATAATCTTCTTCCCCACACTCCAACCTATACCTATTTAGCTTTTGCAGCGAATTTGGAGCTACTTTTGTTCTGGGAATATTTCGTGTCCAGGGAGCCGCGTAAGGTCGAAATATCAACTTACACGAAATGAAATATTTTTGTGATATTCTTGTTCTCCACGCTCCTAACTGCTCGTAAATAGCATTTCCTGCGAATTTGGAGCAACTTTTGTTATATGTATATTTCGCGACCAGGGAGCCGAGAATCATCGAAATATCGACTTTCACGAAATGAAATATTTTTGTGATATTCCTTTTCCCCTTAATCCAATCTGCTGGTATATAGCTTTTGCTGCGAATTTGGAGCAACTTTTGTTCTGAGCATATTTCGTGTCCCGGGAACTGAGAATCGTCGAAATATCGACTTACACGAAATGAAAAATTTTTGTAATATTCCTGTTCCCCACACTTTAACTGCTTTATATAGCTTTTGCAGCTCATTTAGAGTAACTTTTGTTCTGAGAATATTTCGTGTCCAGGGAGCCGCGTAAGGTCGAAATATCAACTTACACGAAATGAAATATTTTTGTGATATTTTTGTTCACCACGCTCCTAACTGCTCGTAAATACCATTTGCAGCGAATTTGGAGCAACTTTTGTTATATGTATATTTCGCGACCAGGGAGCCGAGAATCATCGAAATATCGACTTTCACGAAATGAAATATTTTTGTGATATTCTTTTTCCCCTTACTCTAATCTGCTGGTATATAGCTTTTGCTGCGAATTTGGAGCAACTTTTGTTCTGAGCATATTTCGTGTCCCGGGAACTGAGAATCGTCGAAATATCGACTTACACGAAATGAAAAATGTTTGTGATATTCTTGTTCCCCACACTTTAAACTGCTTTATATAGCTTTTGCAGCTCATTTAGAGTAACTTTTGTTCTGAGAATAATTCGTTACTAGGGAGCCGCGAATCGTCGAAAAATCGACTTACGCGAAAGGAAACATTTTTGTAATATTCTTGTTCCCCACACTCCAAACTGCTCGTAAATAGCTTTTGCAGCGAATTTGGAGCAACTTTTGTTATATGTTTATTTCGAGACCAGGGAGCCGAGAATCATCGAAATATCGACTTACACGAAATGAAATATTTTTATGATATTCTTGTTCCCCACGCTCCTAACTGCTCGTAAATAGCATTTGCAGCGATTTTGGAGCAACTTATTTTATATGTATATTTCGCGACAAGGGAGCCGAGAATCATCGAAATATCTACTTTCACGAAATGAAATATTTTTGTGATATTCTTTTTCCCCTTACTCTAATCTGCTGGTATATAGCTTTTGCTGCGAATTTGGAGAAACTTTTGTTCTGAGCATATTTCGTGTCCCGGGAACTGAGAATCGTCGAAATATCGACTTACACGAAATGAAAAATTTTTGTGATATTCTTGTTCCCCACACTTTAAACTGCTTTATATAGCTTTTGCAGCTCATTTATAGTAACTTCTGTTCTGAGAATATTTCGTGTCCAGGGAGCCGCGTAAGGTCGAAATATCAACTTACACGAAATGAAATATTTTTGTGATATTCTTGTTCTCCACGCTCCTAACTGCTCGTAAATAGCATTTCCTGCGAATTTGGAGCAACTTTTGTTATATGTATATTTCGCGACCAGGGAGCCGAGAATCATCGAAATATCTACTTTCACGAAATGAAATATTTTTGTGATATTCTTTTTCCCCTTACTCTAATCTGCTGGTATATAGCTTTTGCTGCGGATTTGGAGCAAGTTTTGTTCTGAGCATATTTCGTGTCCCGGGAACTGAGAATCGTCGAAATATTGACTTTCACGAAATGAAAAATTTTTGTGATATTCTTGTTCCTCACACTTTAAACTGCTTTATATAGCTTTTGCAGCTCATTTAGAGTAACTTTTGTTCTGAGAATATTTCGTGTCCAGGGAGCCGCGTAAGGTCGAAATATCAACTTACACGAAATGAAATATTTTTGTGATATTCTTGTTCACCACGCTCCTAACTGCTCGTAAATACCATTTGCAGCGAATTTGGAGCAACTTTTGTTATATGTATATTTCGCGACCAGGGAGCCGAGAATCATCGAAATATCGACTTTCACGAAATGAAATATTTTTGTGATATTCTTTTTCCCCTTACTCTAATCTGCTGGTATATAGCTTTTGTTGCGAATTTGGAGCAACTTTTGTTCTGAGCATATTTCGTGTCCTGGGAACTGAGAATCGTCGAAATATCGACTTACTCGAAATGAAAAATTTTTGTGATATTCTTGTTCCCCACACTTTAAACTGCTTTATATAGCTTTTGCAGCTCATTTAGAGTAACTTTTGTTCTGAGAATATTTCGTGTCCAGGGAGCCGCGTAAGGTCGAAATATCAACTTACACGAAATGAAATATTTTTGTGATATTCTTGTTCCCCACGCTCCTAACTGCTCGTAAATAGCTTTTGCAGCGAATTTGGAGCACCTTTTGTTATATGTTTATTTCGAGAACAGGGAGCCGAGAATCATCGAAATATCGACTTACAGGTAATGAAACATTTTTGTGATAATCTTGTTCCCCACGCTCCTAACTGCTCGTAAATAGCTTTTGCAGCGAATTTGGAGCAACATTTGTTATATTTTTATTTCGAGACCAGGGAGCCGAGAATCATCGAAATATAGACTTACACGAAATGAAAAATTTTTGTGATATTCTTGATCCCCACACTCCAAACTGCTCGTATATAGCTTTTGCAGCGAATTTGGAGCAGATTTTGTTATAGTCACATTTCGTGTCTACGGAGCCGAGAATCGTCGTAAAATCGATTTACACATAATAAAACATTTTTATGATATTCTTGTTCCCCACACTCCAAACTGCTCGTATATTGCATTTGCAGCGAATTTGGAGCAACTTTTGTTATATGTATTTTCGTGTCCATTGAGCCGAGAATCGTCGAAATATCAACTTACCCGAAATGAAATATTTTTGTGATATTCTTGTTCCCCACGCTCCTAACTGCACGTAAATAGCATTTGCAGCGATTTTGGAGCAACTTATTTTATATGTATATTTCGTATCCTGGGAGCCGAGAATCGACGAAAAGTCGACTTACAGGTAATGAAACATTTTTATGATAATCTTCTTCCCCACACTCCAAACTATTCCTATTTAGCTTCTGAAGCGAATTTGGAGCTACTTTTGTTCTGGGAATATTTCGTGTCCAGGGAGCCGCGTAATTTCGAAATATCAACTTACACGAAATGGATTATTTTTGTGATATTCTTGTTCTCCACGCTCCTAACTGCTCGTAAATACCATTTCCTGCGAATTTGGAGCAACTTTTGTTATATGTATATTTCGCGACCAGGGAGCCGAGAATCATCGAAATATCGACTTTCACGAAATGAAATATTTTTGTGATATACTTTTTCCCCTTACTCCAATCTGCTGGTATATAGCTTTTGCTGCGAATTTGGAGAAACTTTTGTTCTGAGCATATTTCGTGTCCCGGGAACTGAGAATCGTCGAAATATCGACTTACACGAAATGAAATATTTTTGTGATATTCTTGTTCCCCACGCTCCTAACTGATCGTAAATAGCTTTTGCAGCGAATTTGGAGCAACTTTTGTTCTGAGCATATTTCGTGTCCCGGGAACTGAGAATCGTCGAAATATCGAATTACACGAAATGAAAAATTTTTGTGATATTCTTTTTCCCCTTACTCCAATCTGCTGGTATATAGCTTTTGCTGCGAATTTGGAGCAACTTTTGTTCTGAGCATATTTCGTGTCCCGGGAACTGAGAATCGTCGAAATATCGACTTACACGAAATGAAAAATTTTTTGTGATATTCTTGTTCCCCACACTTTAAACTGCTTTATATAGTTTTTGAAGCTTGTTTAGAGTAACTTCTGTTCTGAGAATATTTCGTGTCCAGGGAGCTGCGTAAGGTCGAAATATCAACTTACACGAAATGAAATATTTTTGTGATATTCTTGTTCCCCACGCTCCTAACTGCTCGTAAATAGCTTTTGCAGCGAATTTGGAGCAACTTTTGTTATATGTTTATTTCGAGACCAGGGAGCCGAGAATCATCGAAATATCGACTTACACGAAATGAAATATTTTTGTGATATTCTTGTTCCCCACGGTCCTAACTGCTCGTAAATAGCATTTGCAGCGATTTTGGAGCAACTTATTTTATATGTATGTTTCGAATCCTGGGAGCCGAGAATCGACGATAAGTCGACTTACAGGTAATGAAACAATTTTATGATAATCATCTTCCCCACACTCCAAACTATTCCTATTTAGCTTTTGCAGCGAATTTGGAGCTACTTTTGTTCTGAGAATATTTCGTGTCCAGGTCGAAATATCAACTTACACGAAATGAAATATTTTTGTGACATTCTTGTTGCCCACGCTCCTAACCGCTCGTAAATAGCATTTGCAGCGATTTTGGAGCAACTTTTGTTATATGTATATTTCGCGACCAGGGAGCCGAGAATCATCGAAATATCGAATTTCACGAAATGAAATATTTTTGTAATATTCTTTTTCCCCTTACTCCAATCTGCTGGTATATAGCTTTTGCTGCGAATTTGGAGCAACTTTTGTTCTGAGCATATTTCGTGTCCCGGGAACTGAGAATCGTCGAAATATCGACTTACACGAAATGAAAAATTTTTGTGATATTCTTGTTCCCCACACTTTAAACTGCTTTATATAGCTTTTGCAGCTCATTTAGAGTAACTTCTGTTCTGAGAATATTTCGTGTCCAGGGAGCCGCGTAAGGTCGAAATATCAACTTACACGAAATGAAATATTTTTGTGATATTCTTGTTCACCACGCTCCTAACTGCTCGTAAATACCATTTGTAGCGAATTTGGAGCAACTTTTGTTATATGTATATTTCGCGACCAGGGAGCCGAGAATCATCGAAATATCGACTTTCACGAAATGAAATATTTTTGTGATATTCTTTTTCCCCTTACTCTAATCTGCTGGTATATAGCTTTTGCTGCGAATTTGGAGCAACTTTTGTTCTGAGCATATTTCGTGTCCTGGGAACTGAGAATCGTCGAAATATCGACTTACTCGAAATGAAAAATTTTTGTGATATTCTTGTTCCCCACACTTTAAACTGCTTTATATAGCTTTTGCAGCTCATTTAGAGTAACTTTTGTTCTGAGAATATTTCGTGTCCAGGGAGCCGCGTAAGGTCGAAATATCAACTTACACGAAATGAAATATTTTTGTGATATTCTTGTTCCCCACGCTCCTAACTGCTCGTAAATAGCATTTGTAGCGAATTTGGAGCAACTTTTGTTATATGTATATTTCGCAACCAGGGAGCCGAGAATCATCGAAATATCGACTTTCACGAAATGAAATATTTTTGTGATATTCTTTTTCCCCTTACTCCAATCTGCTGGTATATAGCTTTTGCTGCGAATTTGGAGCAACTTTTGTTCTGAGCATATTTCGTGTCCCGGGAACTGAGAATCGTCGAAATATCGACTTACACGAAATGAAATATTTTTGTGATATTCTTGTTCCCCACGCTCCTAACTGCTCGTAAATAGCTTTTGCAGCGAATTTGGAGCACCTTTTGTTATATGTTCATTTCGAGAACAGGGAGCCGAGAATCATCGAAATATCGACTTTCACGAAATGAAATATTTTTGTGATATTCTTTTTCCCCTTACTCCAATCTGCTGGTATATAGCTTTTGCTGCGAATTTGGAGCAACTTTTGTTCTGAGCATATTTCGTGTCTCGGGAACTGAGAATCGTCGAAATATCGACTTACACGAAATGATATATTTTTGTGATATTCTTGTTCCCCACGCTCCTAACTGCTCGTAAATAGCTTTTGCAGCGAATTTGGAGCACCTTTTGTTATATGTTTATTTCGAGAACAGGGAGCCGAGAATCATCGAAATATCGACTTACACGAAATGAAATATTTTTGTGATATTCTTGTTCCCCACGCTCCTAACTGCTCGTAAATAGCATTTGCAGCGATTTTGGAGCAACTTATTTTATATGTATATTTCGTATCCTGGGAGCCGAGAATCGACGAAAAGTCGACTTACAGGTAATGAAACATTTTTGTGATAATCTTGTTCCCCACGCTCCTAACTGCTCGTAAATAGCTTTTGCAGCGAATTTGGAGCAACATTTGTTATATGTTTATTTCGAGACCAGGGAGCCGAGAATCATCGAAATATAGACTTACACGAAATGAAAAATTTTTGTGATATTCTTGATCCCCACGCTCCTAACTGCACGTAAATAGCATTTGCAGCGATTTTGGAGCAACTTATTTTATATGTATATTTCGTATCCTGGGAGCCGAGAATCGACGAAAAGTCGACTTACAGGTAATGAAACATTTTTATGATAATCTTCTTCCCCACACTCCAAACTATTCCTATTTAGCTTTTGCAGCGAATTTGGAGCTACTTTTGTTCTGGGAATATTTCGTGTCCAGGGAGCCGCGTAAGGTCGAAATATCAACTTACACGAAATGAAATATTTTTGTGATATTCTTGTTCTCCACGCTCCTAACTGCTCGTAAATAGCATTTCCTGCGAATTTGGAGCAACTTTTGTTATATGTATATTTCGCGACCAGGGAGCCGAGAATCATCGAAATATCGACTTTCACGAAATGAAATATTTTTGTGATATTCTTTTTCCCCTTAATCCAATCTGCTGGTATATAGCTTTTGCTGCGAATTTGGAGCAACTTTTGTTCTGAGCATATTTCGTGTCCCGGGAACTGAGAATCGTCGAAATATCGACTTACACGAAATGAAAAATTTTTGTAATATTCCTGTTCCCCACACTTTAACTGCTTTATATAGCTTTTGCAGCTCATTTAGAGTAACTTTTGTTCTGAGAATATTTCGTGTCCAGGGAGCCGCGTAAAGTCGAAATATCAACTTACACGAAATGAAATATTTTTGTGATATTTTTGTTCACCACGCTCCTAACTGCTCGTAAATACCATTTGCAGCGAATTTGGAGCAACTTTTGTTATATGTATATTTCGCGACCAGGGAGCCGAGAATCATCGAAATATCGACTTTCACGAAATGAAATATTTTTGTGATATTCTTTTTCCCCTTACTCTAATCTGCTGGTATATAGCTTTTGCTGCGAATTTGGAGCAACTTTTGTTCTGAGCATATTTCGTGTCCCGGGAACTGAGAATCGTCGAAATATCGACTTACACGAAATGAAAAATGTTTGTGATATTCTTGTTCCCCACACTTTAAACTGCTTTATATAGCTTTTGCAGCTCATTTAGAGTAACTTTTGTTCTGAGAATAATTCGTTACTAGGGAGCCGCGAATCGTCGAAAAATCGACTTACGCGAAAGGAAACATTTTTGTAATATTCTTGTTCCCCACACTCCAAACTGCTCGTAAATAGCTTTTGCAGCGAATTTGGAGCAACTTTTGTTATATGTTTATTTCGAGACCAGGGAGCCGAGAATCATCGAAATATCGACTTACACGAAATGAAATATTTTTGTGATATTCTTGTTCCCCACGCTCCTAACTGCTCGTAAATAGCATTTGCAGCGATTTTGGAGCAACTTATTTTATATGTATGTTTCGTATCCTGGGAGCCGAGAATCGACGAAAAGTCGACTTACAGGTAATGAAACATTTTTATGATAATCATCTTCCCCACACTCCAAACTATTCCTATTTAGCTTTTGCAGCGAATTTGGAGCTACTTTTGTTCTGAGAATATTTCGTGTCCAGGTCGAAATATCAACTTACACGAAATGAAATATTTTTGTGACATTCTTGTTGCCCACGCTCCTAACCGCTCGTAAATAGCATTTGCAGCGATTTTGGAGCAACTTTTGTTATATGTATATTTCGCGACCAGGGAGCCGAGAATCATCGAAATATCGAATTTCACGAAATGAAATATTTTTGTGATATTCTTTTTCCCCTTACTCCAATCTGCTGGTATATAGCTTTTGCTGCGAATTAGGAGCAACTTTTGTTCTGAGCATATTTCGTGTCCCGGGAACTGAGAATCGTCGAAATATCGACTTACACGAAATGAAAAATTTTTGTGATATTCTTGTTCGTCACACTTTAAACTGCTTTATATAGCTTTTGCAGCTCATTTAGAGTAACTTTTGTTCTGAGAATATTTCGTGTCCAGGGAGCCGCGTAAGGTCGAAATATCAACTTAAACGAAATGAAATATTTTTGTGATATTCTTGTTCACCACGCTCCTAACTGCTCGTAAATACCATTTGCAGCGAATTTGGAGCAACTTTTGTTATATGTATATTTCGCGACCAGGGAGCCGAGAATCATCGAAATATCGACTTTCACGAAATGAAATATTTTTGTGATATTCTTTTTCCCCTTTCTCCAATCTGCTGGTATATAGCTTTTGCTGCGAATTTGAAGCAACTTTTTTTAGGTCTGAGCATATTTCGTGTCCCGGGAACTGAGAATCGTCGAAATATCGACTTACACGAAATGAAATATTTTTGTGATATTCTTGTTCCCCACGCTCCTAACTGCTCGTAAATAGCATTTGCAGCGATTTTGGAGCAACTTATTTTATATGTATATTTCGTATCCTGGGAGCCGAGAATCGACGAAAAGTCGACTTACAGGTAATGAAACATTTTTGTGATAATCTTGTTCCCCACGCTCCTAACTGCTCGTAAATAGCTTTTGCAGCGAATTTGGAGCAACATTTGTTATATGTTTATTTCGAGACCAGGGAGCCGAGAATCATCGAAATATAGACTTACACGAAATGAAAAATTTTTGTGATATTCTTGATCCCCACACTCCAAACTGCTCGTATATAGCTTTTGCAGCGAATTTGGAGCAGATTTTGTTATAGTCACATTTCGTGTCTACGGAGCCGAGAATCGTCGTGAAATCGATTTACACATAATAAAACATTTTTATGATATTCTTGTTCCCCACACTCCAAACTGCTCGTATATTGCATTTGCAGCGAATTTGGAGCAACTTTTGTTATATGTATTTTCGTGTCCATTGAGCCGAGAATCGTCGAAATATCAACTTACCCGAAATGAAATATTTTTGTGATATTCTTGTTCCCCACGCTCCTAACTGCACGTAAATAGCATTTGCAGCGATTTTGGAGCAACTTATTTTATATGTATATTTCGTATCCTGGGAGCCGAGAATCGACGAAAAGTCGACTTACAGGTAATGAAACATTTTTATGATAATCTTCTTCCCCACACTCCAAACTATACCTATTTAGCTTTTGCAGCGAATTTGGAGCTACTTTTGTTCTGGGAATATTTCGTGTCCAGGGAGCCGCGTAAGGTCGAAATATCAACTTACACGAAATGAAATATTTTTGTGATATTCTTGTTCTCCACGCTCCTAACTGCTCGTAAATAGCATTTCCTGCGAATTTGGAGCAACTTTTGTTATATGTATATTTCGCGACCAGGGAGCCGAGAATCATCGAAATATCGACTTTCACGAAATGAAATATTTTTGTGATATTCCTTTTCCCCTTAATCCAATCTGCTGGTATATAGCTTTTGCTGCGAATTTGGAGCAACTTTTGTTCTGAGCATATTTCGTGTCCCGGGAACTGAGAATCGTCGAAATATCGACTTACACGAAATGAAAAATTTTTGTAATATTCCTGTTCCCCACACTTTAACTGCTTTATATAGCTTTTGCAGCTCATTTAGAGTAACTTTTGTTCTGAGAATATTTCGTGTCCAGGGAGCCGCGTAAGGTCGAAATATCAACTTACACGAAATGAAATATTTTTGTGATATTTTTGTTCACCACGCTCCTAACTGCTCGTAAATACCATTTGCAGCGAATTTGGAGCAACTTTTGTTATATGTATATTTCGCGACCAGGGAGCCGAGAATCATCGAAATATCGACTTTCACGAAATGAAATATTTTTGTGATATTCTTTTTCCCCTTACTCTAATCTGCTGGTATATAGCTTTTGCTGCGAATTTGGAGCAACTTTTGTTCTGAGCATATTTCGTGTCCCGGGAACTGAGAATCGTCGAAATATCGACTTACACGAAATGAAAAATGTTTGTGATATTCTTGTTCCCCACACTTTAAACTGCTTTATATAGCTTTTGCAGCTCATTTAGAGTAACTTTTGTTCTGAGAATAATTCGTTACTAGGGAGCCGCGAATCGTCGAAAAATCGACTTACGCGAAAGGAAACATTTTTGTAATATTCTTGTTCCCCACACTCCAAACTGCTCGTAAATAGCTTTTGCAGCGAATTTGGAGCAACTTTTGTTATATGTTTATTTCGAGACCAGGGAGCCGAGAATCATCGAAATATCGACTTACACGAAATGAAATATTTTTGTGATATTCTTGTTCCCCACGCTCCTAACTGCTCGTAAATAGCATTTGCAGCGATTTTGGAGCAACTTATTTTATATGTATGTTTCGTATCCTGGGAGCCGAGAATCGACGAAAAGTCGACTTACAGGTAATGAAACATTTTTATGATAATCATCTTCCCCACACTCCAAACTATTCCTATTTAGCTTTTGCAGCGAATTTGGAGCTACTTTTGTTCTGAGAATATTTCGTGTCCAGGTCGAAATATCAACTTACACGAAATGAAATATTTTTGTGACATTCTTGTTGCCCACGCTCCTAACCGCTCGTAAATAGCATTTGCAGCGATTTTGGAGCAACTTTTGTTATATGTATATTTCGCGACCAGGGAGCCGAGAATCATCGAAATATCGAATTTCACGAAATGAAATATTTTTGTGATATTCTTTTTCCCCTTACTCCAATCTGCTGGTATATAGCTTTTGCTGCGAATTTGGAGCAACTTTTGTTCTGAGCATATTTCGTGTCCCGGGAACTGAGAATCGTCGAAATATCGACTTACACGAAATGAAAAATTTTTGTGATATTCTTGTTCGTCACACTTTAAACTGCTTTATATAGCTTTTGCAGCTCATTTAGAGTAACTTTTGTTCTGAGAATATTTCGTGTCCAGGGAGCCGCGTAAGGTCGAAATATCAACTTAAACGAAATGAAATATTTTTGTGATATTCTTGTTCACCACGCTCCTAACTGCTCGTAAATACCATTTGCAGCGAATTTGGAGCAACTTTTGTTATATGTATATTTCGCGACCAGGGAGCCGAGAATCATCGAAATATCGACTTTCACGAAATGAAATATTTTTGTGATATTCTTTTTCCCCTTTCTCCAATCTGCTGGTATATAGCTTTTGCTGCGAATTTGGAGCAACTTTTTTTAGTTCTGAGCATATTTCGTGTCCCGGGAACTGAGAATCGTCGAAATATCGAATTACACGAAATGAAATATTTTTGTGATATTCTTGTTCCCCACGCTCCTAACTGCTCGTAAATAGCTTTTGCAGCGAATTTGGAGCAACTTTTGTTATATGTTTATTTCGAGAACAGGGAGCCGAGAATCATCGAAATATCGACTTACACGAAATGAAATATTTTTGTGATATTCTTGTTCCCCACGCTCCTAACTGCTCGTAAATAGCATTTGCAGCGATTTTGGAGCAACTTATTTTATATGTATGTTTCGTATCCTGGGAGCCGAGAATCGACGAAAAGTCGACTTACAGGTAATGAAACATTTTTGTGATAATCTTGTTCCCCACGCTCCTAACTGCTCGTAAAAAGCTTTTGCAGCGAATTTGGAGCAACATTTGTTATATGTTTATTTCGAGACCAGGGAGCCGAGAATCATCGAAATATAGACTTACACGAAATGAAAAAATTTTGTGATATTCTTGATCCCCACACTCCAAACTGCTCGTATATAGCTTTTGCAGCGAATTTGGAGCAGATTTTGTTATAGTCACATTTCGTGTCTACGGAGCCGAGAATCGTCGTAAAATCGATTTACACATAATAAAACATTTTTATGATATTCTTGTTCCCCACACTCCAAACTGCTCGTATATTGCATTTGCAGCGAATTTGGAGCAACTTTTGTTATATGTATTTTCGTGTCCATTGAGCCGAGAATCGTCGAAATATCAACTTACCCGAAATGAAATATTTTTGTGATATTCTTGTTCCCCACGCTCCTAACTGCACGTAAATAGCATTTGCAGCGATTTTGGAGCAACTTATTTTATATGTATATTTCGTATCCTGGGAGCCGAGAATCGACGAAAAGTCGACTTACAGGTAATGAAACATTTTTATGATAATCTTCTTCCCCACACTCCAAACTATTCCTATTTAGCTTTTGCAGCGAATTTGGAGCTACTTTTGTTCTGGGAATATTTCGTGTCCAGGGAGCCGCGTAAGGTCGAAATATCAACTTACACGAAATGAAATATTTTTGTGATATTCTTGTTCTCCACGCTCCTAACTGCTCGTAAATAGCATTTCCTGCGAATTTGGAGCAACTTTTGTTATATGTATATTTCGCGACCAGGGAGCCGAGAATCATCGAAATATCGACTTTCACGAAATGAAATATTTTTGTGATATTCTTTTTCCCCTTAATCCAATCTGCTGGTATATAGCTTTTGCTGCGAATTTGGAGCAACTTTTGTTCTGAGCATATTTCGTGTCCCGGGAACTGAGAATCGTCGAAATATCGACTTACACGAAATGAAAAATTTTTGTAATATTCCTGTTCCCCACACTTTAACTGCTTTATATAGCTTTTGCAGCTCATTTAGAGTAACTTTTGTTCTGAGAATATTTCGTGTCCAGGGAGCCGCGTAAGGTCGAAATATCAACTTACACGAAATGAAATATTTTTGTGATATTTTTGTTCACCACGCTCCTAACTGCTCGTAAATACCATTTGCAGCGAATTTGGAGCAACTTTTGTTATATGTATATTTCGCGACCAGGGAGCCGAGAATCATCGAAATATCGACTTTCACGAAATGAAATATTTTTGTGATATTCTTTTTCCCCTTACTCTAATCTGCTGGTATATAGCTTTTGCTGCGAATTTGGAGCAACTTTTGTTCTGAGCATATTTCGTGTCCCGGGAACTGAGAATCGTCGAAATATCGACTTACACGAAATGAAAAATGTTTGTGATATTCTTGTTCCCCACACTTTAAACTGCTTTATATAGCTTTTGCAGCTCATTTAGAGTAACTTTTGTTCTGAGAATAATTCGTTACTAGGGAGCCGCGAATCGTCGAAAAATCGACTTACGCGAAAGGAAACATTTTTGTAATATTCTTGTTCCCCACACTCCAAACTGCTCGTAAATAGCTTTTGCAGCGAATTTGGAGCAACTTTTGTTATATGTTTATTTCGAGACCAGGGAGCCGAGAATCATCGAAATATCGACTTACACGAAATGAAATATTTTTGTGATATTCTTGTTCCCCACGCTCCTAACTGCTCGTAAATAGCATTTGCAGCGATTTTGGAGCAACTTATTTTATATGTATGTTTCGTATCCTGGGAGCCGAGAATCGACGAAAAGTCGACTTACAGGTAATGAAACATTTTTATGATAATCATCTTCCCCACACTCCAAACTATTCCTATTTAGCTTTTGCAGCGAATTTGGAGCTACTTTTGTTCTGAGAATATTTCGTGTCCAGGTCGAAATATCAACTTACACGAAATGAAATATTTTTGTGACATTCTTGTTGCACACGCTCCTAACCGCTCGTAAATAGCATTTGCAGCGATTTTGGAGCAACTTTTGTTATATGTATATTTCGCGACCAGGGAGCCGAGAATCATCGAAATATCGAATTTCACGAAATGAAATATTTTTGTGATATTGTTTTTCCCCTTACTCCAATCTGCTGGTATATAGCTTTTGCTGCGAATTTGGAGCAACTTTTGTTCTGAGCATATTTCGTGTCCCGGGAACTGAGAATCGTCGAAATATCGACTTACACGAAATGAAAAATTTTTGTGATATTCTTGTTCGTCACACTTTAAACTGCTTTATATAGCTTTTGCAGCTCATTTAGAGTAACTTTTGTTCTGAGAATATTTCGTGTCCAGGGAGCCGCGTAAGGTCGAAATATCAACTTAAACGAAATGAAATATTTTTGTGATATTCTTGATCCCCACACTCCAAACTGCTCGTATATAGCTTTTGCAGCGAATTTGGAGCAGATTTTGTTATAGTCACATTTCGTGTCTACGGAGCCGAGAATCGTCGTAAAATCGATTTACACATAATAAAACATTTTTATGATATTCTTGTTCCCCACACTCCAAACTGCTCGTATATTGCATTTGCAGCGAATTTGGAGCAACTTTTGTTATATGTATTTTCGTGTCCATTGAGCCGAGAATCGTCGAAATATCAACTTACCCGAAATGAAATATTTTTGTGATATTCTTGTTCCCCACGCTCCTAACTGCACGTAAATAGCATTTGCAGCGATTTTGGAGCAACTTATTTTATATGTATATTTCGTATCCTGGGAGCCGAGAATCGACGAAAAGTCGACTTACAGGTAATGAAACATTTTTATTATAATCTTCTTCCCCACACTCCAAACTATTCCTATTTAGCTTTTGCAGCGAATTTGGAGCTACTTTTGTTCTGGGAATATTTCGTGTCCAGGGAGCCGCGTAAGGTCGAAATATCAACTTACACGAAATGAAATATTTTTGTGATATTTTTGTTCACCACGCTCCTAACTGCTCGTAAATACCATTTGCAGCGAATTTGGAGCAACTTTTGTTATATGTATATTTCGCGACCAGGGAGCCGAGAATCATCGAAATATCGACTTTCACGAAATGAAATATTTTTGTGATATTCTTTTTCCCCTTACTCTAATCTGCTGGTATATAGCTTTTGCTGCGAATTTGGAGCAACTTTTGTTCTGAGCATATTTCGTGTCCCGGGAACTAAGAATCGTCGAAATATCGACTTACACGAAATGAAATATTTTTGTGATATTCTTGTTCCCCACACTCCAAACTGCTTGTATATTGCATTTGCAGCGTATTTGTAGCAACTTTTGTTATATGTGTTTTCGTGTCCATTGAGCCGAGAATCGTCGAAATATCAACTTACACGAAATGAAATATTTTTGTGATATTCTTGTTCCCCACGCTCCTAACTGCTCGTAAATAGCTTTTGCAGCGAATTTGGAGCAACTTTTGTTATATGTTTATTTCGAGACCAGGGAGCCGAGAATCATCGAAATATCGACTTACACGAAATGAAATATTTTTGTGATATTCTTGTTCCCCACGCCCCTAACTGCTCGTAAATAGCATTTGCAGCGATTTTGGAGCAACTTATTTTATATGTATGTTTTGTATCCTGGGAGCCGAGAATCGACGAAAAGTCGACTTACAGGTAATGAAACATTTTTATGATAATCATCTTCCCCACACTCCAAACTATTCCTATTTAGCTTTTGCAGCGAATTTGGAGCTACTTTTGTTCTGAGAATATTTCCTGTCCAGGTCGAAATATCAACTTACGCGAAATGAATTATTTTTGTGACATTCTTGTTGCCCACGCTCCTAACTGCTCGTAAATACCATTTGCAGCGAATTTGGAGCAACTTTTGTTATATGTATATTTCGCGACCAGGGAAACGAGAATCATCGAAATATCGACTTTCACGAAATGAAATATTTTTGTGATATTCTTTTTCCGCTTACTCCAATCTGCTGGTATATAGCTTTTGCTGCGAATTTGGAGCAACTTTTGTTCTGAGCATATTTGGTGTCCCGGGAACTGAGAATCGTCGAAATATCGACTTACACGAAATGAATTATTTTTGTGATATTCTTGTTCCCCACGCTCCTAACTGCTCGTAAATAGCATTTGCAGCGATTTTGGAGCAACTTATTTTATATGTATATTTCGTATCCTGGGAGCCGACAATCGACGAAAAGTCGACTTACAGGTAATGAAACATTTTTGTGATAATCTTGTTCCCCACGCTCCTTACTGCCCGTAAATAGCTTTTGCAGCGAATTTGGAGCATCTTTTGTTATATGTTTATTTCTAGACCAGGGAGCCGAGAATCATCTAAATATAGACTTACACGAAATTAAATATTTTTGTGATATTCTTGTTCCCCACGCTCCTAACTGCTCGTAAATAGCATTTGCAGCGACTTTGGAGCAACTTATTTTATATGTATATTTCGTATCCTGGGAGCCGAGATTCGACGAAAAGTCGACTTACAGGTAATGAAACATTTTTATGATAATCATCTTCCCCACCCTCCAAACTATTCCTATTTAGCTTTTGCAGCTCATTTAGAGAAACTTTTGTTCTGAGAATATTTCGTGTCCAGGGAGCCGCGTATGGTCGAAATATCAACTTACAAGAAATGAAATATTTTTGTGATATTCTTGTTTCTCACGCTCCTAACTGCTCGTAAATAGCATTTGCAGCGAATTTGGAGCAACTTTTGTTATATGTATATTTCGCGACCAGGGAGCCGCGAAATATCAACTTACACGAAATGAAATATTTTTGTGATATTCTTGTTCCCCACGCTCCTAACTGCTCGTAAATAGCATTTGCAGCGATTTTGGAGCAACTTATTTTATATGTATATTTCGTATCCTGGGAGCCGAGAATCGACGAAAAGTCGACTTACAGGTAATGAAACATTTTTGTGATAATCTTGTTCCCCACGCTCCTAACTGCTCGTAAATAGCTTTTGCAGCGAATTTGGAGCAACATTTGTTATATGTTTATTTCGAGACCAGGGAGCCGAGAATCATCGAAATATAGACTTACACGAAATGAAAAATTTTTGTGATATTCTTGATCCCCACACTCCAAACTGCTCGTATATTACATTTGCAGCGATTTTGGAGCAACTTATTTTATATGTATATTTCGTATCCTGGGAGCCGAGAATCGACGAAAAGTCGACTTACAGGTAATGAAACATTTTTATGATAATCTTCTTCCCCACACTCCAAACTATTCCTATTTAGCTTTTGCAGCGAATTTGGAGCTACTTTTGTTCTGAGAATGTTTCGTGTCCAGGGAGTCGCGTAAGGTCGAAATATCAACTTACACGAAATGAAATATTTTTGTGATATTCTTGTTCCCCACGCTCCTAACTGCTCGTAAATAGCATTTGCTGCGAATTTGGAGCATCGTTTGTTATATGTATATTTCGTGACCAGGGAGCCGAGAATCATCGAAATATCGACTTTCACGAAATGAAATATTTTTGTGATATTCTTTTTCCCCTTACTCTCATCTGCTGGTATATAGCTTTTGCAGCGAATTTGGAGCAACTTTTGTTCTGAGCATATTTCGTGTCCCGGGAACTGAGAATCGTCGAAATATCGACTTACACGAAATGAAAAATTTTTGTGATATTCTTGTTCCCCACACTTTAAACTGCTTTATATAGCTTTTGAAGCTTATTTAGAGTAACTTTTGTTCTGAGAATATTTCGTGTCCAGGGAGCCGCGTAAGGTCGAAATATCAACTTACACGAAATGAAATATTTTTGTGATATTCTTGTTCCCCACGCTCCTAACTGCTCGTAAATAGCTTTTGCAGCGAATTTGGAGCAACTTTTGTTATATGTTTATTTCGAGACCAGGGATCCGAGAATCATCGAAATATCGACTTACACGAAATGAAATATTTTTGTGATATTCTTGTTCCCCACGCTCCTAACTGCTCGTAAATAGCATTTGCAGCGATTTTGGAGCAACTTATTTTATATGTAAGTTTCGTATCCTGGGAGCCGAGAATCGACGAAAAGTCGACTTACAGGTAATGAAACATTTTTATGATAATCATCTTCCCCACACTCCAAACTATTCCTATTTAGCTTTTGCAGCGAATTTGGAGCTACTTTTGTTCTGAGAATATTTCGTGTCCAGGTCGAAATATCAACTTACACGAAATGAAATATTTTTGTGACATTCTTGTTCCCCACACTTTAAACTGCTTTATATAGCTTTTGAAGCTTATTTAGAGTAACTTTTGTTCTGAGAATATTTCGTGTCCAGGGAGCCGCGTAAGGTCGAAATATCAACTTACACGAAATGAAATATTTTTGTGATATTCTTGTTCACCACGCTCCTAACTGCTCGTAAATAGCATTTGTAGCGAATTTGGAGCAACTTTTGTTATATGTATATTTCGCGACCAGGGAGCCGAGAATCATCGAAATATCGACTCACGAAATGAAATATTTTTGTGATATTCTTTTTCCCCTTACTCCAATCTGCTGGTATATAGCTTTTGCTGCGAATTTGAAGCAACTTTTGTTCTGAGCACATTTCGTGTCCCGGGAACTGAGAATCGTCGAAATATCGACTTACACGAAATGAAAAATTTTTGTGATATTCTTGTTCCTCACACTTTAAACTGCTTTATATAGCTTTTGCAGCTCATTTAGAGTAACTTTTGTTCTGAGAATATTTCGTGTCCAGGGAGCCGCGTAAGGTCGAAATATCAACTTACACGAAATGAAATATTTTTGTGATATTCTTGTTCACCACGCTCCTAACTGCTCGTAAATACCATTTGCAGCGAATTTGGAGCAACTTTTGTTATATGTGTATATTTCGCGACCAGGGAGCCGAGAATCATCGAAATATCGACTTTAACGAAATGAAATATTTTTGTGATATTCTTTTTCCCCTAACTCTAATCTGCTGGTATATAGCTTTTGCTGCGAATTTGGAGCAACTTTTGTTCTGAGCATATTTCGTGTCCTGGGAACTGAGAATCGTCGAAATATCGACTTACTCGAAATGAAATATTTTTGTGATATTCTTGTTCCCCACACTTTAAACTGCTTTATATAGCTTTTGCAGCTCATTTAGAGTAACTTTTGTTCTGAGAATATTTCGTGTCCAGGGAGCCGCGTAAGGTCGAAATATCAACTTACACGAAATGAAATATTTTTGTGATATTCTTGTTCCCCACGCTCCTAACTGCTCGTAAATAGCATTTGTAGCGAATTTGGAGCAACTTTTGTTATATGTATATTTCCAGAACAGGGAGCCGAGAATCATCGAAATATCGACTTACACGAAATGAAACATTTTTGTGATATTCTTGTTCCCCACGCTCCTAACTGCTCGTAAATAGCATTTGCAGCGATTTTGGAGCAACTTATTTTATATGTATATTTCGTATCCTGGGAGCCGAGAATCGACGAAAAGTCGACTTACAGGTAATGAAACATTTTTGTGATAATCTTGTTCCCCACGCTCCTAACTGCTCGTAAATAGCTTTTGCAGCGAATTTGGAGCAACATTTGTTATATGTTTATTTCGAGACCAGGGAGCCGAGAATCATCGAAATATAGACTTACACGAAATGAAAAATTTTTGTGATATTCTTGATCCCCACACTCCAAACTGCTCGTATATTACATTTGCAGCGAATTTGGAGCAACTTTTGTTATATGTATTTTCGTGTCCATTGAGCCGAGAATCGTCGAAATATCAACTTACCCGAAATGAAATATTTTTGTGATATTCTTGTTCCCCACGCTCCTAACTGCTCGTAAATAGCAATTGCAGCGATTTTGGAGCAACTTATTTTATATGTATATTTCGTATCCTGGGAGCCGAGAATCGACGAAAAGTCGACTTACAGGTAATGAAACATTTTTATGATAATCTTCTTCCCCACACTCCAAACTATTCCTATTTAGCTTTTGCAGCGAATTTGGTGCTACTTTTGTTCTGGGAATATTTCGTGTCCAGGGAGCCGCGTAAGGTCGAAATATCAACTTACACGAAATGAAATATTTTTGTGATATTCTTGTTCACCACGCTCCTAACTGCTCGTAAATAGCTTTTGCAGCGAATTTGGAGCAAATTTTGTTCTGAGCATATTTCGTGTCCCGGGAACTGAGAATCGTCGAAATATCGACTTACACGAAATGAAAAATTTTTGTGATATTCTTGTTCCCCACACTTTAAACTGCTTTATATAGCTTTTATAGCTTATTTAGAGTAACTTCTGTTCTGAGAATATTTCGTGTCCAGGGAGCCGCGTAAGGTCGAAATATCAACTTACAAGAAATGAAATATTTTTGTGATATTCTTGTTCCCCACGCTCCTAACTGCTCGTAAATAGTTTTTGCAGCGAATTTGGAGCAACTTTTGTTATATGTTTATTTCGAGACCAGGGAGCCGAGAATCATCGAAATATCGACTTACACGAAATGAAATATTTTTGTGATATTCTTGTTCCCCACGCTCCTAACTGCTCGTAAATAGCATTTGCAGCGATTTTGGAGCAACTTATTTTATATGTATGTTTCGTATCCTGGGAGCCGAGAATCGACGAAAAGTCGACTTACAGGTAATGAAACATTTTTATGATAATCATCTTCCCCACACTCCAAACTATTCCTATTTAGCTTTTGCAGCGAATTTGGAGCTACTTTTGTTCTGAGAATATTTCGTGTCCAGGTCGAAATATCAACTTACACGAAATGAAATATTTTTGTGACATTCTTGTTGCCCACGCTCCTAACCGCTCGTAAATAGCATTTGCAGCGATTTTGGAGCAACTTTTGTTATATGTATATTTCGCGACCAGGGAGTCGAGAATCATCGAAATATCGACTTTCACGAAATGAAATATTTTTGTGATATTCTTTTTCCCCTTACTCCTATCTGCTGGTATATAGCTTTTGCTGCGAATTTGGAGCAACTTTTGTTCTGAGCATATTTCGTGTCCCGGGAACTGAGAATCGTCGAAATATCGACTTACACGAAATGAAAAATTTTTGTGATATTCTTGTTCCCCACACTTTAAACTGCTTTATATAGCGTTTGCAGCTCATTTAGAGTAACTTTTGTTCTGAGAATATTTCGTGTCCAGGGAGCCGCGCAAGGTCGAAATATCAACTTACACGAAATGAAATATTTTTGTGATATTCTTGTTCACCACGCTCCTAACTGCTCGTAAATACCATTTGCAGCGAATTTGGAGCAACTTTGTTATATGTATATTTCGCGACCAGGGAGCCGAGAATCATCGAAATATCGACTTTCACGAAATGAAATATTTTTGTGATATTCTTTTTCCCCTTACTCTAATCTGCTGGTATATAGCTTTTGCTGCGAATTTGGAGCAACTTTTGTTCTGAGCATATTTCGTGTCCCGGGAACTGAGAATCGTCGAAATATCGACTTACACGAAATGAAAAATTTTTGTGATATTCTTGTTCCCCACACTTTAAACTGCTTCATATAGCTTTTGCAGCTCATTTAGAGTAACTTTTGTTCTGAGAATAATTCGTTACTAGGGAGCCGCGAATCGTCGAAAAATCGACTTACGCGAAAGGAAACATTTTTGTAATATTCTTGTTCCCCACACTCCAAACTGCTCGTAAATAGCTTTTGCAGCGAATTTGGAGCAACTTTTGTTATATGTTTATTTCGAGACCAGGGAGCCGAGAATCATCGAAATATCGACTTACACGAAATGAAATATTTTTGTGATATTCTTGTTCCCCACGCTCCTAACTGCTCGTAAATAGCATTTGCAGCGATTTTGGAGCAACTTATTTTATATGTATATTTCGTATCCTGGGAGCCGAGAATCGACGAAAAGTCGACTTACAGGAATTGAAACATTTTTATGATAATCTTCTTCCCCACACTCCAAACTATTCCTATTTAGCTTTTGCAGCGAATTTGGAGCTACTTTTGTTCTGAGAATGTTTCGTGTCCAGGGAGTCGCGTAAGGTCGAAATATCAACTTACACGAAATGAAATATTTTTGTGATATTCTTGTTCCCCACGCTCCTAACTGCTCGTAAATAGCATTTGCTGCGAATTTGGAGCAACGTTTGTTATATGTATATTTCGTGACCAGGGAGCCGAGAATCATCGAAATATCGACTTTCACGAAATGAAATATTTTTGTGATATTCTTTTTCCCCTTACTCTCATCTGCTGGTATATAGCTTTTGCAGCGAATTTGGAGCAACTTTTGTTCTGAGCATATTTCGTGTCCCGGGAACTGAGAATCGTCGAAATATCGACTTACACGAAATGAAACATTTTTGTGATATTCTTGTTCCCCACACTTTAAACTGCTTTATATAGCTTTTGAAGCTTATTTAGAGTAACTTTTGTTCTGAGAATATTTCGTGTCCAGGGAGCCGCGTAAGGTCGAAATATCAACTTACACGAAATGAAATATTTTTGTGATATTCTTGTTTCCCACGCTCCTAACTGCTCGTAAATAGCTTTTGCAGCGAATTTGGAGCAACTTTTGTTATATGTTTATTTCGAGACCAGGGATCCGAGAATCATCGAAATATCGACTTACACGAAATGAAATATTTTTGTGATATTCTTGTTCCCCACGCTCCTAACTGCTCGTAAATAGCATTTGCAGCGATTTTGGAGCAACTTATTTTATATGTAAGTTTCGTATCCTGGGAGCCGAGAATCGACGAAAAGTCGACTTACAGGTAATGAAACATTTTTATGATAATCTTCTTCCCCACACTCCAAACTATTCCTATTTAGCTTTTGCAGCGAATTTGGTGCTACTTTTGTTCTGGGAATATTTCGTGTCCAGGGAGCCGCGTAAGGTCGAAATATCAACTTACACTAAATGAAATATTTTTGTGATATTCTTGTTCACCACGCTCCTAACTGCTCGTAAATAGCTTTTGCAGCGAATTTGGAGCAAATTTTGTTCTGAGCATATCTCGTGTCCCGGGAACTGAGAATCGTCGAAATATCGACTTACACGAAATGAAAATTTTTTGTGATATTCTTGTTCCCCACACTTTAAACTGCTTTATATAGCTTTTATAGCTTATTTAGAGTAACTTCTGTTCTGAGAATATTTCGTGTCCAGGGAGCCGCGTAAGGTCGAAATATCAACTTACAAGAAATGAAATATTTTTGTGATATTCTTGTTCCCCACGCTCCTAACTGCTCGTAAATAGTTTTTGCAGCGAATTTGGAGCAACTTTTGTTATATGTTTATTTCGAGACCAGGGAGCCGAGAATCATCGAAATATCGACTTACACGAAATGAAATATTTTTGTGATATTCTTGTTCCCCACGCTCCTAACTGCTCGTAAATAGCATTTGCAGCGATTTTGGAGCAACTTATTTTATATGTATGTTTCGTATCCTGGGAGCCGAGAATCGACGAAAAGTCGACTTACAGGTAATAAAACATTTTTATGATAATCATTTTCCCCACACTCCAATCTATTCCTATTTAGCTTTTGCAGCGAATTTGGAGCTACTTTTGTTCTGAGAATATTTCGTGTCCAGGTCGAAATATCAACTTACACGAAATGAAATATTTTTGTGACATTCTTGTGGCCCACGCTCCTAACTGCTCGTAAATAGCATTTGCAGCGAATTTGGAGCAACATTTGTTATATGTTTATTTCGAGACCAGGGAGCCGAGAATCATCGAAATATAGACATACACGAAATGAAAAATTTTTGTGAAATTCTTGTTCCCCACACTCCAAACTGCTCGTATATTGCATTTGCAGCGAATTTGGAGCAACTTTTTTTATATGTATTTTCGTGTCCATTGAGCCGAGAATCGTCGAAATATCAACTTACCCGAAATGAAATATTTTTGTGATATTCTTGTTCTCCACGCTCCTAACTGCTCGTAAATAGCTTTTGCAGCGAATTTGGAGCAACTTTTGTTATATGTTTATTTCGAGACCAGGGATCCGAGAATCATCGAGATATCGACTTACACGAAATGAAATATTTTTGTGATATTCTTGTTCCCCACGCTCCTAACTGCTCGTAAATAGCATTTGCAGCGATTTTGGAGCAACTTATTTTATATGTAAGTTTCGTATCCTGGGAGCCGAGAATCGACGAAAAGTCGATTTACAGGTAATGAAACATTTTTATGATAATCATCTTCCCCACACTCCAAACTATTCCTATTTAGCTTTTGCAGCGAATTTGGAGCTACTTTTGTTCTGAGAATATTTCGTGTCCAGGTCGAAATATCAACTTACACGAAATGAAATATTTTTGTGACATTCTTGTTGCCCACGCTCCTAACTGCTCGTAAATAGCATTTGCAGCGATTTTGGAGCAACTTTTGTTATATGTATATTTCGCGACCAGGGAGCCGAGAATCATCGAAATATCGAATTTCACGAAATGAAATATTTTTGTGATATTCTTTTTCCCCTTACTCCAAATTCTGGTATATAGCTTTTGCTGCGAATTTGGAGCAACTTTTGTTCTGAGCATATTTCGTGTCCCGGGAACTGCGAATCGTCGAAATATCGACTTACACGAAATGAAAAATTTTGTGATATTCTTGTTCCCCACACTTTAAACTGCTTTATATAGCTTTTGCAGCTCATTTAGAGTAACTTCTGTTCTGAGAATATTTCGTGTCCAGGGAGCCGCGTAAGGTCGAAATATCAACTTACACGAAATGAAATATTTTTGTGATATTCTTGTTCTCCACGCTCCTAACTGCTCGTAAATAGCATTTCCTGCGAATTTGGAGCAACTTTTGTTATATGTATATTTCGCGACCAGGGAGCCGAGAATCATCGAAATATCGAATTTCACGAAATGAAATATTTTTGTGATATTCTTTTTCCCCTTACTCCAAATTCTGGTATATAGCTTTTGCTGCGAATTTGGAGCAACTTTTGTTCTGAGCATATTTCGTGTCCCGGGAACTGCGAATCGTCGAAATATCGACTTACACGAAATGAAAAATTTTTGTGATATTCTTGTTCCCCACACTTTAAACTGCTTTATATAGCTTTTGCAGCTCATTTAGAGTAACTTCTGTTCTGAGAATATTTCGTGTCCAGGGAGCCGCGTAAGGTCGAAATATCAACTTACACGAAATGAAATATTTTTGTGATATTCTTGTTCTCCACGCTCCTAACTGCTCGTAAATAGCATTTCCTGCGAATTTGGAGCAACTTTTGTTATATGTATATTTCGCGACCAGGGAGCCGAGAATCATCGAAATATCGAATTTCACGAAATGAAATATTTTTGTGATATTCTTTTTCCCCTTACTCCAATCTGCTGGTATATAGCTTTTGCTGCGAATTTGGAGCAACTTTTGTTCTGAGCACATTTCGTGTCCCGGGAACTGAGAATCGTCGAAATATCGACTTACACGAAATGAAAAATTTTTGTGATATTCTTGTTCCTCACACTTTAAACTGCTTTATATAGCTTTTGCAGCTCATTTAGAGTAACTTTTGTTCTGAGAATATTTCGTGTCCAGGGAGCCGCGTAAGGTCGAAATATCAACTTACACGAAATGAAATATTTTTGTGATATTCTTGTTCACCACGCTCCTAACTGCTCGTAAATACCATTTGCAGCGAATTTGGAGCAACTTTTGTTATATGTGTATATTTCGCGACCAGGGAGCCGAGAATCATCGAAATATCGACTTTCACGAAATGAAATATTTTTGTGATATTCTTTTTCCCCTTACTCTAATCTGCTGGTATATAGCTTTTGCTGCGAATTTGGAGCAACTTTTGTTCTGAGCATATTTCGTGTCCTGGGAACTGGGAATCGTCGAAATATCGACTTACTCGAAATGAAAAATTTTTGTGATATTCTTGTTCCCCACACTTTAAACTGCTTTATATAGCTTTTGCAGCTCATTTAGAGTAACTTTTGTTCTGAGAATATTTCGTGTCCAGGGAGCCGCGTAAGGTCGAAATATCAACTTACACGAAATGAAATATTTTTGTGATATTCTTGTTCCCCACGCTCCTAACTGCTCGTAAATAGCATTTGTAGCGAATTTGGAGCAACTTTTGTTATATGTATATTTCGCGACCAGGGAGCCGAGAATCATCGAAATATCGACTCACGAAATGAAATATTTTTGTGATATTCTTTTTCCCCTTACTCCAATCTGCTGGTATATAGCTTTTGCTGCGAATTTGAAGCAACTTTTGTTCTGAGCACATTTCGTGTCCCGGGAACTGAGAATCATCGAAATATCGACTTACACGAAATGAAACATTTTTGTGATATTCTTGTTCCCCACGCTCCTAACTGCTCGTAAATAGCATTTGCAGCGATTTTGGAGCAACTTATTTTATATGTATATTTCGTATCCTGGGAGCCGAGAATCGACGAAAAGTCGACTTACAGGTAATGAAACATTTTTGTGATAATCTTGTTCCCCACGCTCCTAACTGCTCGTAAATAGCTTTTGCAGCGAATTTGGAGCAACATTTGTTATATGTTTATTTCGAGACCAGGGAGCCGAGAATCATCGAAATATAGACTTACACGAAATGAAAAATTTTTGTGATATTCTTGATCCCCACACTCCAAACTGCTCGTATATTACATTTGCAGCGAATTTGGAGCAACTTTTGTTATATGTATTTTCGTGTCCATTGAGCCGAGAATCGTCGAAATATCAACTTACCCGAAATGAAATATTTTTGTGATATTCTTGTTCCCCACGCTCCTAACTGCTCGTAAATAGCAATTGCAGCGATTTTGGAGCAACTTATTTTATATGTATATTTCGTATCCTGGGAGCCGAGAATCGACGAAAAGTCGACTTACAGGTAATGAAACATTTTTATGATAATCTTCTTCCCCACACTCCAAACTATTCCTATTTAGCTTTTGCAGCGAATTTGGTGCTACTTTTGTTCTGGGAATATTTCGTGTCCAGGGAGCCGCGTAAGGTCGAAATATCAACTTACACGAAATGAAATATTTTTGTGATATTCTTGTTCACCACGCTCCTAACTGCTCGTAAATAGCTTTTGCAGCGAATTTGGAGCAAATTTTGTACTGAGCATATTTCGTGTCCCGGGAACTGAGAATCGTCGAAATATCGACTTACACGAAATGAAAAATTTTTGTGATATTCTTGTTCCCCACACTTTAAACTGCTTTATATAGCTTTTATAGCTTATTTAGAGTAACTTCTGTTCTGAGAATATTTCGTGTCCAGGGAGCCGCGTAAGGTCGAAATATCAACTTACAAGAAATGAAATATTTTTGTGATATTCTTGTTCCCCACGCTCCTAACTGCTCGTAAATAGTTTTTGCAGCGAATTTGGAGCAACTTTTGTTATATGTTTATTTCGAGACCAGGGAGCCGAGAATCATCGAAATATCGACTTACACGAAATGAAATATTTTTGTGATATTCTTGTTCCCCACGCTCCTAACTGCTCGTAAATAGCATTTGCAGCGATTTTGGAGCAACTTATTTTATATGTATGTTTCGTATCCTGGGAGCCGAGAATCGACGAAAAGTCGACTTACAGGTAATGAAACATTTTTATGATAATCATCTTCCCCACACTCCAAACTATTCCTATTTAGCTTTTGCAGCGAATTTGGAGCTACTTTTGTTCTGAGAATATTTCGTGTCCAGGTCGAAATATCAACTTACACGAAATGAAATATTTTTGTGACATTCTTGTTGCCCACGCTCCTAACCGCTCGTAAATAGCATTTGCAGCGATTTTGGAGCAACTTTTGTTATATGTATATTTCGCGACCAGGGAGTCGAGAATCATCGAAATATCGACTTTCACGAAATGAAATATTTTTGTGATATTCTTTTTCCCCTTACTCCTATCTGCTGGTATATAGCTTTTGCTGCGAATTTGGAGCAACTTTTGTTCTGAGCATATTTCGTGTCCCGGGAACTGAGAATCGTCGAAATATCGACTTACACGAAATGAAAAATTTTTGTGATATTCTTGTTCCCCACACTTTAAACTGCTTTATATAGCGTTTGCAGCTCATTTAGAGTAACTTTTGTTCTGAGAATATTTCGTGTCCAGGGAGCCGCGCAAGGTCGAAATATCAACTTACACGAAATGAAATATTTTTGTGATATTCTTGTTCACCACGCTCCTAACTGCTCGTAAATACCATTTGCAGCGAATTTGGAGCAACTTTGTTATATGTATATTTCGCGACCAGGGAGCCGAGAATCATCGAAATATCGACTTTCACGAAATGAAATATTTTTGTGATATTCTTTTTCCCCTTACTCTAATCTGCTGGTATATAGCTTTTGCTGCGAATTTGGAGCAACTTTTGTTCTGAGCATATTTCGTGTCCCGGGAACTGAGAATCGTCGAAATATCGACTTACACGAAATGAAAAATTTTTGTGATATTCTTGTTCCCCACACTTTAAACTGCTTCATATAGCTTTTGCAGCTCATTTAGAGTAACTTTTGTTCTGAGAATAATTCGTTACTAGGGAGCCGCGAATCGTCGAAAAATCGACTTACGCGAAAGGAAACATTTTTGTAATATTCTTGTTCCCCACACTCCAAACTGCTCGTAAATAGCTTTTGCAGCGAATTTGGAGCAACTTTTGTTATATGTTTATTTCGAGACCAGGGAGCCGAGAATCATCGAAATATCGACTTACACGAAATGAAATATTTTTGTGATATTCTTGTTCCCCACGCTCCTAACTGCTCGTAAATAGCATTTGCAGCGATTTTGGAGCAACTTATTTTATATGTATATTTCGTATCCTGGGAGCCGAGAATCGACGAAAAGTCGACTTACAGGAAATGAAACATTTTTATGATAATCTTCTTCCCCACACTCCAAACTATTCCTATTTAGCTTTTGCAGCGAATTTGGAGCTACTTTTGTTCTGAGAATGTTTCGTGTCCAGGGAGTCGCGTAAGGTCGAAATATCAACTTACACGAAATGAAATATTTTTGTGATATTCTTGTTCCCCACGCTCCTAACTGCTCGTAAATAGCATTTGCTGCGAATTTGGAGCAACGTTTGTTATATGTATATTTCGTGACCAGGGAGCCGAGAATCATCGAAATATCGACTTTCACGAAATGAAATATTTTTGTGATATTCTTTTTCCCCTTACTCTCATCTGCTGGTATATAGCTTTTGCAGCGAATTTGGAGCAACTTTTGTTCTGAGCATATTTCGTGTCCCGGGAACTGAGAATCGTCGAAATATCGACTTACACGAAATGAAACATTTTTGTGATATTCTTGTTCCCCACACTTTAAACTGCTTTATATAGCTTTTGAAGCTTATTTAGAGTAACTTTTGTTCTGAGAATATTTCGTGTCCAGGGAGCCGCGTAAGGTCGAAATATCAACTTACACGAAATGAAATATTTTTGTGATATTCTTGTTTCCCACGCTCCTAACTGCTCGTAAATAGCTTTTGCAGCGAATTTGGAGCAACTTTTGTTATATGTTTATTTCGAGACCAGGGATCCGAGAATCATCGAAATATCGACTTACACGAAATGAAATATTTTTGTGATATTCTTTTTCCCCTTACTCTAATCTGCTGGTATATAGCTTTTGCTGCGAATTTGGAGCAACTTTTGTTCTGAGCATATTTCGTGTCCCGGGAACTGAGAATCGTCGAAATATCGACTTACACGAAATGAAAAATTTTTGTGATATTCTTGTTACCCACACTTTAAACTGCTTTATATAGCTTTTGCAGCTCATTTAGAGTAACTTTTGTTCTGAGAATAATTCGTTACTAGGGAGCCGCGAATCGTCGAAAAATCGACTTACGCGAAAGGAAACATTTTTTTATATTCTTGTTCCCCACACTCCAAACTGCTCGTAAATAGCTTTTGCAGCGAATTTGGAGCAACTTTTGTTATATGTTTATTTCGAGACCAGGGAGCCGAGAATCATCGAAATATCGACTTACACGAAATGAAATATTTTTGTGATATTCTTGTTCCCCACGCTCCTAACTGCTCGTAAATAGCTTTTGCAGCGAATTTGGAGCAACATTTGTTATATGTTTATTTCGAGACCAGGGAGCCGAGAATCATCGAAATATAGACTTACACGAAATGAAAAATTTTTGTGATATTCTTGTTCCCCACACTCCAAACTGCTCGTATATTGCATTTGCAGCGAATTTGGAGCAACTTTTTTTATATGTATTTTCGTGTCCATTGAGCCGAGAATCGTCGAAATATCAACTTACCCGAAATGAAATATTTTTGTGATATTCTTGTTCTCCACGCTCCTAACTGCTCGTAAATAGCTTTTGCAGCGAATTTGGAGCAACTTTTGTTATATGTTTATTTCGAGACCAGGGAGCCGAGAATCATCGAAATATCGACTTACACGAATTGAAATATTTTTGTGATATTCTTGTTCCCCACGCTCCTAACTGCTCGTAAATAGCATTTGCTGCGAATTTGGAGCAACGTTTGTTATATGTATATTTCGTGACCAGGGAGCCGAGAATCATCGAAATATCGACTTTCACGAAATGAAATATTTTTGTGATATTCTTTTTCCCCTTACTCTAATCTGCTGGTATATAGCTTTTGCTGCGAATTTGGAGCAACTTTTGTTCTGAGCATATTTCGTGTCCCGGGAACTGAGAATCGTCGAAATATCGACTTACACGAAATGAAAAATTTTTGTGATATTTTTGTTCCCCACACTTTAAACTGCTTTATATAGCTTTTGCAGCTCACTTAGAGTAACTTTTGTTCTGAGAAAATTTCGTGTCCAGGGAGCCGCGTAAGGTCGAAATATCAACTTACACGAAATGAAATATTTTTGTGATATTCTTGTTGCCCTCGCCCCTAACTGCTCGTAAATAGCATTTGCAGCGATTTTGGAGCAAATTTTGTTATATGTATATTTCCCGACCAGGGAGCCGAGAATCATCGAAATATAGACTTTCACGAAATGAAATATTTTTGTGATATTCTTTTTCCCCTTACTCTAATCTGCTGGTATATTGCTTTTGCTGCGAATTTGGAGCAACTTTTGTTCTGAGCATATTTCGTGTCCCGGGAACTGAGAATCGTCGAAATATCGACTTACACGAAATGAAAAATTTTTGTGATATTCTTGTTCCCCACACTTTAAACTGCTTTATATAGCTTTTGCAGCTCATTTAGAGTAACTTTTGTTCTGAGAATATTTCGTGTCCAGGGAGCCGCGTAAGGTCGAAATATCAACTTACACGAAATGAAATATTTTTGTGATATTCTTGTTGCCCTCGCCCCTAACTGCTCGTAAATAGCATTTGCAGCGATTTTGGAGCAAATTTTGTTATATGTATATTTCCCGACCAGGGAGCCGAGAATCATCGAAATATCGACTTTCACGAAATGAAATATTTTTGTGATATTCTTTTTCCCCTTACTCTAATCTGCTGGTATATAGCTTTTGCTGCGAATTTGGAGCAACTTTTGTTCTGAGCATATTTCGTGTCCCGGGAACTGAGAATCGTCGAAATATCGACTTACACGAAATGAAAAATTTTTGTGATATTCTTGTTACCCACACTTTAAACTGCTTTATATAGCTTTTGCAGCTCATTTAGAGTAACTTTTGTTCTGAGAATAATTCGTTACTAGGGAGCCGCGAATCGTCGAAAAATCGACTTACGCGAAAGGAAACATTTTTTTTATATTCTTGTTCCCCACACTCCAAACTGCTCGTAAATAGCTTTTGCAGCGAATTTGGAGCAACTTTTGTTATATGTTTATTTCGAGACCAGGGAGCCGAGAATCATCGAAATATCGACTTACACGAAATGAAATATTTTTGTGATATTCTTGTTCCCCACGCTCCTAACTGCTCGTAAATAGCTTTTGCAGCGAATTTGGAGCAACATTTGTTATATGTTTATTTCGAGACCAGGGAGCCGAGAATCATCGAAATATAGACTTACACGAAATGAAAAATTTGTGTGAAATTCTTGTTCCCCACACTCCAAACTGCTCGTATATTGCATTTGCAGCGAATTTGGAGCAACTTTTTTTATATGTATTTTCGTGTCCATTGAGCCGAGAATCGTCGAAATATCAACTTACCCGAAATGAAATATTTTTGTGATATTCTTGTTCTCCACGCTCCTAACTGCTCCTAAATAGCTTTTGCAGCGAATTTGGAGCAACTTTTGTTATATGTTTATTTCGAGACCAGGGAGCCGAGAATCATCGAATAATCGACTTACACGAATTGAAATATTTTTGTGATATTCTTGTTCCCCACGCTCCTAACTGCTCGTAAATAGCATTTGCAGCGATTTTGGAGCAACTTATGTTATATGTATATTTCGTATCCTGGGAGCCGAGAATCGACGAAAAGTCGACTTACAGGTAATGAAACATTTTTATGATAATCTTCTTCCCCACACTCCAAACTATTCCTATTTAGCTTTTGCAGCGAATTTGGAGCTACTTTTGTTCTGAGAATATTTCGTGTCCAGGGAGTCGCGTAAGGTCGAAATATCAACTTACACGAAATGAAATATTTTTGTGATATTCTTGTTCCCCACGCTCCTAACTGCTCGTAAATAGCATTTGCTGCGAATTTGGAGCAACGTTTGTTATATGTATATTTCGTGACAAGGGAGCCGAGAATCATCGAAATATCGACTTTCACGAAATGAAATATTTTTGTGATATTCTTTTTCCCCTTACTCTAATCTGCTGGTATATAGCTTTTGCTGCGAATTTGGAGCAACTTTTGTTCTGAGCATATTTCGTGTCCCGGGAACTGAGAATCGTCGAAATATCGACTTACACGAAATGAAAAATTTTTGTGATATTCTTGTTCCCCACACTTTAAACTGCTTTATATAGCTTTTGCAGCTCATTTAGAGTAACTTTTGTTCTGAGAATATTTCGTGTCCAGGGAGCCGCGTAAGGTCGAAATATCAACTTACACGAAATGAAATATTTTTGTGATATTCTTGTTGCCCTCGCCCCTAACTGCTCGTAAATAGCATTTGCAGCGATTTTGGAGCAAATTTTGTTATATGTATATTTCCCGACCAGGGAGCCGAGAATCATCGAAATATCGACTTTCACGAAATGAAATATTTTTGTGATATTCTTTTTCCCCTTACTCTAATCTGCTGGTATATAGCTTTTGCTGCGAATTTGGAGCAACTTTTGTTCTGAGCATATTTCGTGTCCCGGGAACTGAGAATCGTCGAAATATCGACTTACACGAAATGAAAAATTTTTGTGATACTCTTGTTACCCACACTTTAAACTGCTTTATATAGCTTTTGCAGCTCATTTAGAGTAACTTTTGTTCTGAGAATAATTCGTTACTAGGGAGCCGCGAATCGTCGAAAAATCGACTTACGCGAAAGGAAACATTTTTTTATATTCTTGTTCCCCACACTCCAAACTGCTCGTAAATAGCTTTTGCAGCGAATTTGGAGCAACTTTTGTTATATGTTTATTTCGAGACCAGGGAGCCGAGAATCATCGAAATATCGACTTACACGAAATGAAATATTTTTGTGATATTCTTGTTCCCCACGCTCCTAACTGCTCGTAAATAGCTTTTGCAGCGAATTTGGAGCAACATTTGTTATATGTTTATTTCGAGACCAGGGAGCCGAGAATCATCGAAATATAGACTTACACGAAATGAGAAATTTTTGTGAAATTCTTGTTCCCCACACTCCAAACTGCTCGTATATTGCATTTGCAGCGAATTTGGAGCAACTTTTTTTATATGTATTTTCGTGTCCATTGAGCCGAGAATCGTCGAAATATCAACTTACCCGAAGTGAAATATTTTTGTGATATTCTTGTTCTCCACGCTCCTAACTGCTCGTAAATAGCTTTTGCAGCGAATTTGGAGCAACTTTTGTTATATGTTTATTTCGAGACCAGGGAGCCGAGAATCATCGAAATATCGACTTACACGAAATGAAATATTTTTGTGATATTCTTGTTCCCCACGCTCCTAACTGCTCGTAAATAGCATTTGCAGCGATTTTGGAGCAACTTTTGTTATATGTATGTTTCGTATCCTGGGAGCCGAGAATCGACGAAAAGTCGACTTACAGGTAATAAAACATTTTTATGATAATCATTTTCCCCACACTCCAATCTATTCCTATTTAACTTTTGCAGCGAATTTGGAGCTACTTTTGTTCTGAGAATATTTCGTGTCCAGGTCGAAATATCAACTTACACGAAATGAAATATTTTTGTGACATTCTTGTGGCCCACGCTCCTAACTGCTCGTAAATAGCATTTGCAGCGATTTTGGAGCAACTTTTGTTATATGTATATTTCGCGACCAGGGAGCCGAGAATCATCGAAATATCGACTTTCACGAAATGAAATATTTTTGTGATATTCTTTTTCCCCTTACTCCAATCTGCTGGTATATAGCTTTTGCTGCGAATTTGGAGCAACTTTTGTTCTGAGCATATTTCGTGTCCCGGGAACTGAGAATCGTCGAAATATCGACTTACACGAAATGAAAAATTTTTGTGATATTCTTGTTCCCCACACTTTAAACTGCTTAATATAGCTTTTGCAGCTCATTTAGAGTAAATTCTGTTCTGAGAATATTTCGTGTCCAGGGAGCCGCGTAAGGTCGAAATATCAACTTACACGAAATGAAATATTTTTGTGATATTCTTGTTCTCCACGCTCCTAACTGCTCGTAAATAGCATTTCCTGCGAATTTGGAGCAACTTTTGTTATATGTATATTTCGCGACTAGGGAGCCGAGAATCATCGAAATATCGACTTTCACGAAATAAATATTTTTGTGATATTCTTTTTCCCCTTACTCCAATCTGCTGGTATATAGCTTTTGCTGCGAATTTGGAGCAACTTTTGTTCTGAGCATATTTCGTGTCCCGGGAACTGAGAATCGTCGAAATATCGACTTACACGAAATGAAAAATTTTTGTGATATTCTTGTTCCCCACACTTTAAACTGCTTTATATAGCTTTTGCAGCTCATTTAGAGTAACTTTTGTTCTGAGAATATTTCGTGTCCAGGGAGCCGCGTAAGGTCGAAATATCAACTTACACGAAATGAAATATTTTTGTGATATTCTTGTTCCCAACGCTCCTAACTGCTCGTAAATAGCATTTGCAGCGATTTTGGAGCAACTTTTGTTATATGTATGTTTCGTATCCTGGGAGCCGAGAATCGACGAAAAGTCGACTTACAGGTAATAAAACATTTTTATGATAATCATTTTCCCCACACTCCAATCTATTCCTATTTAACTTTTGCAGCGAATTTGGAGCTACTTTTGTTCTGAGAATATTTCGTGTCCAGGTCGAAATATCAACTTACACGAAATGAAATATTTTTGTGACATTCTTGTGGCCCACGCTCCTAACTGCTCGTAAATAGCATTTGCAGCGATTTTGGAGCAACTTTTGTTATATGTATATTTCGCGACCAGGGAGCCGAGAATCATCGAAATATCGACTTTCACGAAATGAAATATTTTTGTGATATTCTTTTTCCCCTTACTCCAATCTGCTGGTATATAGCTTTTGCTGCGAATTTGGAGCAACTTTTGTTCTGAGCATATTTCGTGTCCCGGGAACTGAGAATCGTCGAAATATCGACTTACACGAAATGAAAAATTTTTGTGATATTCTTGTTCCCCACACTTTAAACTGCTTAATATAGCTTTTGCAGCTCATTTAGAGTAAATTCTGTTCTGAGAATATTTCGTGTCCAGGGAGCCGCGTAAGGTCGAAATATCAACTTACACGAAATGAAATATTTTTGTGATATTCTTGTTCTCCACGCTCCTAACTGCTCGTAAATAGCATTTCCTGCGAATTTGGAGCAACTTTTGTTATATGTATATTTCGCGACTAGGGAGCCGAGAATCATCGAAATATCGACTTTCACGAAATAAATATTTTTGTGATATTCTTTTTCCCCTTACTCCAATCTGCTGGTATATAGCTTTTGCTGCGAATTTGGAGCAACTTTTGTTCTGAGCATATTTCGTGTCCCGGGAACTGAGAATCGTCGAAATATCGACTTACACGAAATGAAAAATTTTTGTGATATTCTTGTTCCCCACACTTTAAACTGCTTTATATAGCTTTTGCAGCTCATTTAGAGTAACTTTTGTTCTGAGAATATTTCGTGTCCAGGGAGCCGCGTAAGGTCGAAATATCAACTTACACGAAATGAAATATTTTTGTGATATTCTTGTTCCCAACGCTCCTAACTGCTCGTAAATAGCATTTGCAGCGATTTTGGAGCAACTTATTTTATATGTATGTTTCGTATCCTGGGAGCCGAGAATCGACGAAAAGTCGACTTACAGGTAATAAAACATTTTTATGATAATCATTTTCCCCACACTCCAATCTATTCCTATTTAGCTTTTGCAGCGAATTTGGAGCTACTTTTGTTCTGAGAATATTTCGTGTCCAGGTCGAAATATCAACTTACACGAAATGAAATATTTTTGTGACATTCTTGTGGCCCACGCTCCTAACTGCTCGTAAATAGCATTTGCAGCGATTTTGGAGCAACTTTTGTTATATGTATATTTCGCGACCAGGGAGCCGAGAATCATCGAAATATCGACTTTCCCGAAATGAAATATTTTTGTGATATTCTTTTTCCCCTTACTCCAATCTGCTGGTATATAGCTTTTACTGCGAATTTGGAGCAACTTTTGTTCTGATCATATTTCGTGTCCCGGGAACTGAGAATCGTCGAAATATCGACTTACACGAAATGAAAAATTTTTGTGATATTCTTGTTCCCCACACTTTAAACTGCTTAATATAGCTTTTGCAGCTCATTTAGAGTAAATTCTGTTCTGAGAATATTTCGTGTCCAGGGAGCCGCGTAAGGTCGAAATATCAACTTACACGAAATGAAATATTTTTGTGATATTCTTGTTCCCCACGCTCCTAACTGCTCGTAAATAGCATTTGCAGCGATTTTGGAGCAACTTTTGTTATATGTATGTTTCGTATCCTGGGAGCCGAGAATCGACGAAAAGTCGACTTACAGGTAATAAAACATTTTTATGATAATCATTTTCCCCACACTCCAATCTATTCCTATTTAACTTTTGCAGCGAATTTGGAGCTACTTTTGTTCTGAGAATATTTCGTGTCCAGGTCGAAATATCAACTTACACGAAATGAAATATTTTTGTGACATTCTTGTGGCCCACGCTCCTAACTGCTCGTAAATAGCATTTGCAGCGATTTTGGAGCAACTTTTGTTATATGTATATTTCGCGACCAGGGAGCCGAGAATCATCGAAATATCGACTTTCACGAAATGAAATATTTTTGTGATATTCTTTTTCCCCTTACTCCAATCTGCTGGTATATAGCTTTTGCTGCCAATTTGGAGCAACTTTTGTTCTGAGTATATTTCGTGTCCCGGGAACTGAGAATCGTCGAAATATCCACTTACACGAAATGAAAAATTTTTGTGATATTCTTGTTCCCCACACTTTAAACTGCTTAATATAGCTTTTGCAGCTCATTTAGAGTAAATTCTGTTCTGAGAATATTTCGTGTCCAGGGAGCCGCGTAAGGTCGAAATATCAACTTACACGAAATGAAATATTTTTGTGATATTCTTGTTCTCCACGCTCCTAACTGCTCGTAAATAGCATTTCCTGCGAATTTGGAGCAACTTTTGTTATATGTATATTTCGCGACTAGGGAGCCGAGAATCATCGAAATATCGACTTTCACGAAATGAAATATTTTTGTGATATTCTTTTTCCCCTTACTCCAATCTGCTGGTATATAGCTTTTGCTGCGAATTTGGAGCAGCTTTTGTTCTGAGCATATTTCGTGTCCCGGGAACTGAGAATCGTCGAAATATCGACTTACACGAAATGAAAAATTTTTGTGATATTCTTGTTCCCCACACTTTAAACTGCTTTATATAGCTTTTGCAGCTCATTTAGAGTAACTTTTGTTCTGAGAATATTTCGTGTCCAGGGAGCCGCGTAAGGTCGAAATATCAACTTACACGAAATGAAATATTTTTGTGATATTCTTGTTGCCCACGCCCCTAACTGCTCGTAAATAGCATTTGCAGCGATTTTGGAGCAACTTTTGTTATATGTATATTTCGCGACCAGGGAGCCGAGAATCATCGAAATAGCGACTTTCACGAAATGAAATATTTTTGTGATATTCTTTTCCCCTTACTCCAATCTGCTGGTATATAGCTTTTGCTGCGAATTTGGAGCAACTTTTGTTCTGAGCATATTTCGTGTCCCGGGAACTGAGAATCGTCGAAATATCGACTTACACGAAATGAAAAATTTTTGTAATATTCTTGTTCCCCACACTTTAAACTGCTTTATATAGCTTTTGCAGCTCATTTAGAGTAACTTTTGTTCTGAGAATATTTCGTGTCCAGGGAGCCGCGTAAGGTCGAAATATCAACTTACACGAAATGAAATATTTTTGTGATATTCTTGTTGCCCACGCCCCTAACTGCTCGTAAATAGCATTTGCAGCGATTTTGGAGCAAATTTTGTTATATGTATATTTCCCGACCAGGGAGCCGAGAATCATCGAAATATCGACTTTCACGAAAAGAAATATTTTTGTGATATTCTTTTTCCCCTTACTCTAATCTGCTGGTATATAGCTTTTGCTGCGAATTTGGAGCAACTTTTGTTCTGAGCATATTTCGTGTCCCGGGAACTGAGAATCGTCGAAATATCGACTTACACGAAATGAAAAATTTTTGTGATATTCTTGTTCCCCACACTTTAAACTGCTTTATATAGCTTTTGCAGCTCATTTAGAGTAACTTTTGTTCTGAGAATAATTCGTTACTAGGGAGCCGCGAATCGTCGAAAAATCGACTTACGCGAAAGGAAACATTTTTTTATATTCTTGTTCCCCACACTCCAAACTGCTCGTAAATAGCTTTTGCAGCGAATTTGGAGCAACTTTTGTTATATGTTTATTTCGAGACCAGGGAGCCGAGAATCATCGAAATATCGACTTACACGAAATGAAATATTTTTGTGATATTCTTGTTCCCCACGCTCCTAACTGCTCGTAAATAGCATTTGCAGCGATTTTGGAGCAACTTATTTTATATGTATATTTCGTATCCTGGGAGCCGAGAATCGACGAAAAGTCGACTTACAGGTAATGAAACATTTTTGTGATAATCTTGTTCCCCACGCTCCTAACTGCTCGTAAATAGCTTTTGCAGCGAATTTGGAGCAACATTTGTTATATGTTTATTTCGAGACCAGGGAGCCGAGAATCATCGAAATATAGACTTACACGAAATGAAAAATTATTGTGATATTCTTGATCCCCACACCTCAAACTGCTCGTATATAGCTTTTGCAGCGAATTTGGAGCAGATTTTGTTATAGTCACATTTCGTGTCTACGGAGCCGAGAATCGTCGTAAAATCGATTTACACGTAATAAAACATTTTTATGATATTCTTGTTCCCCACACTCCAAACTGCTCGTATATTGCATTTGCAGCGAATTTGGAGCAACTTTTTTTATATGTATTTTCGTGTCCATTGAGCCGAGAATCGTCGAAATATCAACTTACCCGAAATGAAATATTTGTGATATTCTTGTTCTCCACGCTCCTAACTGCTCGTAAATAGCTTTTGCAGCGAATTTGGAGCAACTTTTGTTATATGTTTATTTCGAGACCAGGGAGCCGAGAATCATCGAATAATCGACTTACACGAATTGAAATATTTTTGTGATATTCTTGTTCCCCACGCTCCTAACTGCTCGTAAATAGCATTTGCAGCGATTTTGGAGCAACTTATTTTATATGTATATTTCGTATCCTGGGAGCCGAGAATCGACGAAAAGTCGACTTACAGGTAATGAAACATTTTTATGATAATCTTCTTTCCCACACTCCAAACTATTCCTATTTAGCTTTTGCAGCGAATTTGGAGCTACTTTTGTTCTGAGAATATTTCGTGTCCAGGGAGTCGCGTAAGGTCGAAATATCAACTTACACGAAATGAAATATTTTTGTGATATTCTTGTTCCCCACGCTCCTAACTGCTCGTAAATAGCATTTGCTGCGAATTTGGAGCAACGTTTGTTATATGTATATTTCGTGACCAGGGAGCCGAGAATCATCGAAATATCGACTTTCACGAAATGAAATATTTTTGTGATATTCTTTTTCCCCTTACTCCAATCTGCTGGTATATAGCTTTTGCAGCGAATTTGGAGCAACTTTTGTTCTGAGCATATTTCGTGTCCCGGGAACTGAGAATCGTCGAAATATCGACTTACACGAAATGAAAAATTTTTGTGATATTCTTGTTCCCCACACTTTAAACTGCTTTATATAGCTTTTGAAGCTTTTTTAGAGTAACTTTTGTTCTGAGAATATTTCGTGTCCAGGGAGCCGCGTAAGGTCGAAATATCAACTTACACGAAATGAAATATTTTTGTGATATTCTTGTTCCCCACGCTCCTAACTGCTCGTGAATAGCATTTGCAGCGATTTTGGAGCAACTTATTTTATATGTATGTTTCGTATCCTGGGAGCCGAGAATCGACGAAAAGTCGACTTACAGGTAATAAAACATTTTTATGATAATCATTTTCCCCACACTCCAATCTATTCCTATTTAGCTTTTGCAGCGAATTTGGAGCTACTTTTGTTCTGAGAATATTTCGTGTCCAGGTCGAAATATCAACTTACACGAAATGAAATATTTTTGTGACATTCTTGTGGCCCACGCTCCTAACTGCTCGTAAATAGCATTTGCAGCGATTTTGGAGCAACTTTTGTTATATGTATATTTCGCGACCAGGGAGCCGAGAATCATCGAAATGTCGACTTTCACGAAATGAAATATTTTTGTGATATTCTTTTTCCCCTTACTCCAATCTGCTGGTATATAGCTTTTACTGCGAATTTGGAGCAACTTTTGTTCTGAGCATATTTCGTGTCCCGGGAACTGAGAATCGTCGAAATATCGACTTACACGAAATGAAAAATTTTTGTGATATTCTTGTTCCCCACACTTTAAACTGCTTAATATAGCTTTTGCAGCTCATTTAGAGTAAATTCTGTTCTGAGAATATTTCGTGTCCAGGGAGCCGCGTAAGGTCGAAATATCAACTTACACGAAATGAAATATTTTTGTGATATTCTTGTTCTCCACGCTCCTAACTGCTCGTAAATAGCATTTTCTGCGAATTTGGAGCAACTTTTGTTATATGTATATTTCGCGACTAGGGAGCCGAGAATCATCGAAATATCGACTTTCACGAAATGAAATATTTTTGTGATATTCTTTTTCCCCTTACTCCAATCTGCTGGTATATAGCTTTTGCTGCGAATTTGGAGCAGCTTTTGTTCTGAGCATATTTCGTGTCCCGGGAACTGAGAATCGTCGAAATATCGACTTACACGAAATGAAAAATTTTTGTAATATTCTTGTTCCCCACACTTTAAACTGCTTTATATAGCTTTTGCAGCTCATTTAGAGTAACTTTTGTTCTGAGAATATTTCGTGTCCAGGGAGCCGCGTAAGGTCGAAATATCAACTTACACGAAATGAAATATTTTTGTGATATTCTTGTTGCCCACGCCCCTAACTGCTCGTAAATAGCATTTGCAGCGATTTTGGAGCAAATTTTGTTATATGTATATTTCCCGACCAGGGAGCCGAGAATCATCGAAATATCGACTTTCACGAAAAGAAATATTTTTGTGATATTCTTTTTCCCCTTACTCTAATCTGCTGGTATATAGCTTTTGCTGCGAATTTGGAGCAACTTTTGTTCTGAGCATATTTCGTGTCCCGGGAACTGAGAATCGTCGAAATATCGACTTACACGAAATGAAAAATTTTTGTGATATTCTTGTTCCCCACACTTTAAACTGCTTTATATAGCTTTTGCAGCTCATTTAGAGTAACTTTTGTTCTGAGAATAATTCGTTACTAGGGAGCCGCGAATCGTCGAAAAATCGACTTACGCGAAAGGAAACATTTTTTTATATTCTTGTTCCCCACACTCCAAACTGCTCGTAAATAGCTTTTGCAGCGAATTTGGAGCAACTTTTGTTATATGTTTATTTCGAGACCAGGGAGCCGAGAATCATCGAAATATCGACTTACACGAAATGAAATATTTTTGTGATATTCTTGTTCCCCACGCTCCTAACTGCTCGTAAATAGCATTTGCAGCGATTTTGGAGCAACTTATTTTATATGTATATTTCGTATCCTGGGAGCCGAGAATCGACGAAAAGTCGACTTACAGGTAATGAAACATTTTTGTGATAATCTTGTTCCCCACGCTCCTAACTGCTCGTAAATAGCTTTTGCAGCGAATTTGGAGCAACATTTGTTATATGTTTATTTCGAGACCAGGGAGCCGAGAATCATCGAAATATAGACTTACACGAAATGAAAAATTTTTGTGATATTCTTGATCCCCACACTCCAAACTGCTCGTATATAGCTTTTGCAGCGAATTTGGAGCAGATTTTGTTATAGTCACATTTCGTGTCTACGGAGCCGAGAATCGTCGTAAAATCGATTTACACGTAATAAAACATTTTTATGATATTCTTGTTCCCCACACTCCAAACTGCTCGTATATTGCATTTGCAGCGAATTTGGAGCAACTTTTTTTATATGTATTTTCGTGTCCATTGAGCCGAGAATCGTCGAAATATCAACTTACCCGAAATGAAATATTTGTGATATTCTTGTTCTCCACGCTCCTAACTGCTCGTAAATAGCTTTTGCAGCGAATTTGGAGCAACTTTTGTTATATGTTTATTTCGAGACCAGGGAGCCGAGAATCATCGAATAATCGACTTACACGAATTGAAATATTTTTGTGATATTCTTGTTCCCCACGCTCCTAACTGCTCGTAAATAGCATTTGCAGCGATTTTGGAGCAACTTATTTTATATGTATATTTCGTATCCTGGGAGCCGAGAATCGACGAAAAGTCGACTTACAGGTAATGAAACATTTTTATGATAATCTTCTTCCCCACACTCCAAACTATTCCTATTTAGCTTTTGCAGCGAATTTGGAGCTACTTTTGTTCTGAGAATATTTCGTGTCCAGGGAGTCGCGTAAGGTCGAAATATCAACTTACACGAAATGAAATATTTTTGTGATATTCTTGTTCCCCACGCTCCTAACTGCTCGTAAATAGCATTTGCTGCGAATTTGGAGCAACGTTTGTTATATGTATATTTCGTGACCAGGGAGCCGAGAATCATCGAAATATCGACTTTCACGAAATGAAATATTTTTGTGATATTCTTTTTCCCCTTACTCCAATCTGCTGGTATATAGCTTTTGCAGCGAATTTGGAGCAACTTTTGTTCTGAGCATATTTCGTGTCCCGGGAACTGAGAATCGTCGAAATATCGACTTACACGAAATGAAAAATTTTTGTGATATTCTTGTTCCCCACACTTTAAACTGCTTTATATAGCTTTTGAAGAGTAACTTTTGTTCTGAGAATATTTCGTGTCCAGGGAGCCGCGTAAGGTCGAAATATCAACTTACACGAAATGAAATATTTTTGTGATATTCTTGTTCCCCACGCTCCTAACTGCTCGTAAATAGCATTTGCAGCGATTTTGGAGCAACTTATTTTATATGTATGTTTCGTATCCTGGGAGCCGAGAATCGACGAAAAGTCGACTTACAGGTAATAAAACATTTTTATGATAATCATTTTCCCCACACTCCAATCTATTCCTATTTAGCTTTTGCAGCGAATTTGGAGCTACTTTTGTTCTGAGAATATTTCGTGTCCAGGTCGAAATATCAACTTACACGAAATGAAATATTTTTGTGACATTCTTGTGGCCCACGCTCCTAACTGCTCGTAAATAGCATTTGCAGCGATTTTGGAGCAACTTTTGTTATATGTATATTTCGCGACCAGGGAGCCGAGAATCATCGAAATATCGACTTTCACGAAATGAAATATTTTTGTGATATTCTTTTTCCCCTTACTCCAATCTGCTGGTATATAGCTTTTACTGCGAATTTGGAGCAACTTTTGTTCTGAGCATATTTCGTGTCCCGGGAACTGAGAATCGTCGAAATATCGACTTACACGAAATGAAAAATTTTTGTGATATTCTTGTTCCCCACACTTTAAACTGCTTAATATAGCTTTTGCAGCTCATTTAGAGTAAATTCTGTTCTGAGAATATTTCGTGTCCAGGGAGCCGCGTAAGGTCGAAATATCAACTTACACGAAATGAAATATTTTTGTGATATTCTTGTTCTCCACGCTCCTAACTGCTCGTAAATAGCATTTCCTGCGAATTTGGAGCAACTTTTGTTATATGTATATTTCGCGACTAGGGAGCCGAGAATCATCGAAATATCGACTTTCACGAAATGAAATATTTTTGTGATATTCTTTTTCCCCTTACTCCAATCTGCTGGTATATAGCTTTTGCTGCGAATTTGGAGCAGCTTTTGTTCTGAGCATATTTCGTGTCCCGGGAACTGAGAATCGTCGAAATATCGACTTACACGAAATGAAAAATTTTTGTGATATTCTTGTTCCCCACACTTTAAACTGCTTTATATAGCTTTTGCAGCTCATTTAGAGTAACTTTTGTTCTGAGAATATTTCGTGTCCAGGGAGCCGCGTAAGGTCGAAATATCAACTTACACGAAATGAAATATTTTTGTGATATTCTTGTTGCCCACGCCCCTAACTGCTCGTAAATAGCATTTGCAGCGATTTTGGAGCAACTTTTGTTATATGTATATTTCGCGACCAGGGAGCCGAGAATCATCGAAATAGCGACTTTCACGAAATGAAATATTTTTGTGATATTCTTTTCCCCTTACTCCAATCTGCTGGTATATAGCTTTTGCTGCGAATTTGGAGCAACTTTTGTTCTGAGCATATTTCGTGTCCCGGGAACTGAGAATCGTCGAAATATCGACTTACACGAAATGAAAAATTTTTGTAATATTCTTGTTCCCCACACTTTAAACTGCTTTATATAGCTTTTGCAGCTCATTTAGAGTAACTTTTGTTCTGAGAATATTTCGTGTCCAGGGAGCCGCGTAAGGTCGAAATATCAACTTACACGAAATGAAATATTTTTGTGATATTCTTGTTGCCCACGCCCCTAACTGCTCGTAAATAGCATTTGCAGCGATTTTGGAGCAAATTTTGTTATATGTATATTTCCCGACCAGGGAGCCGAGAATCATCGAAATATCGACTTTCACGAAAAGAAATATTTTTGTGATATTCTTTTTCCCCTTACTCTAATCTGCTGGTATATAGCTTTTGCTGCGAATTTGGAGCAACTTTTGTTCTGAGCATATTTCGTGTCCCGGGAACTGAGAATCGTCGAAATATCGACTTACACGAAATGAAAAATTTTTGTGATATTCTTGTTCCCCACACTTTAAACTGCTTTATATAGCTTTTGCAGCTCATTTAGAGTAACTTTTGTTCTGAGAATAATTCGTTACTAGGGAGCCGCGAATCGTCGAAAAATCGACTTACGCGAAAGGAAACATTTTTTTATATTCTTGTTCCCCACACTCCAAACTGCTCGTAAATAGCTTTTGCAGCGAATTTGGAGCAACTTTTGTTATATGTTTATTTCGAGACCAGGGAGCCGAGAATCATCGAAATATCGACTTACACGAAATGAAATATTTTTGTGATATTCTTGTTCCCCACGCTCCTAACTGCTCGTAAATAGCATTTGCAGCGATTTTGGAGCAACTTATTTTATATGTATATTTCGTATCCTGGGAGCCGAGAATCGACGAAAAGTCGACTTACAGGTAATGAAACATTTTTGTGATAATCTTGTTCCCCACGCTCCTAACTGCTCGTAAATAGCTTTTGCAGCGAATTTGGAGCAACATTTGTTATATGTTTATTTCGAGACCAGGGAGCCGAGAATCACCGAAATATAGACTTACACGAAATGAAAAATTTTTGTGATATTCTTGATCCCCACACTCCAAACTGCTCGTATATAGCTTTTGCAGCGAATTTGGAGCAGATTTTGTTATAGTCACATTTCGTGTCTACGGAGCCGAGAATCGTCGTAAAATCGATTTACACGTAATAAAACATTTTTATGATATTCTTGTTCCCCACACTCCAAACTGCTCGTATATTGCATTTGCAGCGAATTTGGAGCAACTTTTTTTATATGTATTTTCGTGTCCATTGAGCCGAGAATCGTCGAAATATCAACTTACCCGAAATGAAATATTTGTGATATTCTTGTTCTCCACGCTCCTAACTGCTCGTAAATAGCTTTTGCAGCGAATTTGGAGCAACTTTTGTTATATGTTTATTTCGAGACCAGGGAGCCGAGAATCATCGAATAATCGACTTACACGAATTGAAATATTTTTGTGATATTCTTGTTCCCCACGCTCCTAACTGCTCGTAAATAGCATTTGCAGCGATTTTGGAGCAACTTATTTTATATGTATATTTCGTATCCTGGGAGCCGAGAATCGACGAAAAGTCGACTTACAGGTAATGAAACATTTTTATGATAATCTTCTTCCCCACACTCCAAACTATTCCTATTTAGCTTTTGCAGCGAATTTGGAGCTACTTTTGTTCTGAGAATATTTCGTGTCCAGGGAGTCGCGTAAGGTCGAAATATCAACTTACACGAAATGAAATATTTTTGTGATATTCTTGTTCCCCACGCTCCTAACTGCTCGTAAATACCATTTGCTGCGAATTTGGAGCAACGTTTGTTATATGTATATTTCGTGACCAGGGAGCCGAGAATCATCGAAATATCGACTTTCACGAAATGAAATATTTTTGTGATATTCTTTTTCCCCTTACTCCAATCTGCTGGTATATAGCTTTTGCAGCGAATTTGGAGCAACTTTTGTTCTGAGCATATTTCGTGTCCCGGGAACTGAGAATCGTCGAAATATCGACTTACACGAAATGAAAAATTTTTGTGATATTCTTGTTCCCCACACTTTAAACTGCTTTATATAGCTTTTGAAGCTTTTTTAGAGTAACTTTTGTTCTGAGAATATTTCGTGTCCAGGGAGCCGCGTAAGGTCGAAATATCAACTTACACGAAATGAAATATTTTTGTGATATTCTTGTTCCCCACGCTCCTAACTGCTCGTAAATAGCATTTGCAGCGATTTTGGAGCAACTTATTTTATATGTATGTTTCGTATCCTGGGAGCCGAGAATCGACGAAAAGTCGACTTACAGGTAATAAAACATTTTTATGATAATCATTTTCCCCACACTCCAATCTATTCCTATTTAGCTTTTGCAGCGAATTTGGAGCTACTTTTGTTCTGAGAATATTTCGTGTCCAGGTCGAAATATCAACTTACACGAAATGAAATATTTTTGTGACATTCTTGTGGCCCACGCTCCTAACTGCTCGTAAATAGCATTTGCAGCGATTTTGGAGCAACTTTTGTTATATGTATATTTCGCGACCAGGGAGCCGAGAATCATCGAAATATCGACTTTCCCGAAATGAAATATTTTTGTGATATTCTTTTTCCCCTTACTCCAATCTGCTGGTATATAGCTTTTACTGCGAATTTGGAGCAACTTTTGTTCTGAGCATATTTCGTGTCCCGGGAACTGAGAATCGTCGAAATATCGACTTACACGAAATGAAAAATTTTTGTGATATTCTTGTTCCCCACACTTTAAACTGCTTAATATAGCTTTTGCAGCTCATTTAGAGTAAATTCTGTTCTGAGAATATTTCGTGTCCAGGGAGCCGCGTAAGGTCGAAATATCAACTTACACGAAATGAAATATTTTTGTGATATTCTTGTTCTCCACGCTCCTAACTGCTCGTAAATAGCATTTCCTGCGAATTTGGAGCAACTTTTGTTATATGTATATTTCGCGACTAGGGAGCCGAGAATCATCGAAATATCGACTTTCACGAAATGAAATATTTTTGTGATATTCTTTTTCCCCTTACTCCAATCTGCTGGTATATAGCTTTTGCTGCGAATTTGGAGCAGCTTTTGTTCTGAGCATATTTCGTGTCCCGGGAACTGAGAATCGTCGAAATATCGACTTACACGAAATGAAAAATTTTTGTGATATTCTTGTTCCCCACACTTTAAACTGCTTTATATAGCTTTTGCAGCTCATTTAGAGTAACTTTTGTTCTGAGAATATTTCGTGTCCAGGGAGCCGCGTAAGGTCGAAATATCAACTTACACGAAATGAAATATTTTTGTGATATTCTTGTTGCCCACGCCCCTAACTGCTCGTAAATAGCATTTGCATCGATTTTGGAGCAACTTTTGTTATATGTATATTTCGCGACCAGGGAGCCGAGAATCATCGAAATAGCGACTTTCACGAAATGAAATATTTTTGTGATATTCTTTTCCCCTTACTCCAATCTGCTGGTATATAGCTTTTGCTGCGAATTTGGAGCAACTTTTGTTCTGAGCATATTTCGTGTCCCGGGAACTGAGAATCGTCGAAATATCGACTTACACGAAATGAAAAATTTTTGTAATATTCTTGTTCCCCACACTTTAAACTGCTTTATATAGCTTTTGCAGCTCATTTAGAGTAACTTTTGTTCTGAGAATATTTCGTGTCCAGGGAGCCGCGTAAGGTCGAAATATCAACTTACACGAAATGAAATATTTTTGTGATATTTTTGTTGCCCACGCCCCTAACTGCTCGTATATAGCATTTGCAGCGATTTTGGAGCAAATTTTGTTATATGTATATTTCCCGACCAGGGAGCCGAGAATCATCGAAATATCGACTTTCACGAAAAGAAATATTTTTGTGATATTCTTTTTCCCCTTACTCTAATCTGCTGGTATATAGCTTTTGCTGCGAATTTGGAGCAACTTTTGTTCTGAGCATATTTCGTGTCCCGGGAACTGAGAATCGTCGAAATATCGACTTACACGAAATGAAAAATTTTTGTGATATTCTTGTTCCCCACACTTTAAACTGCTTTATATAGCTTTTGCAGCTCATTTAGAGTAACTTTTGTTCTGAGAATAATTCGTTACTAGGGAGCCGCGAATCGTCGAAAAATCGACTTACGCGAAAGGAAACATTTTTTTATATTCTTGTTCCCCACACTCCAAACTGCTCGTAAATAGCTTTTGCAGCGAATTTGGAGCAACTTTTGTTATATGTTTATTTCGAGACCAGGGAGCCGAGAATCATCGAAATATCGACTTACACGAAATGAAATATTTTTGTGATATTCTTGTTCCCCACGCTCCTAACTGCTCGTAAATAGCATTTGCAGCGATTTTGGAGCAACTTATTTTATATGTATATTTCGTATCCTGGGAGCCGAGAATCGACGAAAAGTCGACTTACAGGTAATGAAACATTTTTGTGATAATCTTGTTCCCCACGCTCCTAACTGCTCGTAAATAGCTTTTGCAGCGAATTTGGAGCAACATTTGTTATATGTTTATTTCGAGACCAGGGAGCCGAGAATCATCGAAATATAGACTTACACGAAATGAAAAATTTTTGTGATATTCTTGATCCCCACACCTCAAACTGCTCGTATATAGCTTTTGCAGCGAATTTGGAGCAGATTTTGTTATAGTCACATTTCGTGTCTACGGAGCCGAGAATCGTCGTAAAATCGATTTACACGTAATAAAACATTTTTATGATATTCTTGTTCCCCACACTCCAAACTGCTCGTATATTGCATTTGCAGCGAATTTGGAGCAACTTTTTTTATATGTATTTTCGTGTCCATTGAGCCGAGAATCGTCGAAATATCAACTTACCCGAAATGAAATATTTGTGATATTCTTGTTCTCCACGCTCCTAACTGCTCGTAAATAGCTTTTGCAGCGAATTTGGAGCAACTTTTGTTATATGTTTATTTCGAGACCAGGGAGCCGAGAATCATCGAATAATCGACTTACACGAATTGAAATATTTTTGTGATATTCTTGTTCCCCACGCTCCTAACTGCTCGTAAATAGCATTTGCAGCGATTTTGGAGCAACTTATTTTATATGTATATTTCGTATCCTGGGAGCCGAGAATCGACGAAAAGTCGACTTACAGGTAATGAAACATTTTTATGATAATCTTCTTTCCCACACTCCAAACTATTCCTATTTAGCTTTTGCAGCGAATTTGGAGCTACTTTTGTTCTGAGAATATTTCGTGTCCAGGGAGTCGCGTAAGGTCGAAATATCAACTTACACGAAATGAAATATTTTTGTGATATTCTTGTTCCCCACGCTCCTAACTGCTCGTAAATAGCATTTGCTGCGAATTTGGAGCAACGTTTGTTATATGTATATTTCGTGACCAGGGAGCCGAGAATCATCGAAATATCGACTTTCACGAAATGAAATATTTTTGTGATATTCTTTTTCCCCTTACTCCAATCTGCTGGTATATAGCTTTTCCAGCGAATTTGGAGCAACTTTTGTTCTGAGCATATTTCGTGTCCCGGGAACTGAGAATCGTCGAAATATCGACTTACACGAAATGAAAAATTTTTGTGATATTCTTGTTCCCCACACTTTAAACTGCTTTATATAGCTTTTGAAGCTTTTTTAGAGTAACTTTTGTTCTGAGAATATTTCGTGTCCAGGGAGCCGCGTAAGGTCGAAATATCAACTTACACGAAATGAAATATTTTTGTGATATTCTTGTTCCCCACGCTCCTAACTGCTCGTGAATAGCATTTGCAGCGATTTTGGAGCAACTTATTTTATATGTATGTTTCGTATCCTGGGAGCCGAGAATCGACGAAAAGTCGACTTACAGGTAATAAAACATTTTTATGATAATCATTTTCCCCACACTCCAATCTATTCCTATTTAGCTTTTGCAGCGAATTTGGAGCTACTTTTGTTCTGAGAATATTTCGTGTCCAGGTCGAAATATCAACTTACACGAAATGAAATATTTTTGTGACATTCTTGTGGCCCACGCTCCTAACTGCTCGTAAATACCATTTGCAGCGATTTTGGAGCAACTTTTGTTATATGTATATTTCGCGACCAGGGAGCCGAGAATCATCGAAATGTCGACTTTCACGAAATGAAATATTTTTGTGATATTCTTTTTCCCCTTACTCCAATCTGCTGGTATATAGCTTTTACTGCGAATTTGGAGCAACTTTTGTTCTGAGCATATTTCGTGTCCCGGGAACTGAGAATCGTCGAAATATCGACTTACACGAAATGAAAAATTTTTGTGATATTCTTGTTCCCCACACTTTAAACTGCTTAATATAGCTTTTGCAGCTCATTTAGAGTAAATTCTGTTCTGAGAATATTTCGTGTCCAGGGAGCCGCGTAAGGTCGAAATATCAACTTACACGAAATGAAATATTTTTGTGATATTCTTGTTCTCCACGCTCCTAACTGCTCGTAAATAGCATTTCCTGCGAATTTGGAGCAACTTTTGTTATATGTATATTTCGCGACTAGGGAGCCGAGAATCATCGAAATATCGACTTTCACGAAATGAAATATTTTTGTGATATTCTTTTTCCCCTTACTCCAATCTGCTGGTATATAGCTTTTGCTGCGAATTTGGAGCAGCTTTTGTTCTGAGCATATTTCGTGTCCCGGGAACTGAGAATCGTCGAAATATCGACTTACACGAAATGAAAAATTTTTGTGATATTCTTGTTCCCCACACTTTAAACTGCTTTATATAGCTTTTGCAGCTCATTTAGAGTAACTTTTGTTCTGAGAATATTTCGTGTCCAGGGAGCCGCGTAAGGTCGAAATATCAACTTACACGAAATGAAATATTTTTGTGATATTCTTGTTGCCCACGCCCCTAACTGCTCGTAAATAGCATTTGCAGCGATTTTGGAGCAACTTTTGTTATATGTATATTTCGCGACCAGGGAGCCGAGAATCATCGAAATAGCGACTTTCACGAAATGAAATATTTTTGTGATATTCTTTTCCCCTTACTCCAATCTGCTGGTATATAGCTTTTGCTGCGAATTTGGAGCAACTTTTGTTCTGAGCATATTTCGTGTCCCGGGAACTGAGAATCGTCGAAATATCGACTTACACGAAATGAAAAATTTTTGTAATATTCTTGTTCCCCACACTTTAAACTGCTTTATATAGCTTTTGCAGCTCATTTAGAGTAACTTTTGTTCTGAGAATATTTCGTGTCCAGGGAGCCGCGTAAGGTCGAAATATCAACTTACACGAAATGAAATATTTTTGTGATATTCTTGTTGCCCACGCCCCTAACTGCTCGTAAATAGCATTTGCAGCGATTTTGGAGCAAATTTTGTTATATGTATATTTCCCGACCAGGGAGCCGAGAATCATCGAAATATCGACTTTCACGAAAAGAAATATTTTTGTGATATTCTTTTTCCCCTTACTCTAATCTGCTGGTATATAGCTTTTGCTGCGAATTTGGAGCAACTTTTGTTCTGAGCATATTTCGTGTCCCGGGAACTGAGAATCGTCGAAATATCGACTTACACGAAATGAAAAATTTTTGTGATATTCTTGTTCCCCACACTTTAAACTGCTTTATATAGCTTTTGCAGCTCATTTAGAGTAACTTTTGTTCTGAGAATAATTCGTTACTAGGGAGCCGCGAATCGTCGAAAAATCGACTTACGCGAAAGGAAACATTTTTTTATATTCTTGTTCCCCACACTCCAAACTGCTCGTAAATAGCTTTTGCAGCGAATTTGGAGCAACTTTTGTTATATGTTTATTTCGAGACCAGGGAGCCGAGAATCATCGAAATATCAACTTACACGAAATGAAATATTTTTGTGATATTCTTGTTCCCCACGCTCCTAACTGCTCGTAAATAGCATTTGCAGCGATTTTGGAGCAACTTATTTTATATGTATATTTCGTATCCTGGGAGCCGAGAATCGACGAAAAGTCGACTTACAGGTAATGAAACATTTTTGTGATAATCTTGTTCCCCACGCTCCTAACTGCTCGTAAATAGCTTTTGCAGCGAATTTGGAGCAACATTTGTTATATGTTTATTTCGAGACCAGGGAGCCGAGAATCATCGAAATATAGACTTACACGAAATGAAAAATTTTTGTGATATTCTTGATCCCCACACTCCAAACTGCTCGTATATAGCTTTTGCAGCGAATTTGGAGCAGATTTTGTTATAGTCACATTTCGTGTCTACGGAGCCGAGAATCGTCGTAAAATCGATTTACACGTAATAAAACATTTTTATGATATTCTTGTTCCCCACACTCCAAACTGCTCGTATATTGCATTTGCAGCGAATTTGGAGCAACTTTTTTTATATGTATTTTCGTGTCCATTGAGCCGAGAATCGTCGAAATATCAACTTACCCGAAATGAAATATTTGTGATATTCTTGTTCTCCACGCTCCTAACTGCTCGTAAATAGCTTTTGCAGCGAATTTGGAGCAACTTTTGTTATATGTTTATTTCGAGACCAGGGAGCCGAGAATCATCGAATAATCGACTTACACGAATTGAAATATTTTTGTGATATTCTTGTTCCCCACGCTCCTAACTGCTCGTAAATAGCATTTGCAGCGATTTTGGAGCAACTTATTTTATATGTATATTTCGTATCCTGGGAGCCGAGAATCGACGAAAAGTCGACTTACAGGTAATGAAACATTTTTATGATAATCTTCTTCCCCACACTCCAAACTATTCCTATTTAGCTTTTGCAGCGAATTTGGAGCTACTTTTGTTCTGAGAATATTTCGTGTCCAGGGAGTCGCGTAAGGTCGAAATATCAACTTACACGAAATGAAATATTTTTGTGATATTCTTGTTCCCCACGCTCCTAACTGCTCGTAAATAGCATTTGCTGCGAATTTGGAGCAACGTTTGTTATATGTATATTTCGTGACCAGGGAGCCGAGAATCATCGAAATATCGACTTTCACGAAATGAAATATTTTTGTGATATTCTTTTTCCCCTTACTCCAATCTGCTGGTATATAGCTTTTGCAGCGAATTTGGAGCAACTTTTGTTCTGAGCATATTTCGTGTCCCGGGAACTGAGAATCGACGAAAAGTCGACTTACAGGTAATGAAACATTTTTATGATAATCTTCTTCCCCACACTCCAAACTATTCCTATTTAGCTTTTGCAGCGAATTTGGAGCTACTTTTGTTCTGAGAATATTTCGTGTACAGGGAGTCGCGTAAGGTCGAAATATCAACTTACACGAAATGAAATATTTTTGTGATATTCTTGTTCCCCACGCTCCAAACTGCTCGTAAATAGCTTTTGCAGCGAATTTGGAGCAACTTTTGTTCTGAGCATATTTCGTGTCCCGGGAACTGAGAATCGTCGAAATATCGACTTACACGAAATGAAATATTTTTGTGATATTCTTGTTCCCCACGCTCCTAACTGCTCGTAAATAGCTTTTGCAGCGAATTTGGAGCAACTTTTGTTATATGTTTATTTCGAGACCAGGGAGCCGAGAATCATCGAATAATCGACTTACACGAATTGAAATATTTTTGTGATATTCTTGTTCCCCACGCTCCTAACTGCTCGTAAATAGCATTTGCAGCGATTTTGGAGCAACTAATGTTATATGTATATTTCGTATCCTGGGAGCCGAGAATCGACGAAAATTCGACTTACAGGTAATGAAACATTTTTATGATAATCTTCTTCCCCACACTCCAAACTATTCCTATTTAGCTTTTGCAGCGAATTTGGAGCTACTTTTGTTCTGAGCATATTTCGTGTCCCGGGAACTGAGAATCGTCGAAATATCGACTTACACGAAATGAAAAATTTTTGTGATATTCTTGTTCCCCACACTTTAAACTGCTTTATATAGCTTTTGCAGCTCATTTAGAGTAAATTCTGTTCTGAGAATATTTCGTGTCCAGGGAGCCGCGTAAGGTCGAAATATCAACTTACACGAAATGAAATATTTTTGTGATATTCTTGTTCTCCACGCTCCTAACTGCTCGTAAATAGCATTTCCTGCGAATTTGGAGCAACTTTTGTTATATGTATATTTCGCGACTAGGGAGCCGAGAATCATCGAAATATCGACTTTCACGAAATGAAATATTTTTGTGATATTCTTTTTCCCCTTACTCCAATCTGCTGGTATATAGCTTTTGCTGCGAATTTGGAGCAACTTTTGTTCTGAGCATATTTCGTGTCCCGGGAACTGAGAATCGTCGAAATATCGACTTACACGAAATGAAAAATTTTTGTGATATTCTTGTTCCTCACACTTTAAACTGCTTTATATAGCTTTTGCAGCTCATTTAGAGTAACTTTTGTTCTGAGAATATTTCGTGTCCAGGGAGCCGCGTAAGGTCGAAATATCAACTTACACGAAATGAAATATTTTTGTGATATTCTTGTTCACCACGCTCCTAACTGCTCGAAAATACCATTTGCAGCGAATTTGGAGCAACTTTTGTTATATGTATATTTCGCGACCATGGAGCCGAGAATCATCGAAATATCGACTTACACGAATTGAAATATTTTTGTGATATTCTTGTTCCCCACGCTCCTAACTGCTCGTAAATAGCATTTGCAGCGATTTTGGAGCAACTTATTTTATATGTATATTTCGTATCCTGGGAGCCGAGAATCGACGAAAAGTCGACTTACAGGTAATGAAACATTTTTATGATAATCTTCTTCCCCACACTCCAAACTATTCCTATTTAGCTTTTGCAGCGAATTTGGAGCTACTTTTGTTCTGAGAATATTTCGTGTCCAGGGAGTCGCGTAAGGTCGAAATATCAACTTACACGAAATGAAATATTTTTGTGATATTCTTGTTCCCCACGCTCCTAACTGCTCGTATATAGCTTTTGCAGCGAATTTGGAGCAACTTTTGTTCTGAGCATATTTCGTGTCCCGGGAACTGAGAATCGTCGAAATATCGACTTACACGAAATGAAATATTTTTGTGATATTCTTGTTCCCCACGCTCCTAACTGCTCGTAAATAGCAATTCCTGCGAATTTGGAGCAACTTATTTTATATGAATATTTCGTATCCTGGGAGCCGAGAATCGACGAAAAGTCGACTTACATGTAATGAAACATTTTTGTGATAATCTTGTTCCCCACGCTCCTAACTGCTCGTAAATAGCTTTTGCAGCGAATTTGGAGCAACATTTGTTATATGTTTATTTCGAGACCAGGGAGCCGAGAATCATCGAAATATAGACTTACACGAAATGAAAAATCTTTGTGATATTCTTGATCCCCACACTCCAAACTGCTCGTATGTAGCTTTTGCAGCGAATTTGGAGCTGATTTTGTTATAGTCACATTTCGTGTCTACGGAGCCGAGAATCGTCGTAAAATCGATTTACATGTAATAAAACATTTTTATGATATTCTTGTTCCCCACGCTCCTAACTGCTCGTAAATAGCATTTGCAGCGATTTTGGAGCAACTTATTTTATATGTATATTTCGTATCCTGGGAGCCGAGAATCGACGAAAAGTCGACTTACAGGTAATGAAACATTTTTATGATAATCATCTTCCCCACACTCCAAACTATTCCTATTTAGCTTTTGCAGTGAATTTGGAGCTAATTTTGTTCTGGGAATATTTCGTGTCCAGGGAGCCGCGTAAGGTCGAAATATCAACTTACACGAAATGAAATATTTTTGTGATATTCTTGTTCTCCACGCTCCTAACTGCTCGTAAATAGCATTTCCTGCGAATTTGGAGCAACTTTTGTTATATGTATATTTCGCGACCAGGGAGCCGAGAATCATCGAAATATCGACTTTCACGAAATGAAATATTTTTGTGATATTCTTTTTCCCCTTAATCCAATCTGCTGGTATATAGCTTTTGCTGCGAATTTGGAGCAACTTTTGTTCTGAGCATATTTCGTGTCCCGGGAACTGAGAATCGTCGAAATATCGACTTACACGAAATGAAAAATTTTTGTGATATTCTTGTTCCCCACACTTTAAACTGCTTTATATAGCTTTTGCAGCTCATTTAGAGTAACTTTTGTTCTGAGAATATTTCGTGTCCAGGGAGCCGCGTAAGGTCGAAATATCAACTTACACGAAATGAAATATTTTTGTGATATTCTTGTTCACCACGCTCCTAACTGCTCGTAAATACCATTTGCAGCGAATTTGGAGCAACTTTTGTTATATGTATATTTCGCGACCAGAGAGCCGAGAATCATCGAAATATCGACTTTCACGAAATGAAATATTTTTGTGATATTCTTTTTCCCCTTACTCTAATCTGCTGGTATATAGCTTTTGCTGCGAATTTGGAGCAACTTTTGTTCTGAGCATATTTCGTGTCCCGGGAACTGAGAATCGTCGAAATATCGACTTACACGAAATGAAATATTTTTGTGATATTCTTGTTCCCCACGCTCCTAACTGCTCGTAAATAGCATTTGCAGCGATTTTGGAGCAACTTATTTTATATATATATTTCGTATCCTGGGAGCCGAGAATCGACGAAAAGTCGACTTACAGGTAATGAAACATTTTTGTGATAATCTTGTTCCCCACGCTCCTAACTGCTCGTAAATAGCTTTTGCAGCGAATTTGGAGCAACATTTGTTATATGTTTATTTCGAGACCAGGGAGCCGAGAATCATCGAAATATAGACTTACACGAAATGAAAAATTTTTGTGATATTCTTGATCCCCACACTCCAAACTGCTCGTATATAGCTTTTGCAGCGAATTTGGAGCAGATTTTGTTATAGTCACATTTCGTGTCTACGGAGCCGAGAATCGTCGTAAAATCGATTTACACGTAATAAAACATTTTTATGATATTCTTGTTCCCCACACTCCAAACTGCTCGTATATTGCATTTGCAGCGAATTTGGAGCAACTTTTGTTATATGTATTTTCGTGTCCATTGAGCCGAGAATCGTCGAAATATCAACTTACCCGAAATGAAATATTTTTGTGATATTCTTGTTCTCCACGCTCCTAACTGGTCGTAAATAGCTTTTGCAGCGAATTTGGAGCAACTTTTGTTATATGTTTATTTCGAGACCAGGGAACCGAGAATCATCGAAATATCGACATACACGAATTGAAATATTTTTGTGATATTCTTGTTCCCCACGCTCCTAACTGCTCGTAAATAGCATTTGTAGCGAATTTGGAGCAACTTTTGTTATATGTATATTTCGCGACCAGGGAGCCGAGAATCATCGAAATATCGACTTTCACGAAATGAAATATTTTTGTGATATTCTTTTTCCCCTTACTCCAATCTGCTGGTATATAGCTTTTCCTGCGAATTTGGAGCAACTTTTGTTCTGATAATATTTCGTGTCCCGGGAACTGAGAATCGTCGAAATATCGACTTACACGAAATGAAATATTTTTGTGATATTCTTGTTCCCCACGCTCCTAACTGCTCGTAAATAGCTTTTGCAGCGAATTTGGAGCAACTTTTGTTATATGTTTATTTCGAGAACCGGGAGCCGAGAATCATCGAAATATCGACTTACACGAAATGAAATATTTTTGTGATATTGTTGTTCCCCACGCTCCTAACTGCTCGTAAATAGCTTTTGCAGCGAATTTGGAGCAACTTTTGTTATATGTTTATTTCGAGTTCAGGGAGCCGAGAATCATCGAAATATCGACTTTCACGAAATGAAATATTTTTGTGATATTCTTTTTCCCCTTACTCCAATCTGCTGGTATATAGCTTTTGCTGCGAATTTGGAGCAACTTTTGTTCTGAGCATGTTTCGTGTCCCGGGAACTGAGAATCGTCGAAATATCGACTTACACGAAATGAAAAATTTTTGTGATATTCTTGTTCCCCACACTCCAAACTGCTCGAAATTGCATTTGCAGTGACTTTGGAGCAACTTATTTTATATGTATATTTCGTATCCTGGGAGCCGAGAATCGACGAAAAGTCGACTTACAGGTAATGAAACATTTTTGTGATAATCTTCTTTCCCACATTCCAAACTATTCCTATTTAGCTTTTGCAACGAATTTGGAACAACTTTTGTTCTGAGAATATTTCGTGACCAATGAGCCGCGAAATGTCGAAATATAAACTTACACGAAATGAAATATTTTTGTGATATTCTTGTTCCCCACGCTCCTAACTGCTCGTAAATAGCTTTTGCAGCGACTTTGGAGCAACTTATTTTATATGTATATTTCGTATCCTGGGAGCCGAGAATCATCGAAATATCGACTTACACGAAATGAAATATTTTTGTGATATTCTTGTTCCCCACGCTCCTAACTGCTCGTAAATAGCTTTTGCAGCGAATTTGGAGCAACTTTTGTTATATGTTTATTTCGAGACCAGGGAGCCGAGAATCATCGAAATATCGACTTACACGAAATGAAATATTTTTGTGATATTCTTGTTCCCCACGCTCCTAACTGCTCGTAAATAGCATTTGCAGCGATTTTGGAGCAACTTATTTTATATGTATATTTCGTATCCTGGGAGCCGAGAATCGACGAAAAGTCGACTTACAGGTAATGAAACATTTTTATGATAATCATCTTCCCTACACTCCAAACTATTCCTATTTAGCTTTTGCAGCGAATTTGGAGCTACTTTTGTTCTGAGAATATTTCGTGTCCAGGGAGCCGCGTAAAGTCGAAATATCAACTTACACGAAATGAAATATTTTTGTGATATTCTTTTCCCCCACGCTCCTAACTGCTCGTAAATAGCTTTTGCAGCAAATTTGGATCAACTTTTGTTATATGTTTATTTCGGGACCAGGGAACCGAGAATCATCGAAATATCAACTTACACGAAATGAAATATTTTTGTGATATTCTTGTTCCCCACGCTCCTAACTGCTCGTAAATAGCTTTTGTAGCGAATTTGGAGCAACTTTTGTTATATGTTTATTTCGAGACCAGGGATCCGAGAATCATCGAAATATCGACTTACACGAAATGAAATATTTTTGTGATATTCTTGTTCCCCTTACTCCAATCTGCTGGTATATAGATTTTGCAGCGAATTTGGAGCAACTTTTGTTCTGAGCATATTATGTGTTCCGGGAACTGAGAATCGTCGAAATATCGACTTACACGAAATGAAAATTTTTTGTGATATTCTTTTTCCCCTTACTCCATTCTGCTGGTATATAGCTTTTGCAGAGAATTTGGAGCAACTTTTGTTCTGAGCATATTTCGTGTCCCGGGAACTGAGAATCGTCGAAATATCGACTTACACGAACTGAAAAATTTTTGTGATATTCTTGTTCCCACACTTTAAACTGCTTTATATAGCTTTTGCAGCTCATTTAGAGTAACTTTTGTTCTGAGAATAATTCGTTACTAGGGAGCCGCGAATCGTCGAAAAATCGACTTACGCGAAAGGAAACATTTTTGTAATATTCTTGTTCCCCACACTCCAAACTGCTCGTAAATAGCTTTTGCAGCGAATTTGGAGCAACTTTTGTTATATGTTTATTTCGAGACCAGGGAGCCGAGAATCATCGAAATATCGACTTACACGAAATGAAATATTTTTGTGATATTCTTGTTCCCCACGCTCCTAACTGCTCGTAAATAGCATTTGCAGCGATTTTGGAGCAACTTATTTTATATGTATATTTCGTATCCTGGGAGCCGAGAATCGACGAAAAGTCGACTTACAGGTAATGAAACATTTTTGTGATAATCTTGTTCCCCACGCTCCTAACTGCTCGTAAATAGCTTTTGCAGCGAATTTGGAGCAACATTTGTTATATGTTTATTTCGAGACCAGGGAACTGAGAATCGTCGAAATATCGACTTACACGAAATGAAAAATTTTTGTGATATTCTTGTTCCCCACACTTTAAACTGCTTTATATAGCTTTTGAAGCTTATTTAGAGTAACTTTTGTTCTGAGAATATTTCGTGTCCAGGGAGCCGCGTAAGGTCGAAATATCAACTTACACGAAATGAAATATTTTTGTGATATTCTTGTTCCCCACGCTCCTAACTGCTCGTAAATAGCTTTTGCAGCGAATTTGGAGCAACTTTTGTTATATGTTTATTTCGAGTTCAGGGAGCCGAGAATCATCGAAATATCGACTTACACGAAATGAAATATTTTTGTGATATTCTTGTTCCCCACGCTCCTAACTGCTCGTAAATAGCATTTGCAGCGATTTTGGAGCAACTTATTTTATATGTATGTTTCGTATCCTGGGAGCCGAGAATCGACGAAAAGTCGACTTACAGGTAATGAAACATTTTTATGATAATCATCTTCCCCACACTCCAAACTATTCCTATTTAGATTTTGCAGCGAATTTGGAGCTACTTTTGTTCTGAGAATATTTCGTGTCCAGGTCGAAATATCAACTTACACGAAATGAAATATTTTTGTGACATTCTTGTTGCCCACGCTCCTAACTGCTCGTAAATACCATTTGCAGCGATTTTGGAGCAACTTTTGTTTTATGTATATTTCGCGACCAGGGAGCCGAGAATCATCGAAATATCGAATTACACGAAATGAAATATTTTTGTGATATTCTTTTTCCCCTTACTCCAATCTGCTTTTGCTGCGAATTTGGAGCAACTTTTGTTCTGAGCATATTTCGTGTCCCGGGAACTGAGAATCGTCGAAATATCGACTTACACGAAATGAAAAATTTTTGTGATATTCTTGTTCCTCACACTTTAAACTGCTTTATATAGCTTTTGCAGCTCATTTAGAGAAACTTATGTTCTGAGAATATTTCGTGTCCAGGGTGCCGCGTAAGGTCGAAAATCAACTTACACGAAATGAAATATTTTTGTGATATTCTTGTTCTCCACGCTTTTAACTGCTCGTATATAGCATTTCCTGCGAATTTGGAGCAACTTTTGTTATATGTATATTTCGCAACCAGGGAGCCGAGAATCATCGAAATATCGACTTTCACGAAATGAAATATTTTTGTGATATTCTTTTTCCCCTTACTCCAATCTGCTGGTATATAGCTTTTGCTGCGAATTTGGAGCAACTTTTGTTCTGAGCATATTTCGTGTCCCGGGAACTGAGAATCGTCGAAATATCGACTTACACGAAATGAAAAATTTTTGTGATATTCTTGTTCCTCACACTTTAAACTGCTTTATATAGCTTTTGCAGCTCATTTAGAGTAACTTTTGTTCTGAGAATATTTCGTGTCCAGGGAGCCGCGTAAGGTCGAAATATCAACTTACACGAAATGAAATATTTTTGTGATATTCTTGTTCACCACGCTCCTAACTGCTCGTAAATACCATTTGCAGCGAATTTGGAGCAACTTTTGTTATATGTATATTTCGCGACCAGGGAGCCGAGAATCATCGAAATATCGACTTTCACGAAATGAAATATTTTTGTGATATTCTTTTTCCCCTTACTCTAATCTGCTGGTATATAGCTTTTGCGGCGAATTTGGAGCAACTTTTGTTATGAGCATATTTCGTGTCCTGGGAACAGAGAATCGTCGAAATATCGACTTACACGAAATGAAAAATTTTTGTGATATTCTTGTTCCCCACACTTTAAACTGCTTTATATGGCTTTTGCAGCTCATTTAGAGTAACTTTTGTTCTGAGAATAATTCGTTACTAGGGAGCCGCGAATCGTCGAAAAATCGACATACGCGAAAGGAAACATTTTTGTAATATTCTTGTTCCCCACACTCCAAACTGCTCGTAAATAGCTTTTGCAGCGAATTTGGAGCAACTTTTGTTATATGTTTATTTCGAGACCAGGGAGCCGAGAATCATCGAAATATCGACTTACACGAAATGAAATATTTTTGTGATATTCTTGTTCCCCACGCTCCTAACTGCTCGTAAATAGCATTTGCAGCGATTTTGGAGCAACTTATTTTATATGTATATTTCGTATCCTGGGAGCCGAGAATCGACGAAAAGTCGACTTACACGAAATGAAATATTTTTGTGATATTCTTGTTCCCCACGCTCCAAACTGCTCGTAAATAGCTTTTGCAGCGAATTTGGAGCAACTTTTGTTATATGTTTATTTCGAGACCAGGGAGCCGAGAATCATCGAAATATCGACTTACACGAAATGAAATATTTTTGTGATATTCTTGTTCACCACGCTCCTAACTGCTCGTAAATACCATTTGCAGCGAATTTGGAGCAACTTTTGTTATATGTATATTTCGCGACCAGGGAGCCGAGAATCATCGAAATATCGACTTTCACGAAATGAAATATTTTTGTGATATTCTTTTTCCCCTTACGCTAATCTGCTGGTATATAGCTTTTGCGGCGAATTTGGAGCAACTTTTGTTATGAGCATATTTCGTGTCCTGGGAACAGAGAATCGTCGAAATATCGACTTACACGAAATGAAAAATTTTTGTGATATTCTTGTTCCCCACACTTTAAACTGCTTTATATGGCTTTTGCAGCTCATTTAGAGTAACTTTTGTTCTGAGAATATTTCGTGTCCAGGGAGCCGCGTAAGGTCGAAATATCAACTTACACGAAATGAAATATTTTTGTGATATTCTTGTTTCTCACGCTCCTAACTGCTCGTATATAGCATTTGCAGCGAATTTGGAGCAACTTTTATTATATGTATATTTCGCGACCAGGAGCCGAGTATCATCGAAATATCGACTTTCACGAAATGAAATATTTTTGTGATATTCTTGTTCCCCACACTCCAAACTGCTCGTATATTGCATTTGCAGCGTATTTGGAGCAACCTTTGTTATATGTGTTTTCGTGTCCATTGAGCCGAGAATCGTCGAAATATCAACTTACACGAAATGAAATATTTTTGTGATATTCTTGTTCCCCACGCTCCTAACTGCTCGTAAATAGCTTTTGCAGCGAATTTGGAGCAACTTTTGTTCTATGTTTATTTCGAGACCAGGGAGCCGAGAATCATCGAAATATCGACTTACACGAAATGAAATATTTTTGTGATATTCTTGTTCCCCACGCTCCTAACTGCTCGTAAATAGCATTTGCAGCGATTTTGGAGCAACTTATTTTATATGTATATTTCGTATCCTGGGAGCCGAGAATCGACGAAAAGTCGACTTACAGGTAATGAAACATTTTTATGATAATCATCTTCCGCACACTCCAAACTATTCCTATTTAGCTTTTGCAGCGAATTTGGAGCTACTTTTGTTCTAAGAATATTTCGTGTCCAGGGAGCCGCGTAAGGTCGAAATATCAACTTGCACGAAATGAAATATCTTTGTGATATTCTTGTTGCCCACGCTCCTAACTGCTCGTAAATAGCATTTGCAGCGATTTTGGAGCAACTTTTGTTATATGTATATTTCGCGACTAGGGAGCCGTGAATCATCGAAATATCGACTTTCACGAAATGAAATATTTTTGTGATATTCTTTTTCCCCTTACTCCAATCTGCTGGTATATAGCTTTTGCTGCGAATTTGGAGCAACTTTTGTTCTGAGCATGTTTCGTGTCCCGGGAACTGAGAATCGTCGAAATATCGACTTACACGAAATGAAAAATTTTTGTGATATTCTTGTTCCCCACACTCCAAACTGCTCGAAATTGCATTTGCAGTGACTTTGGAGCAACTTATTTTATATGTATATTTCGTATCCTGGGAGCCGAGAATCGACGAAAAGTCGACTTACAGGTAATGAAACATTTTTGTGATAATCTTCTTTCCCACATTCCAAACTATTCCTATTTAGCTTTTGCAACGAATTTGGAACAACTTTTGTTCTGAGAATATTTCGTGACCAGGGAGCCGCGAAATGTCGAAATATAAACTTACACGAAATGAAATATTTTTGTGATATTCTTGTTCCCCACGCTCCTAACTGCTCGTAAATAGCTTTTGCAGCGACTTTGGAGCAACTTATTTTTTCGTATCCTGGGAGCCGAGAATCATCGAAATATCGACTTACACGAAATGAAATATTTTTGTGATATTCTTGTTCCCCACGCTCCTAACTGCTCGTAAATAGCATTTGCAGCGATTTTGGAGCAACTTATTTTATATGTATATTTCGTATCCTGGGAGCCGAGAATCGACGAAAAGTCGACTTACAGGTAATGAAACATTTTTATGATAATCATCTTCCCCACACTAAAAACTATTCCTATTTAGCTTTTGCAGCGAATTTGGAGCTACTTTTGTTCTGAGAATATTTCGTGTCCAGGGAGCCGCGTAAGGTCGAAATATCAACTTACACGAAATGAAATATTTTTGTGATATTCTTTTCCCCCACGCTCCTAACTGCTCGTAAATAGCTTTTGTAGCGAATTTGGAGCAACTTTTGTTTTATGTTTATTTCGAGACCAGGGAGCCGAGAATCATCGAAATATCGACTTACACGAATTGAAATATTTTTGTAATATTCTTGTTCCCCATGCTCCTAACTGCTCGTAAATGGCATTTGCAGCGATTTTGGAGCAACTTTTGTTATATGTTTATTTCGAGACCAGGGATCCGAGAATCATCGAAATATCGACTTACACGAAATGAAATATTTTTGTGATATTCTTGTTCCCCTTACTCCAATCTGCTGGTATATAGATTTTGCAGCGAATTTGGAGCAACTTTTGTTCTGAGCATATTATGTGTTCCGGGAACTGAGAATCGTCGAAATATCGACTTACACGAAATAAAAATTTTTTGTGATATTCTTTTTCCCCTTACTCCAATCTGCTGGTATATAGCTTTTGCAGAGAATTTGGAGCAACTTTTGTTCTGAGCATATTTCGTGTCCCGGGAACTGAGAATCGTCGAAATATCGACTTACACGAACTGAAAAATTTTTGTGATATTCTTGTTCCCACACTTTAAACTGCTTTATATAGCTTTTGCAGCTCATTTAGAGTAACTTTTGTTCTGGGAATAATTCGTTACTAGGGAGCCGCGAATCGTCGAAAAATCGACTTACGCGAAAGGAAACATTTTTGTAATATTCTTGTTCCCCACACTCCAAACTGCTCGTAAATAGCTTTTGCAGCGAATTTGAGGCAACTTTTGTTATATGTTTATTTCGAGACCAGGGAGCCGAGAATCATCGAAATATCGACTTACACGAAATGAAATATTTTTGTGATATTCTTGTTCCCCACGCTCCTAACTTGTCGTAAATAGCTTTTGTAGCGAATTTGGAGCAACTTTTGTTATATGTTTATTTCGGGATCAGGGAACCGAGAATCATCGAAATATCAACTTACACGAAATGAAATATTTTTGTGACATTCTTGTTCCCCACGCTCCTAATTGCTCGTAAATAGCATTTGCAGCGAATTTGGAGCAACTTTTGTTATATGTATATTTCGCGACCAGGGAGCGGAGAATCATCGAAATATCGACTTTCCCGAAATGAAATATTTTTGTGTTATTCTTTTTCCCCTTACTCCAATCTGCTGGTATATAGCTTTTGCTGCGAATTTGGAGCAACTTTCGTTCTGAGCATATTTCGTGTCCCGGGAACTGAGAATCGTCGAAATATCGACTTACACGAAATGAAAAATTTTTGTGCTATTCTTGTTCCCCACACTTTAAACTGCTTTAAATAGCTTTTGAAGCTCCTTTGGTGTAACTTTTGTTTCTAGAATATATGGTGACTAGGGAGCCGCTGATCGTCGAAAAATCGACTTACGCGAAAGGAAACATTTTTGTAATATTCCTGTTCCCCACACTCCAAACTGCTCGCATATAGCTTTTGCAGCGAATTTGGAGCAACTTTTGCTCTGAATATATTTCGTGTCCAGGGATCTGAGAATCATCGAAAAATCGACTTACGCGAAAAGATGAATTTTTGTTATATTTTTGTTCCCCACACTCCAAACTGCTCGAAAATAGCATTTGCAGCGAATTTCGAGCAACTTATCTTATATGTATATTTCGTATCCTGGGAGCCGAGAAACGACGAAAAGTCGACTTACAGGTAATGAAACATTTTTGTGATAATCTTCTTCCTCACACTCCAAACTATTCCTATTTAGCTTTTGCAGCGAATTTGGAGCAACTGTTGTTCTGAGAGTACTTCGTGACCAGGGAGCCGCGAAATGTCGAAATATCAACTTACACGAAATGAAATATTTTTGTGATATTCTTGTTCCCCACGCTCCTAACTGCTCGTAAATAGCTTTTGCAGCGAATTTGGAGCAACTTTTGTTCTATGTTTATTTCGAGACCAGGGAGCCGAGAATCATCGAAATATCGACTTACACGAAATGAAATATTTTTGTGATATTCTTGTTCCCCACGCTCCTAACTGCTCGTAAATAGCATTTGCAGCGATTTTGGAGCAACTTATTTTATATGTATATTTCGTATCCTGGGAGCCGAGAATCGACGAAAAGTCGACTTACAGGTAATGAAACATTTTTATGATAATCATCTTCCGCACACTCCAAACTATTCCTATTTAGCTTTTGCAGCGAATTTGGAGCTACTTTTGTTCTAAGAATATTTCGTGTCCAGGGAGCCGCGTAAGGTCGAAATATCAACTTGCACGAAATGAAATATCTTTGTGATATTCTTGTTGCCCACGCTCCTAACTGCTCGTAAATAGCATTTGCAGCGATTTTGGAGCAACTTTTGTTATATGTATATTTCGCGACTAGGGAGCCGTGAATCATCGAAATATCGACTTTCACGAAATGAAATATTTTTGTGATATTCTTTTTCCCCTTACTCCAATCTGCTGGTATATAGCTTTTGCTGCGAATTTGGAGCAACTTTTGTTCTGAGCATGTTTCGTGTCCCGGGAACTGAGAATCGTCGAAATATCGACTTACACGAAATGAAAAATTTTTGTGATATTCTTGTTCCCCACACTCCAAACTGCTCGAAATTGCATTTGCAGTGACTTTGGAGCAACTTATTTTATATGTATATTTCGTATCCTGGGAGCCGAGAATCGACGAAAAGTCGACTTACAGGTAATGAAACATTTTTGTGATAATCTTCTTTCCCACATTCCAAACTATTCCTATTTAGCTTTTGCAACGAATTTGGAACAACTTTTGTTCTGAGAATATTTCGTGACCAGGGAGCCGCGAAATGTCGAAATATAAACTTACACGAAATGAAATATTTTTGTGATATTCTTGTTCCCCACGCTCCTAACTGCTCGTAAATAGCTTTTGCAGCGACTTTGGAGCAACTTATTTTTTCGTATCCTGGGAGCCGAGAATCATCGAAATATCGACTTACACGAAATGAAATATTTTTGTGATATTCTTGTTCCCCACGCTCCTAACTGCTCGTAAATAGCATTTGCAGCGATTTTGGAGCAACTTATTTTATATGTATATTTCGTATCCTGGGAGCCGAGAATCGACGAAAAGTCGACTTACAGGTAATGAAACATTTTTATGATAATCATCTTCCCCACACTAAAAACTATTCCTATTTAGCTTTTGCAGCGAATTTGGAGCTACTTTTGTTCTGAGAATATTTCGTGTCCAGGGAGCCGCGTAAGGTCGAAATATCAACTTACACGAAATGAAATATTTTTGTGATATTCTTTTCCCCCACGCTCCTAACTGCTCGTAAATAGCTTTTGTAGCGAATTTGGAGCAACTTTTGTTTTATGTTTATTTCGAGACCAGGGAGCCGAGAATCATCGAAATATCGACTTACACGAATTGAAATATTTTTGTAATATTCTTGTTCCCCATGCTCCTAACTGCTCGTAAATGGCATTTGCAGCGATTTTGGAGCAACTTTTGTTATATGTTTATTTCGAGACCAGGGATCCGAGAATCATCGAAATATCGACTTACACGAAATGAAATATTTTTGTGATATTCTTGTTCCCCTTACTCCAATCTGCTGGTATATAGATTTTGCAGCGAATTTGGAGCAACTTTTGTTCTGAGCATATTATGTGTTCCGGGAACTGAGAATCGTCGAAATATCGACTTACACGAAATAAAAATTTTTTGTGATATTCTTTTTCCCCTTACTCCAATCTGCTGGTATATAGCTTTTGCAGAGAATTTGGAGCAACTTTTGTTCTGAGCATATTTCGTGTCCCGGGAACTGAGAATCGTCGAAATATCGACTTACACGAACTGAAAAATTTTTGTGATATTCTTGTTCCCACACTTTAAACTGCTTTATATAGCTTTTGCAGCTCATTTAGAGTAACTTTTGTTCTGGGAATAATTCGTTACTAGGGAGCCGCGAATCGTCGAAAAATCGACTTACGCGAAAGGAAACATTTTTGTAATATTCTTGTTCCCCACACTCCAAACTGCTCGTAAATAGCTTTTGCAGCGAATTTGAGGCAACTTTTGTTATATGTTTATTTCGAGACCAGGGAGCCGAGAATCATCGAAATATCGACTTACACGAAATGAAATATTTTTGTGATATTCTTGTTCCCCACGCTCCTAACTTGTCGTAAATAGCTTTTGTAGCGAATTTGGAGCAACTTTTGTTATATGTTTATTTCGGGATCAGGGAACCGAGAATCATCGAAATATCAACTTACACGAAATGAAATATTTTTGTGACATTCTTGTTCCCCACGCTCCTAATTGCTCGTAAATAGCATTTGCAGCGAATTTGGAGCAACTTTTGTTATATGTATATTTCGCGACCAGGGAGCGGAGAATCATCGAAATATCGACTTTCCCGAAATGAAATATTTTTGTGTTATTCTTTTTCCCCTTACTCCAATCTGCTGGTATATAGCTTTTGCTGCGAATTTGGAGCAACTTTCGTTCTGAGCATATTTCGTGTCCCGGGAACTGAGAATCGTCGAAATATCGACTTACACGAAATGAAAAATTTTTGTGCTATTCTTGTTCCCCACACTTTAAACTGCTTTAAATAGCTTTTGAAGCTCCTTTGGTGTAACTTTTGTTTCTAGAATATATGGTGACTAGGGAGCCGCTGATCGTCGAAAAATCGACTTACGCGAAAGGAAACATTTTTGTAATATTCCTGTTCCCCACACTCCAAACTGCTCGCATATAGCTTTTGCAGCGAATTTGGAGCAACTTTTGCTCTGAATATATTTCGTGTCCAGGGATCTGAGAATCATCGAAAAATCGACTTACGCGAAAAGATGAATTTTTGTTATATTTTTGTTCCCCACACTCCAAACTGCTCGAAAATAGCATTTGCAGCGAATTTCGAGCAACTTATCTTATATGTATATTTCGTATCCTGGGAGCCGAGAAACGACGAAAAGTCGACTTACAGGTAATGAAACATTTTTGTGATAATCTTCTTCCTCACACTCCAAACTATTCCTATTTAGCTTTTGCAGCGAATTTGGAGCAACTGTTGTTCTGAGAGTACTTCGTGACCAGGGAGCCGCGAAATGTCGAAATATCAACTTACACGAAATGAAATATTTTTGTGATATTCTTGTTCCCCACGCTCCTAACTGCTCGTAAATAGCTTTTGCAGCGAATTTGGAGCAACTTTTGTTCTATGTTTATTTCGAGACCAGGGAGCCGAGAATCATCGAAATATCGACTTACACGAAATGAAATATTTTTGTGATATTCTTGTTCCCCACGCTCCTAACTGCTCGTAAATAGCATTTGCAGCGATTTTGGAGCAACTTATTTTATATGTATATTTCGTATCCTGGGAGCCGAGAATCGACGAAAAGTCGACTTACAGGTAATGAAACATTTTTATGATAATCATCTTCCGCACACTCCAAACTATTCCTATTTAGCTTTTGCAGCGAATTTGGAGCTACTTTTGTTCTAAGAATATTTCGTGTCCAGGGAGCCGCGTAAGGTCGAAATATCAACTTGCACGAAATGAAATATCTTTGTGATATTCTTGTTGCCCACGCTCCTAACTGCTCGTAAATAGCATTTGCAGCGATTTTGGAGCAACTTTTGTTATATGTATATTTCGCGACTAGGGAGCCGTGAATCATCGAAATATCGACTTTCACGAAATGAAATATTTTTGTGATATTCTTTTTCCCCTTACTCCAATCTGCTGGTATATAGCTTTTGCTGCGAATTTGGAGCAACTTTTGTTCTGAGCATGTTTCGTGTCCCGGGAACTGAGAATCGTCGAAATATCGACTTACACGAAATGAAAAATTTTTGTGATATTCTTGTTCCCCACACTCCAAACTGCTCGAAATTGCATTTGCAGTGACTTTGGAGCAACTTATTTTATATGTATATTTCGTATCCTGGGAGCCGAGAATCGACGAAAAGTCGACTTACAGGTAATGAAACATTTTTGTGATAATCTTCTTTCCCACATTCCAAACTATTCCTATTTAGCTTTTGCAACGAATTTGGAACAACTTTTGTTCTGAGAATATTTCGTGACCAGGGAGCCGCGAAATGTCGAAATATAAACTTACACGAAATGAAATATTTTTGTGATATTCTTGTTCCCCACGCTCCTAACTGCTCGTAAATAGCTTTTGCAGCGACTTTGGAGCAACTTATTTTTTCGTATCCTGGGAGCCGAGAATCATCGAAATATCGACTTACACGAAATGAAATATTTTTGTGATATTCTTGTTCCCCACGCTCCTAACTGCTCGTAAATAGCATTTGCAGCGATTTTGGAGCAACTTATTTTATATGTATATTTCGTATCCTGGGAGCCGAGAATCGACGAAAAGTCGACTTACAGGTAATGAAACATTTTTATGATAATCATCTTCCCCACACTAAAAACTATTCCTATTTAGCTTTTGCAGCGAATTTGGAGCTACTTTTGTTCTGAGAATATTTCGTGTCCAGGGAGCCGCGTAAGGTCGAAATATCAACTTACACGAAATGAAATATTTTTGTGATATTCTTTTCCCCCACGCTCCTAACTGCTCGTAAATAGCTTTTGTAGCGAATTTGGAGCAACTTTTGTTTTATGTTTATTTCGAGACCAGGGAGCCGAGAATCATCGAAATATCGACTTACACGAATTGAAATATTTTTGTAATATTCTTGTTCCCCATGCTCCTAACTGCTCGTAAATGGCATTTGCAGCGATTTTGGAGCAACTTTTGTTATATGTTTATTTCGAGACCAGGGATCCGAGAATCATCGAAATATCGACTTACACGAAATGAAATATTTTTGTGATATTCTTGTTCCCCTTACTCCAATCTGCTGGTATATAGATTTTGCAGCGAATTTGGAGCAACTTTTGTTCTGAGCATATTATGTGTTCCGGGAACTGAGAATCGTCGAAATATCGACTTACACGAAATAAAAATTTTTTGTGATATTCTTTTTCCCCTTACTCCAATCTGCTGGTATATAGCTTTTGCAGAGAATTTGGAGCAACTTTTGTTCTGAGCATATTTCGTGTCCCGGGAACTGAGAATCGTCGAAATATCGACTTACACGAACTGAAAAATTTTTGTGATATTCTTGTTCCCACACTTTAAACTGCTTTATATAGCTTTTGCAGCTCATTTAGAGTAACTTTTGTTCTGGGAATAATTCGTTACTAGGGAGCCGCGAATCGTCGAAAAATCGACTTACGCGAAAGGAAACATTTTTGTAATATTCTTGTTCCCCACACTCCAAACTGCTCGTAAATAGCTTTTGCAGCGAATTTGAGGCAACTTTTGTTATATGTTTATTTCGAGACCAGGGAGCCGAGAATCATCGAAATATCGACTTACACGAAATGAAATATTTTTGTGATATTCTTGTTCCCCACGCTCCTAACTTGTCGTAAATAGCTTTTGTAGCGAATTTGGAGCAACTTTTGTTATATGTTTATTTCGGGATCAGGGAACCGAGAATCATCGAAATATCAACTTACACGAAATGAAATATTTTTGTGACATTCTTGTTCCCCACGCTCCTAATTGCTCGTAAATAGCATTTGCAGCGAATTTGGAGCAACTTTTGTTATATGTATATTTCGCGACCAGGGAGCGGAGAATCATCGAAATATCGACTTTCCCGAAATGAAATATTTTTGTGTTATTCTTTTTCCCCTTACTCCAATCTGCTGGTATATAGCTTTTGCTGCGAATTTGGAGCAACTTTCGTTCTGAGCATATTTCGTGTCCCGGGAACTGAGAATCGTCGAAATATCGACTTACACGAAATGAAAAATTTTTGTGCTATTCTTGTTCCCCACACTTTAAACTGCTTTAAATAGCTTTTGAAGCTCCTTTGGTGTAACTTTTGTTTCTAGAATATATGGTGACTAGGGAGCCGCTGATCGTCGAAAAATCGACTTACGCGAAAGGAAACATTTTTGTAATATTCCTGTTCCCCACACTCCAAACTGCTCGCATATAGCTTTTGCAGCGAATTTGGAGCAACTTTTGCTCTGAATATATTTCGTGTCCAGGGATCTGAGAATCATCGAAAAATCGACTTACGCGAAAAGATGAATTTTTGTTATATTTTTGTTCCCCACACTCCAAACTGCTCGAAAATAGCATTTGCAGCGAATTTCGAGCAACTTATCTTATATGTATATTTCGTATCCTGGGAGCCGAGAAACGACGAAAAGTCGACTTACAGGTAATGAAACATTTTTGTGATAATCTTCTTCCTCACACTCCAAACTATTCCTATTTAGCTTTTGCAGCGAATTTGGAGCAACTGTTGTTCTGAGAGTACTTCGTGACCAGGGAGCCGCGAAATGTCGAAATATCAACATACACGAAATGAAATATTTTTGTAATATTCTTGTTCCCCACGCTCCTAACTGCTCGTAAATAGCTTTTGCAGCGAATTTGGATCAACTTCTGTTATATGTTTATTTCGAGACCAGGGAGCCGAGAATCATCGAAATATCGACTTTCACGAAATGAAATATTTTTGTGATATTCTTGTTCCCCACGCTCCTAACTGCTCGTAAATAGCATTTGCAGCGATTTTGGAGCAACTTATTTTATATGTATATTTCGTATCCTGGGAGCCGAGAAACGACGAAAAGTCGACTTACAGGTAATGAAACATTTTTGTGATAATCTTCTTCCTCACACTCCAAACTATTCCTATTTAGCTTTTGCAGCGAATTTGGAGCAACTGTTGTTCTGAGAGTACTTCGTGACCAGGGAGCCGCGAAATGTCGAAATATCAACATACACGAAATGAAATATTTTTGTAATATTCTTGTTCCCCACGCTCCTAACTGCTCGTAAATAGCTTTTGCAGCGAATTTGGATCAACTTCTGTTATATGTTTATTTCGAGACCAGGGAGCCGAGAATCATCGAAATATCGACTTTCACGAAATGAAATATTTTTGTGATATTCTTGTTCCCCACGCTCCTAACTGCTCGTAAATAGCATTTGCAGCGATTTTGGAGCAACTTATTTTATATGTATATTTCGTATCCTGGGAGCCGAGAATCGACGAAAAGTCGACTTACAGGTAATGAAACATTTTTATGATAATCTTCTTCCCCACACTCCAAACTATTCCTATTTAGCTTTTACAGCGAATTTGGAGCTACTTTTGTTCTGAGAATATTTCGTGTCCAGGGAGCCGCGTGAGGTCGAAATATCAACTTACACGAAATGAAATATTTTTGTGATATTCTTGTTCTCCACGCTCCTAACTGCTCGTAAATAGCATTTGCAGCGAATTTGGAGCAACTTTTGTTATATGTATATTTCGCGACCAGGGAGCCGAGAATCATCGAAATATGGACTTTCACGAAATGAAATATTTTTGTGATATTCTTTTTCCCCTTACTCCAATCTGCTGGTATACAGCTTTTGCTGCGAATTTGGAGCAACTTTTGTTCTGAGCATATTTCGTGTCCCGGGAACTGAGAATCGTCGAAATATCGACTTACACGAAATGAAAAATTTTTGTGATATTCTTGTTCCCCACACTTTAAACTGCTTTATATAGCTTTTGAAGCTCCTTTGGTGTAACTTTTGTTTCTAGAATAATTCGTGACTAGGGAGCCGCGAATCGTCGAAAAATCGACTTACGCGAAAGGAAACATTTTTGTAATATTCTTCTTCCCCACACTCCAAACTGCTCGCATATAGCTTTTGTAGCGAATTTGGAGCAACTTTTGTTCTGAATATATTTCGTGTCCAGGGAGCTGAGAATCCTTGAAAAATCGACTTACGCGAAATGATGAATTTCTGTGATATTCTTGTTCCCCACACTCCAAACTGCTCGTATATAGCTTTTGCAGCGAATTTGGAGCAGATTTGGTTATAGTCATATTTCGTGTCTACGGAGCCGAGAATCGTCGTAAAATCGATTTACACGTAATAAAACATTTTTGTGTTATTCTTGTTCCCCACGCTCCTAACTGCTCGTAAATAGCATTTGCAGCGATTTTGGAGCAACTTTTGTTATATGTATATTTCGCGACCAGGGAGCCGAGAATCATCGAAATATCGACTTTCACGAAATGAAATATTTTTGTGATATTCTTTTTCCCCTTACTCCAATCTGCTGGTATATAGCTTTTGCTGCGAATTTGGAGCAACTTTTGTTCTGAGCATATTTCGTGTCCCGGGAACTGAGAATCGTCGAAATATCGACTTACACGGAATGAAAATTTTTTGTGATATTCTTGTTCCCCACACTTTAAACTGCTTTATATAGCTTTTGCAGCTCATTTAGAGTAACTTTTGTTCTGAGAATATTTCGTTTCCAGGGAGCCGCGTAAGGTCGAAATATCAACTTACACGAAATGAAATATTTTTGTGATATTCTTGTTCTCCACGCTCCTAACTGCTCGTAAATAGCATTTCCTGCGAATTTGGAGCAACTTTGGTTATATGTATATTTCGCGACCAGGGAGCCGAGAATCATCGAAATATCGACTTTCACGAAATGAAATATTTTTGTGATATTCTTTTTCCGCTTACTCCAATCTGCTGGTATATAGCTTTTGCTGCGAATTTGGAGCAACTTTTGTTCTGAGCATATTTCGTGTCCCGGGAACTGAGAATCGTCGAAATATCGACTTACACGAAATGAAATATTTTTGTGATATTCTTGTTCACCACGCTCCTAACTGCTCGTAAATAGCATTTGCAGCGATTTTGGAGCAACTTATTTTATATGTATATTTCGTATCCTGGGAGCCGAGAATCGACGAAAAGTCGACTTACAGGTAATGAAACATTTTTGTGATAATCTTGTTCCCCACGCTCCTAACTGCCCGTAAATAGCTTTTGCAGCGAATTTGGAGCAACTTTTGTTATATGTTTATTTCGAGACCAGGGAGCCGAGAATCATCGAAATATAGACTATCACGAAATGAAATATTTTTGTGATATTCTTGTTCCCCACGCTCCTAACTGCTCGTAAATAGCATTTGCAGCGATTTTGGAGCAACTTATTTTATATGTATATTTCGTATCCTGGGAGCCGAGATTCGACGAAAAGTCGACTTACACGCAATGAAATATTTTTGTGATATTCTTGTTCCCCACGCTCCTAACTTGTCGTAAATAGCTTTTGTAGCGAATTTGGAGCAACTTTTGTTATATGTTTATTTCGGGATCAGGGAACCGAGAATCATCGAAATATCAACTTACACGAAATGAAATATTTTTGTGACATTCTTGTTCCCCACGCTCCTAATTGCTCGTCAATAGCATTTGCAGCGAATTTGGAGCAACTTTTTTATATGTATATTTCGCGACCAGGGAGCGGAGAATCATCGAAATATCGACTTTCCCGAAATGAAATATTTTTGTGTTATTCTTTTTCCCCTTACTCCAATCTGCTGGTATATAGCTTTTGCTGCGAATTTGGAGCAACTTTCGTTCTGAGCATATTTCGTGTCCCGGGAACTGAGAATCGTCGAAATATCGACTTACACGAAATGAAAAATTTTTGTGCTATTCTTGTTCCCCACACTTTAAACTGCTTTAAATAGCTTTTGAAGCTCCTTTGGTGTAACTTTTGTTTCTAGAATATATCGTGACTAGGGAGCCGCTGATCGTCGAAAAATCGACTTACGCGAAAGGAAACATTTTTGTAATATTCCTGTTCCCCACACTCCAAACTGCTCGCATATAGCTTTTGCAGCGAATTTGGAGCAACTTTTGCTCTGAATATATTTCGTGTCCAGGGATCTGAGAATCATCGAAAAATCGACTTACGCGAAAAGATGAATTTTTGTTATATTTTTGTTCCCCACACTCCAAACTGCTCGAAAATAGCATTTGCAGCGAATTTCGAGCAACTTATCTTATATGTATATTTCGTATCCTGGGAGCCGAGAAACGACGAAAAGTCGACTTACAGGTAATGAAACATTTTTGTGATAATCTTCTTCCTCACACTCCAAACTATTCCTATTTAGCTTTTGCAGCGAATTTGGAGCAACTGTTGTTCTGAGAGTACTTCGTGACCAGGGAGCCGCGAAATGTCGAAATATCAACATACACGAAATGAAATATTTTTGTAATATTCATGTTCCCCACGCTCCTAACTGCTCGTAAATAGCTTTTGCAGCGAATTTGGATCAACTTCTGTTATATGTTTATTTCGAGACCAGGGAGCCGAGAATCATCGAAATATCGACTTTCACGAAATGAAATATTTTTGTGATATTCTTGTTCCCCACGCTCCTAACTGCTCGTAAATAGCATTTGCAGCGATTTTGGAGCAACTTATTTTATATGTATATTTCGTATCCTGGGAGCCGAGAAACGACGAAAAGTCGACTTACAGGTAATGAAACATTTTTGTGATAATCTTCTTCCTCACACTCCAAACTATTCCTATTTAGCTTTTGCAGCGAATTTGGAGCAACTGTTGTTCTGAGAGTACTTCGTGACCAGGGAGCCGCGAAATGTCGAAATATCAACATACACGAAATGAAATATTTTTGTAATATTCTTGTTCCCCACGCTCCTAACTGCTCGTAAATAGCTTTTGCAGCGAATTTGGATCAACTTTTGTTATATGTTTATTTCGAGACCAGGGAGCCGAGAATCATCGAAATATCGACTTTCACGAAATGAAATATTTTTGTGATATTCTTGTTCCCCACGCTCCTAACTGCTCGTAAATAGCATTTGCAGCGATTTTGGAGCAACTTATTTTATATGTATATTTCGTATCCTGGGAGCCGAGAATCGACGAAAAGTCGACTTACAGGTAATGAAACATTTTTATGATAATCTTCTTCCCCACACTCCAAACTATTCCTATTTAGCTTTTACAGCGAATTTGGAGCTACTTTTGTTCTGAGAATATTTCGTGTCCAGGGAGCCGTGTAAGGTCGAAATATCAACTTACACGAAATGAAATATTTTTGTGATATTCTTGTTCTCCACGCTCCTAACTGCTCGTAAATAGCATTTGCAGCGAATTTGGAGCAACTTTTGTTATATGTATATTTCGCGACCAGGGAGCCGAGAATCATCGAAATATCGACTTTCACGAAATGAAATATTTTTGTGATATTCTTTTTCCCCTTACTCCAATCTGCTGGTATACAGCTTTTGCTGCGAATTTGGAGCAACTTTTGTTCTGAGCATATTTCGTGTCCCGGGAACTGAGAATCGTCGAAATATCGACTTACACGAAATGAAAAATTTTTGTGATATTCTTGTTCCCCACACTTTAAACTGCTTTATATAGCTTTTGAAGCTCCTTTGGTGTAACTTTTGTTTCTAGAATAATTCGTGACTAGGGAGCCGCGAATCGTCGAAAAATCGACTTACGCGAAAGGAAACATTTTTGTAATATTCTTCTTCCCCACACTCCAAACTGCTCGCATATAGCTTTTGTAGCGAATTTGGAGCAACTTTTGTTCTGAATATATTTCGTGTCCAGGGAGCTGAGAATCCTTGAAAAATCGACTTACGCGAAATGATGAATTTCTGTGATATTCTTGTTCCCCACACTCCAAACTGCTCGTATATAGCTTTTGCAGCGAATTTGGAGCAGATTTGGTTATAGTCATATTTCGTGTCTACGGAGCCGAGAATCGTCGTAAAATCGATTTACACGTAATAAAACATTTTTGTGATATTCTTGTTCCCCACGCTCCTAACTGCTCGTAAATAGCATTTGCAGCGATTTTGGAGCAACGTTTGTTATATGTATATTTCGCGACCAGGGAGCCGAGAATCATCGAAATATCGACTTTCACGAAATGAAATATTTTTGTGATATTCTTTTTCCCCTTACTCCAATCTGCTGGTATATAGCTTTTGCTGCGAATTTGGAGCAACTTTTGTTCTGAGCATATTTCGTGTCCCGGGAACTGAGAATCGTCGAAATATCGACTTACACGGAATGAAAATTTTTTGTGATATTCTTGTTCCCCACACTTTAAACTGCTTTATATAGCTTTTGCAGCTCATTTAGAGTAACTTTTGTTCTGAGAATATTTCGTTTCCAGGGAGCCGCGTAAGGTCGAAATATCAACTTACACGAAATGAAATATTTTTGTGATATTCTTGTTCTCCACGCTCCTAACTGCTCGTAAATAGCATTTCCTGCGAATTTGGAGCAACTTTGGTTATATGTATATTTCGCGACCAGGGAGCCGAGAATCATCGAAATATCGACTTTCACGAAATGAAATATTTTTGTGATATTCTTTTTCCGCTTACTCCAATCTGCTGGTATATAGCTTTTGCTGCGAATTTGGAGCAACTTTTGTTCTGAGCATATTTCGTGTCCCGGGAACTGAGAATCGTCGAAATATCGACTTACACGAAATGAAATATTTTTGTGATATTCTTGTTCACCACGCTCCTAACTGCTCGTAAATAGCATTTGCAGCGATTTTGGAGCAACTTATTTTATATGTATATTTCGTATCCTGGGAGCCGAGAATCGACGAAAAGTCGACTTACAGGTAATGAAACATTTTTGTGATAATCTTGTTCCCCACGCTCCTAACTGCCCGTAAATAGCTTTTGCAGCGAATTTGGAGCAACTTTTGTTATATGTTTATTTCGAGACCAGGGAGCCGAGAATCATCGAAATATAGACTATCACGAAATGAAATATTTTTGTGATATTCTTGTTCCCCACGCTCCTAACTGCTCGTAAATAGCATTTGCAGCGATTTTGGAGCAACTTATTTTATATGTATATTTCGTATCCTGGGAGCCGAGATTCGACGAAAAGTCGACTTACACGCAATGAAATATTTTTGTGATATTCTTGTTCCCCACGCTCCTAACTTGTCGTAAATAGCTTTTGTAGCGAATTTGGAGCAACTTTTGTTATATGTTTATTTCGGGGTCAGGGAACCGAGAATCATCGAAATATCAACTTACACGAAATGAAATATTTTTGTGACATTCTTGTTCCCCACGCTCCTAATTGCTCGTCAATAGCATTTGCAGCGAATTTGGAGCAACTTTTTTATATGTATATTTCGCGACCAGGGAGCGGAGAATCATCGAAATATCGACTTTCCCGAAATGAAATATTTTTGTGTTATTCTTTTTCCCCTTACTCCAATCTGCTGGTATATAGCTTTTGCTGCGAATTTGGAGCAACTTTCGTTCTGAGCATATTTCGTGTCCCGGGAACTGAGAATCGTCGAAATATCGACTTACACGAAATGAAAAATTTTTGTGCTATTCTTGTTCCCCACACTTTAAACTGCTTTAAATAGCTTTTGAAGCTCCTTTGGTGTAACTTTTGTTTCTAGAATATATCGTGACTAGGGAGCCGCTGATCGTCGAAAAATCGACTTACGCGAAAGGAAACATTTTTGTAATATTCCTGTTCCCCACACTCCAAACTGCTCGCATATAGCTTTTGCAGCGAATTTGGAGCAACTTTTGCTCTGAATATATTTCGTGTCCAGGGATCTGAGAATCATCGAAAAATCGACTTACGCGAAAAGATGAATTTTTGTTATATTTTTGTTCCCCACACTCCAAACTGCTCGAAAATAGCATTTGCAGCGAATTTCGAGCAACTTATCTTATATGTATATTTCGTATCCTGGGAGCCGAGAAACGACGAAAAGTCGACTTACAGGTAATGAAACATTTTTGTGATAATCTTCTTCCTCACACTCCAAACTATTCCTATTTAGCTTTTGCAGCGAATTTGGAGCAACTGTTGTTCTGAGAGTACTTCGTGACCAGGGAGCCGCGAAATGTCGAAATATCAACATACACGAAATGAAATATTTTTGTAATATTCTTGTTCCCCACGCTCCTAACTGCTCGTAAATAGCTTTTGCAGCGAATTTGGATCAACTTCTGTTATATGTTTATTTCGAGACCAGGGAGCCGAGAATCATCGAAATATCGACTTTCACGAAATGAAATATTTTTGTGATATTCTTGTTCCCCACGCTCCTAACTGCTCGTAAATAGCATTTGCAGCGATTTTGGAGCAACTTATTTTATATGTATATTTCGTATCCTGGGAGCCGAGAAACGACGAAAAGTCGACTTACAGGTAATGAAACATTTTTGTGATAATCTTCTTCCTCACACTCCAAACTATTCCTATTTAGCTTTTGCAGCGAATTTGGAGCAACTGTTGTTCTGAGAGTACTTCGTGACCAGGGAGCCGCGAAATGTCGAAATATCAACATACACGAAATGAAATATTTTTGTAATATTCTTGTTCCCCACGCTCCTAACTGCTCGTAAATAGCTTTTGCAGCGAATTTGGATCAACTTTTGTTATATGTTTATTTCGAGACCAGGGAGCCGAGAATCATCGAAATATCGACTTTCACGAAATGAAATATTTTTGTGATATTCTTGTTCCCCACGCTCCTAACTGCTCGTAAATAGCATTTGCAGCGATTTTGGAGCAACTTATTTTATATGTATATTTCGTATCCTGGGAGCCGAGAATCGACGAAAAGTCGACTTACAGGTAATGAAACATTTTTATGATAATCTTCTTCCCCACACTCCAAACTATTCCTATTTAGCTTTTACAGCGAATTTGGAGCTACTTTTGTTCTGAGAATATTTCGTGTCCAGGGAGCCGTGTAAGGTCGAAATATCAACTTACACGAAATGAAATATTTTTGTGATATTCTTGTTCTCCACGCTCCTAACTGCTCGTAAATAGCATTTGCAGCGAATTTGGAGCAACTTTTGTTATATGTATATTTCGCGACCAGGGAGCCGAGAATCATCGAAATATCGACTTTCACGAAATGAAATATTTTTGTGATATTCTTTTTCCCCTTACTCCAATCTGCTGGTATACAGCTTTTGCTGCGAATTTGGAGCAACTTTTGTTCTGAGCATATTTCGTGTCCCGGGAACTGAGAATCGTCGAAATATCGACTTACACGAAATGAAAAATTTTTGTGATATTCTTGTTCCCCACACTTTAAACTGCTTTATATAGCTTTTGAAGCTCCTTTGGTGTAACTTTTGTTTCTAGAATAATTCGTGACTAGGGAGCCGCGAATCGTCGAAAAATCGACTTACGCGAAAGGAAACATTTTTGTAATATTCTTCTTCCCCACACTCCAAACTGCTCGCATATAGCTTTTGTAGCGAATTTGGAGCAACTTTTGTTCTGAATATATTTCGTGTCCAGGGAGCTGAGAATCCTTGAAAAATCGACTTACGCGAAATGATGAATTTCTGTGATATTCTTGTTCCCCACACTCCAAACTGCTCGTATATAGCTTTTGCAGCGAATTTGGAGCAGATTTGGTTATAGTCATATTTCGTGTCTACGGAGCCGAGAATCGTCGTAAAATCGATTTACACGTAATAAAACATTTTTGTGATATTCTTGTTCCCCACGCTCCTAACTGCTCGTAAATAGCATTTGCAGCGATTTTGGAGCAACGTTTGTTATATGTATATTTCGCGACCAGGGAGCCGAGAATCATCGAAATATCGACTTTCACGAAATGAAATATTTTTGTGATATTCTTTTTCCCCTTACTCCAATCTGCTGGTATATAGCTTTTGCTGCGAATTTGGAGCAACTTTTGTTCTGAGCATATTTCGTGTCCCGGGAACTGAGAATCGTCGAAATATCGACTTACACGGAATGAAAATTTTTTGTGATATTCTTGTTCCCCACACTTTAAACTGCTTTATATAGCTTTTGCAGCTCATTTAGAGTAACTTTTGTTCTGAGAATATTTCGTTTCCAGGGAGCCGCGTAAGGTCGAAATATCAACTTACACGAAATGAAATATTTTTGTGATATTCTTGTTCTCCACGCTCCTAACTGCTCGTAAATAGCATTTCCTGCGAATTTGGAGCAACTTTGGTTATATGTATATTTCGCGACCAGGGAGCCGAGAATCATCGAAATATCGACTTTCACGAAATGAAATATTTTTGTGATATTCTTTTTCCGCTTACTCCAATCTGCTGGTATATAGCTTTTGCTGCGAATTTGGAGCAACTTTTGTTCTGAGCATATTTCGTGTCCCGGGAACTGAGAATCGTCGAAATATCGACTTACACGAAATGAAATATTTTTGTGATATTCTTGTTCACCACGCTCCTAACTGCTCGTAAATAGCATTTGCAGCGATTTTGGAGCAACTTATTTTATATGTATATTTCGTATCCTGGGAGCCGAGAATCGACGAAAAGTCGACTTACAGGTAATGAAACATTTTTGTGATAATCTTGTTCCCCACGCTCCTAACTGCCCGTAAATAGCTTTTGCAGCGAATTTGGAGCAACTTTTGTTATATGTTTATTTCGAGACCAGGGAGCCGAGAATCATCGAAATATAGACTATCACGAAATGAAATATTTTTGTGATATTCTTGTTCCCCACGCTCCTAACTGCTCGTAAATAGCATTTGCAGCGATTTTGGAGCAACTTATTTTATATGTATATTTCGTATCCTGGGAGCCGAGATTCGACGAAAAGTCGACTTACACGAAATGAAATATTTTTGTGATATTCTTGTTCCCCACGCTCCTAACTTGTCGTAAATAGCTTTTGTAGCGAATTTGGAGCAACTTTTGTTATATGTTTATTTCGGGATCAGGGAACCGAGAATCATCGAAATATCAACTTACACGAAATGAAATATTTTTGTGACATTCTTGTTCCCCACGCTCCTAATTGCTCGTCAATAGCATTTGCAGCGAATTTGGAGCAACTTTTTTATATGTATATTTCGCGACCAGGGAGCGGAGAATCATCGAAATATCGACTTTCCCGAAATGAAATATTTTTGTGTTATTCTTTTTCCCCTTACTCCAATCTGCTGGTATATAGCTTTTGCTGCGAATTTGGAGCAACTTTCGTTCTGAGCATATTTCGTGTCCCGGGAACTGAGAATCGTCGAAATATCGACTTACACGAAATGAAAAATTTTTGTGCTATTCTTGTTCCCCACACTTTAAACTGCTTTAAATAGCTTTTGAAGCTCCTTTGGTGTAACTTTTGTTTCTAGAATATATCGTGACTAGGGAGCCGCTGATCGTCGAAAAATCGACTTACGCGAAAGGAAACATTTTTGTAATATTCCTGTTCCCCACACTCCAAACTGCTCGCATATAGCTTTTGCAGCGAATTTGGAGCAACTTTTGCTCTGAATATATTTCGTGTCCAGGGATCTGAGAATCATCGAAAAATCGACTTACGCGAAAAGATGAATTTTTGTTATATTTTTGTTCCCCACACTCCAAACTGCTCGAAAATAGCATTTGCAGCGAATTTCGAGCAACTTATCTTATATGTATATTTCGTATCCTGGGAGCCGAGAAACGACGAAAAGTCGACTTACAGGTAATGAAACATTTTTGTGATAATCTTCTTCCTCACACTCCAAACTATTCCTATTTAGCTTTTGCAGCGAATTTGGAGCAACTGTTGTTCTGAGAGTACTTCGTGACCAGGGAGCCGCGAAATGTCGAAATATCAACATACACGAAATGAAATATTTTTGTAATATTCTTGTTCCCCACGCTCCTAACTGCTCGTAAATAGCTTTTGCAGCGAATTTGGATCAACTTCTGTTATATGTTTATTTCGAGACCAGGGAGCCGAGAATCATCGAAATATCGACTTTCACGAAATGAAATATTTTTGTGATATTCTTGTTCCCCACGCTCCTAACTGCTCGTAAATAGCATTTGCAGCGATTTTGGAGCAACTTATTTTATATGTATATTTCGTATCCTGGGAGCCGAGAAACGACGAAAAGTCGACTTACAGGTAATGAAACATTTTTGTGATAATCTTCTTCCTCACACTCCAAACTATTCCTATTTAGCTTTTGCAGCGAATTTGGAGCAACTGTTGTTCTGAGAGTACTTCGTGACCAGGGAGCCGCGAAATGTCGAAATATCAACATACACGAAATGAAATATTTTTGTAATATTCTTGTTCCCCACGCTCCTAACTGCTCGTAAATAGCTTTTGCAGCGAATTTGGATCAACTTCTGTTATATGTTTATTTCGAGACCAGGGAGCCGAGAATCATCGAAATATCGACTTTCACGAAATGAAATATTTTTGTGATATTCTTGTTCCCCACGCTCCTAACTGCTCGTAAATAGCATTTGCAGCGATTTTGGAGCAACTTATTTTATATGTATATTTCGTATCCTGGGAGCCGAGAATCGACGAAAAGTCGACTTACAGGTAATGAAACATTTTTATGATAATCTTCTTCCCCACACTCCAAACTATTCCTATTTAGCTTTTACAGCGAATTTGGAGCTACTTTTGTTCTGAGAATATTTCGTGTCCAGGGAGCCGCGTAAGGTCGAAATATCAACTTACACGAAATGAAATATTTTTGTGATATTCTTGTTCTCCACGCTCCTAACTGCTCGTAAATAGCATTTGCAGCGAATTTGGAGCAACTTTTGTTATATGTATATTTCGCGACCAGGGAGCCGAGAATCATCGAAATATCGACTTTCACGAAATGAAATATTTTTGTGATATTCTTTTTCCCCTTACTCCAATCTGCTGGTATACAGCTTTTGCTGCGAATTTGGAGCAACTTTTGTTCTGAGAATATTTCGTGTCCCGGGAACTGAGAATCGTCGAAATATCGACTTACACGAAATGAAAAATTTTTGTGATATTCTTGTTCCCCACACTTTAAACTGCTTTATATAGCTTTTGAAGCTCCTTTGGTGTAACTTTTGTTTCTAGAATAATTCGTGACTAGGGAGCCGCGAATCGTCGAAAAATCGACTTACGCGAAAGGAAACATTTTTGTAATATTCTTCTTCCCCACACTCCAAACTGCTCGCATATAGCTTTTGTAGCGAATTTGGAGCAACTTTTGTTCTGAATATATTTCGTGTCCAGGGAGCTGAGAATCCTTGAAAAATCGACTTACGCGAAATGATGAATTTCTGTGATATTCTTGTTCCCCACACTCCAAACTGCTCGTATATAGCTTTTGCAGCGAATTTGGAGCAGATTTGGTTATAGTCATATTTCGTGTCTACGGAGCCGAGAATCGTCGTAAAATCGATTTACACGTAATAAAACATTTTTGTGATATTCTTGTTCCCCACGCTCCTAACTGCTCGTAAATAGCATTTGCAGCGATTTTGGAGCAACTTTTGTTATATGTATATTTCGCGACCAGGGAGCCGAGAATCATCGAAATATCGACTTTCACGAAATGAAATATTTTTGTGATATTCTTTTTCCCCTTACTCCAATCTGCTGGTATATAGCTTTTGCTGCGAATTTGGAGCAACTTTTGTTCTGAGCATATTTCGTGTCCCGGGAACTGAGAATCGTCGAAATATCGACTTACACGGAATGAAAATTTTTTGTGATATTCTTGTTCCCCACACTTTAAACTGCTTTATATAGCTTTTGCAGCTCATTTAGAGTAACTTTTGTTCTGAGAATATTTCGTTTCCAGGGAGCCGCGTAAGGTCGAAATATCAACTTACACGAAATGAAATATTTTTGTGATATTCTTGTTCTCCACGCTCCTAACTGCTCGTAAATAGCATTTCCTGCGAATTTGGAGCAACTTTGGTTATATGTATATTTCGCGACCAGGGAGCCGAGAATCATCGAAATATCGACTTTCACGAAATGAAATATTTTTGTGATATTCTTTTTCCGCTTACTCCAATCTGCTGGTATATAGCTTTTGCTGCGAATTTGGAGCAACTTTTGTTCTGAGCATATTTCGTGTCCCGGGAACTGAGAATCGTCGAAATATCGACTTAAACGAAATGAAATATTTTTGTGATATTCTTGTTCACCACGCTCCTAACTGCTCGTAAATAGCATTTGCAGCGATTTTGGAGCAACTTATTTTATATGTATATTTCGTATCCTGGGAGCCGAGAATCGACGAAAAGTCGACTTACAGGTAATGAAACATTTTTGTGATAATCTTGTTCCCCACGCTCCTAACTGCCCGTAAATAGCTTTTGCAGCGAATTTGGAGCAACTTTTGTTATATGTTTATTTCGAGACCAGGGAGCCGAGAATCATCGAAATATAGACTATCACGAAATGAAATATTTTTGTGATATTCTTGTTCCCCACGCTCCTAACTGCTCGTAAATAGCATTTGCAGCGATTTTGGAGCAACTTATTTTATATGTATATTTCGTATCCTGGGAGCCGAGATTCGACGAAAAGTCGACTTACAGGTAATGAAACATTTTTATGATAATCATCTTCCCCACCCTCCAAACTATTCCTATTTAGCTTTTGCAGCTCATTTAGAGTAACTTTTGTTCTGAGAATATTTCGTGTCCAGGGAGCCGCGTAAGGTCGAAATATCAACTTACAAGAAATGAAATATTTTTGTGATATTCTTGTTTCTCACGCTCCTAACTGCTCGTAAATAGCATTTGCAGCGAATTTGGAGCAACTTTTGTTATATGTATATTTCGCGACCAGGGAGCCGAGAATCATCGAAATATCGACTTTCACGAAATGAAATATTTTTGTGATATTCTTGTTCCCCACACTCCAAACTGCTTGTATATTGCATTTGCAGCGTATTTGTAGCAACTTTTGTTATATGTGTTTTCGTGTCCATTGAGCCGAGAATCGTCGAAATATCAACTTACACGAAATGAAATATTTTTGTGATATTCTTGTTCCCCACGCTCCTAACTGCTCGTAAATAGCTTTTGCAGTGAATTTGGAGCAACTTTTGTTATATGTTTATTTCGAGACCAGGGAGCCGAGAATCATCGAAATATCGACATACACGAAATGAAATATTTTTGTGATATTCTTGTTCCCCACGCTCCTAACTGCTCGTAAATAGCATTTGCAGCAATTTTGGAGCGACTTATTTTATATGTATATTTCGTATCCTGGGAGCCGAGAATCTACGAAAAGTCGACTTAAAGGTAATGAAACATTTTTATGATAATCATCTTCCCCACACTCCAAACTATTCCTATTTAGCTTTTGCAGCGAATTTGGAGCTACTTTTGTTCTGAGAATATTTCGTGTCCAGGGAGCCGCGTAAGGTCGAAATATCAACTTACACGAAATGAAATATTTTTGTGATATTCTTGTTCCCCACGCTTTAAACTGCTTTATATAGCTTTTGCAGCTCATTTAAAGTAACTTTTGTTCTGAGAATATTTCGTGTCCAGGGAGCCGCGTAAGGTCGATATATCAACTTGAACGAAATGAAAGATTTTTATGATATTCTTGTTCCCCACGCTCCTAACTGCTCGTAAATAGCATTTGCAGCGAATTTGGAGCAACTTTTGTTATATGTATATTTCGCGACCAGGGAGCCGAGAATCAACGAAATATCGACTTTCACGAAATGAAATATTTTTGTGATATTCTTTTTCCGCTTACTCCAATCTGCTGGTATATAGCTTTTGCTGCGAATTTGGAGCAACTTTTGTTCTGAGCATATTTCGTGTCCCGGGAACTGAGAATCGTCGAAATATCGACTTACACGAAATGAAATATTTTTGTGATATTCTTGTTCACCACGCTCCTAACTGCTCGTAAATAGCATTTGCAGCGATTTTGGAGCAACTTATTTTATATGTATATTTCGTATCCTGGGAGCCGAGAATCGACGAAAAGTCGACTTACAGGTAATGAAACATTTTTGTGATAATCTTGTTCCCCACGCTCCTAACTGCCCGTAAATAGCTTTTGCAGCGAATTTGGAGCAACTTTTGTTATATGTTTATTTCGAGACCAGGGAGCCGAGAATCATCGAAATATAGACTATCACGAAATGAAATATTTTTGTGATATTCTTGTTCCCCACGCTCCTAACTGCTCGTAAATAGCATTTGCAGCGATTTTGGAGCAACTTATTTTATATGTATATTTCGTATCCTGGGAGCCGAGATTCGACGAAAAGTCGACTTACAGGTAATGAAACATTTTTATGATAATCATCTTCCCCACCCTCCAAACTATTCCTATTTAGCTTTTGCAGCTCATTTAGAGTAACTTTTGTTCCGAGAATATTTCGTGTCCAGGGAGCCGCGTAAGGTCGAAATATCAACTTACAAGAAATGAAATATTTTTGTGATATTCTTGTTTCTCACGCTCCTAACTGCTCGTAAATAGCATTTGCAGCGAATTTGGAGCAACTTTTGTTATATGTATATTTCGCGACCAGGGAGCCGAGAATCATCGAAATATCGACTTTCACGAAATGAAATATTTTTGTGATATTCTTGTTCCCCACACTCCAAACTGCTTGTATATTGCATTTGCAGCGTATTTGTAGCAACTTTTGTTATATGTGTTTTCGTGTCCATTGAGCCGAGAATCGTCGAAATATCAACTTACACGAAATGAAAAATTTTTGTGCTATTCTTGTTCCCCACACTTTAAACTGCTTTAAATAGCTTTTGAAGCTCCTTTGGTGTAACTTTTGTTTCTAGAATATATCGTGACTAGGGAGCCGCTGATCGTCGAAAAATCGACTTACGCGAAAGGAAACATTTTTGTAATATTCCTGTTCCCCACACTCCAAACTGCTCGCATATAGCTTTTGCAGCGAATTTGGAGCAACTTTTGCTCTGAATATATTTCGTGTCCAGGGATCTGAGAATCATCGAAAAATCGACTTACGCGAAAAGATGAATTTTTGTGATATTCTTGTTCCCCACACTCCAAACTGCTCGAAAATAGCATTTGCAGCGAATTTCGAGCAACTTATCTTATATGTATATTTCGTATCCTGGGAGCCGAGAAACGACGAAAAGTCGACTTACAGGTAATGAAACATTTTTGTGATAATCTTCTTCCTCACACTCCAAACTATTCCTATTTAGCTTTTGCAGCGAATTTGGAGCAACTGTTGTTCTGAGAGTACTTCGTGACCAGGGAGCCGCGAAATGTCGAAATATCAACATACACGAAATGAAATATTTTTGTAATATTCTTGTTCCCCACGCTCCTAACTGCTCGTAAATAGCTTTTGCAGCGAATTTGGATCAACTTCTGTTATATATTTATTTCGAGACCAGGGAGCCGAGAATCATCGAAATATCGACTTTCACGAAATGAAATATTTTTGTGATATTCTTGTTCCCCACGCTCCTAACTGCTCGTAAATAGCATTTGCAGCGATTTTGGAGCAACTTATTTTATATGTATATTTCGTATCCTGGGAGCCGAGAAACGACGAAAAGTCGACTTACAGGTAATGAAACATTTTTGTGATAATCTTCTTCCTCACACTCCAAACTATTCCTATTTAGCTTTTGCAGCGAATTTGGAGCAACTGTTGTTCTGAGAGTACTTCGTGACCAGGGAGCCGCGAAATGTCGAAATATCAACATACACGAAATGAAATATTTTTGTAATATTCTTGTTCCCCACGCTCCTAACTGCTCGTAAATAGCTTTTGCAGCGAATTTGGATCAACTTCTGTTATATGTTTATTTCGAGACCAGGGAGCCGAGAATCATCGAAATATCGACTTTCACGAAATGAAATATTTTTGTGATATTCTTGTTCCCCACGCTCCTAACTGCTCGTAAATAGCATTTGCAGCGATTTTGGAGCAACTTATTTTATATGTATATTTCGTATCCTCGGAGCCGAGAATCGACGAAAAGTCGACTTACAGGTAATGAAACATTTTTATGATAATCTTCTTCCCCACACTCCAATCTATTCCTATTTAGCTTTTACAGCGAATTTGGAGCTACTTTTGTTCTGAGAATATTTCGTGTCCAGGGAGCCGCGTAAGGTCGAAATATCAACTTACACGAAATGAAATATTTTTGTGATATTCTTGTTCTCCACGCTCCTAACTGCTCGTAAATAGCATTTGCAGCGAATTTGGAGCAACTTTTGTTATATGTATATTTCGCGACCAGGGAGCCGAGAATCATCGAAATATCGACTTTCACGAAATGAAATATTTTTGTGATATTCTTTTTCCCCTTACTCCAATCTGCTGGTATACAGCTTTTGCTGCGAATTTGGAGCAACTTTTGTTCTGAGCATATTTCGTGTCCCGGGAACTGAGAATCGTCGAAATATCGACTTACACGAAATGAAAAATTTTTGTGATATTCTTGTTCCCCACACTTTAAACTGCTTTATATAGCTTTTGAAGCTCCTTTGGTGTAACTTTTGTTTCTAGAATAATTCGTGACTAGGGAGCCGCGAATCGTCGAAAAATCGACTTACGCGAAAGGAAACATTTTTGTAATATTCTTCTTCCCCACACTCCAAACTGCTCGCATATAGCTTTTGTAGCGAATTTGGAGCAACTTTTGTTCTGAATATATTTCGTGTCCAGGGAGCTGAGAATCCTTGAAAAATCGACTTACGCGAAATGATGAATTTCTGTGATATTCTTGTTCCCCACACTCCAAACTGCTCGTATATAGCTTTTGCAGCGAATTTGGAGCAGATTTGGTTATAGTCATATTTCGTGTCTACGGAGCCGAGAATCGTCGTAAAATCGATTTACACGTAATAAAACATTTTTGTGATATTCTTGTTCCCCACGCTCCTAACTGCTCGTAAATAGCATTTGCAGCGATTTTGGAGCAACTTTTGTTATATGTATATTTCGCGACCAGGGAGCCGAGAATCATCGAAATATCGACTTTCACGAAATGAAATATTTTTGTGATATTCTTTTTCCCCTTACTCCAATCTGCTGGTATATAGCTTTTGCTGCGAATTTGGAGCAACTTTTGTTCTGAGCATATTTCGTGTCCCGGGAACTGAGAATCGTCGAAATATCGACTTACACGGAATGAAAATTTTTTGTGATATTCTTGTTCCCCACACTTTAAACTGCTTTATATAGCTTTTGCAGCTCATTTAGAGTAACTTTTGTTCTGAGAATATTTCGTTTCCAGGGAGCCGCGTAAGTTCGAAATATCAACTTACACGAAATGAAATATTTTTGTGATATTCTTGTTCTCCACGCTCCTAACTGCTCGTAAATAGCATTTCCTGCGAATTTGGAGCAACTTTGGTTATATGTATATTTCGCGACCAGGGAGCCGAGAATCATCGAAATATCGACTTTCACGAAATGAAATATTTTTGTGATATTCTTTTTCCGCTTACTCCAATCTGCTGGTATATAGCTTTTGCTGCGAATTTGGAGCAACTTTTGTTCTGAGCATATTTCGTGTCCCGGGAACTGAGAATCGTCGAAATATCGACTTACACGAAATGAAATATTTTTGTGATATTCTTGTTCACCACGCTCCTAACTGCTCGTAAATAGCATTTGCAGCGATTTTGGAGCAACTTATTTTATATGTATATTTCGTATCCTGGGAGCCGAGAATCGACGAAAAGTCGACTTACAGGTAATGAAACATTTTTGTGATAATCTTGTTCCCCACGCTCCTAACTGCCCGTAAATAGCTTTTGCAGCGAATTTGGAGCAACTTTTGTTATATGTTTATTTCGAGACCAGGGAGCCGAGAATCATCGAAATATAGACTATCACGAAATGAAATATTTTTGTGATATTCTTGTTCCCCACGCTCCTAACTGCTCGTAAATAGCATTTGCAGCGATTTTGGAGCAACTTATTTTATATGTATATTTCGTATCCTGGGAGCCGAGATTCGACGAAAAGTCGACTTACAGGTAATGAAACATTTTTATGATAATCATCTTCCCCACCCTCCAAACTATTCCTATTTAGCTTTTGCAGCTCATTTAGAGTAACTTTTGTTCTGAGAATATTTCGTGTCCAGGGAGCCGCGTAAGGTCGAAATATCAACTTACAAGAAATGAAATATTTTTGTGATATTCTTGTTTCTCACGCTCCTAACTGCTCGTAAATAGCATTTGCAGCGAATTTGGAGCAACTTTTGTTATATGTATATTTCGCGACCAGGGAGCCGAGAATCATCGAAATATCGACTTTCACGAAATGAAATATTTTTGTGATATTCTTGTTCCCCACACTCCAAACTGCTTGTATATTGCATTTGCAGCGTATTTGTAGCAACTTTTGTTATATGTGTTTTCGTGTCCATTGAGCCGAGAATCGTCGAAATATCAACTTACACGAAATGAAATATTTTTGTGATATTCTTGTTCCCCACGCTCCTAACTGCTCGTAAATAGCTTTTGCAGTGAATTTGGAGCAACTTTTGTTATATGTTTATTTCGAGACCAGGGAGCCGAGAATCATCGAAATATCGACATACACGAAATGAAATATTTTTGTGATATTCTTGTTCCCCACGCTCCTAACTGCTCGTAAATAGCATTTGCAGCAATTTTGGAGCGACTTATTTTATATGTATATTTCGTATCCTGGGAGCCGAGAATCTACGAAAAGTCGACTTAAAGGTAATGAAACATTTTTATAATAATCATCTTCCCCACACTCCAAACTATTCCTATTTAGCTTTTGCAGCGAATTTGGAGCTACTTTTGTTCTGAGAATATTTCGTGTCCAGGGAGCCGCGTAAGGTCGAAATATCAACTTACACGAAATGAAATATTTTTGTGATATTCTTGTTCCCCACGATGTAAACTGCTTTATATAGCTTTTGCAGCTCATTTAAAGTAACTTTTGTTCTGAGAATATTTCGTGTCCAGGGAGCCGCGTAAGGTCGATATATCAACTTGAACGAAATGAAAGATTTTTATGATATTCTTGTTCCCCACGCTCCTAACTGCTCGTAAATAGCTTTTGCAGCGAATTTGGAGCAACTTTTGTTATATGTATATTTCGCGACCAGGGAGCCGAGAATCATCGAAATATCGACTTTCACGAAATGAAATATTTTTGTGATATTCTTTTTCCGCTTACTCCAATCTGCTGGTATATAGCTTTTGCTGCGAATTTGGAGCAACTTTTGTTCTGAGCATATTTCGTGTCCCGGGAACTGAGAATCGTCGAAATATCGACTTACACGAAATGAAATATTTTTGTGATATTCTTGTTCACCACGCTCCTAACTGCTCGTAAATAGCATTTGCAGCGATTTTGGAGCAACTTATTTTATATGTATATTTCGTATCCTGGGAGCCGAGAATCGACGAAAAGTCGACTTACAGGTAATGAAACATTTTTGTGATAATCTTGTTCCCCACGCTCCTAACTGCCCGTAAATAGCTTTTGCAGCGAATTTGGAGCAACTTTTGTTATATGTTTATTTCGAGACCAGGGAGCCGAGAATCATCGAAATATAGACTATCACGAAATGAAATATTTTTGTGATATTCTTGTTCCCCACGCTCCTAACTGCTCGTAAATAGCATTTGCAGCGATTTTGGAGCAACTTATTTTATATGTATATTTCGTATCCTGGGAGCCGAGATTCGACGAAAAGTCGACTTACAGGTAATGAAACATTTTTATGATAATCATCTTCCCCACCCTCCAAACTATTCCTATTTAGCTTTTGCAGCTCATTTAGAGTAACTTTTGTTCTGAGAATATTTCGTGTCCAGGGAGCCGCGTAAGGTCGAAATATCAACTTACAAGAAATGAAATATTTTTGTGATATTCTTGTTTCTCACGCTCCTAACTGCTCGTAAATAGCATTTGCAGCGAATTTGGAGCAACTTTTGTTATATGTATATTTCGCGACCAGGGAGCCGAGAATCATCGAAATATCGACTTTCACGAAATGAAATATTTTTGTGATATTCTTGTTCCCCACACTCCAAACTGCTTGTATATTGCATTTGCAGCGTATTTGTAGCAACTTTTGTTATATGTGTTTTCGTGTCCATTGAGCCGAGAATCGTCGAAATATCAACTTACACGAAATGAAATATTTTTGTGATATTCTTGTTCCCCACGCTCCTAACTGCTCGTAAATAGCTTTTGCAGTGAATTTGGAGCAACTTTTGTTATATGTTTATTTCGAGACCAGGGAGCCGAGAATCATCGAAATATCGACATACACGAAATGAAATATTTTTGTGATATTCTTGTTCCCCACGCTCCTAACTGCTCGTAAATAGCATTTGCAGCAATTTTGGAGCGACTTATTTTATATGTATATTTCGTATCCTGGGAGCCGAGAATCTACGAAAAGTCGACTTAAAGGTAATGAAACATTTTTATAATAATCATCTTCCCCACACTCCAAACTATTCCTATTTAGCTTTTGCAGCGAATTTGGAGCTACTTTTGTTCTGAGAATATTTCGTGTCCAGGGAGCCGCGTAAGGTCGAAATATCAACTTACACGAAATGAAATATTTTTGTGATATTCTTGTTCCCCACGCTTTAAACTGCTTTATATAGCTTTTGCAGCTCATTTAAAGTAACTTTTGTTCTGAGAATATTTCGTGTCCAGGGAGCCGCGTAAGGTCGATATATCAACTTGAACGAAATGAAAGATTTTTATGATATTCTTGTTCCCCACGCTCCTAACTGCTCGTAAATAGCTTTTGCAGCGAATTTGGAGCAACTTTTGTTATATGTATATTTCGCGACCAGGGAGCCGAGAATCATCGAAATATCGACTTTCACGAAATGAAATATTTTTGTGATATTCTTTTTCCGCTTACTCCAATCTGCTGGTATATAGCTTTTGCTGCGAATTTGGAGCAACTTTTGTTCTGAGCATATTTCGTGTCCCGGGAACTGAGAATCGTCGAAATATCGACTTACACGAAATGAAATATTTTTGTGATATTCTTGTTCACCACGCTCCTAACTGCTCGTAAATAGCATTTGCAGCGATTTTGGAGCAACTTATTTTATATGTATATTTCGTATCCTGGGAGCCGAGAATCGACGAAAAGTCGACTTACAGGTAATGAAACATTTTTGTGATAATCTTGTTCCCCACGCTCCTAACTGCCCGTAAATAGCTTTTGCAGCGAATTTGGAGCAACTTTTGTTATATGTTTATTTCGAGACCAGGGAGCCGAGAATCATCGAAATATAGACTATCACGAAATGAAATATTTTTGTGATATTCTTGTTCCCCACGCTCCTAACTGCTCGTAAATAGCATTTGCAGCGATTTTGGAGCAACTTATTTTATATGTATATTTCGTATCCTGGGAGCCGAGATTCGACGAAAAGTCGACTTACAGGTAATGAAACATTTTTATGATAATCATCTTCCCCACCCTCCAAACTATTCCTATTTAGCTTTTGCAGCTCATTTAGAGTAACTTTTGTTCTGAGAATATTTCGTGTCCAGGGAGCCGCGTAAGGTCGAAATATCAACTTACAAGAAATGAAATATTTTTGTGATATTCTTGTTTCTCACGCTCCTAACTGCTCGTAAATAGCATTTGCAGCGAATTTGGAGCAACTTTTGTTATATGTATATTTCGCGACCAGGGAGCCGAGAATCATCGAAATATCGACTTTCACGAAATGAAATATTTTTGTGATATTCTTGTTCCCCACACTCCAAACTGCTTGTATATTGCATTTGCAGCGTATTTGTAGCAACTTTTGTTATATGTGTTTTCGTGTCCATTGAGCCGAGAATCGTCGAAATATCAACTTACACGAAATGAAATATTTTTGTGATATTCTTGTTCCCCACGCTCCTAACTGCTCGTAAATAGCTTTTGCAGTGAATTTGGAGCAACTTTTGTTATATGTTTATTTCGAGACCAGGGAGCCGAGAATCATCGAAATATCGACATACACGAAATGAAATATTTTTGTGATATTCTTGTTCCCCACGCTCCTAACTGCTCGTAAATAGCATTTGCAGCGATTTTGGAGCAACTTATTTTATATGTATATTTCGTATCCTGGGAGCCGAGAATCGACGAAAAGTCGACTTACAGGTAATGAAACATTTTTATGATAATCTTCTTCCCCACACTCCAATCTATTCCTATTTAGCTTTTACAGCGAATTTGGAGCTACTTTTGTTCTGAGAATATTTCGTGTCCAGGGAGCCGCGTAAGGTCGAAATATCAACTTACACGAAATGAAATATTTTTGTGATATTCTTGTTCTCCACGCTCCTAACTGCTCGTAAATAGCATTTGCAGCGAATTTGGAGCAACTTTTGTTATATGTATATTTCGCGACCAGGGAGCCGAGAATCATCGAAATATCGACTTTCACGAAATGAAATATTTTTGTGATATTCTTTTTCCCCTTACTCCAATCTGCTGGTATACAGCTTTTGCTGCGAATTTGGAGCAACTTTTGTTCTGAACATATTTCGTGTCCCGGGAACTGAGAATCGTCGAAATATCGACTTACACGAAATGAAAAATTTTTGTGATATTCTTGTTCCCCACACTTTAAACTGCTTTATATAGCTTTTGAAGCTCCTTTGGTGTAACTTTTGTTTCTAGAATAATTCGTGACTAGGGAGCCGCGAATCGTCGAAAAATCGACTTACGCGAAAGGAAACATTTTTGTAATATTCTTCTTCCCCACACTCCAAACTGCTCGCATATAGCTTTTGTAGCGAATTTGGAGCAACTTTTGTTCTGAATATATTTCGTGTCCAGGGAGCTGAGAATCCTTGAAAAATCGACTTACGCGAAATGATGAATTTCTGTGATATTCTTGTTCCCCACACTCCAAACTGCTCGTATATTGCTTTTGCAGCGAATTTGCAGCAGATTTGGTTATAGTCATATTTCGTGTCTACGGAGCCGAGAATCGTCGTAAAATCGATTTACACGTAATAAAACATTTTTGTGATATTCTTGTTCCCCACGCTCCTAACTGCTCGTAAATAGCATTTGCAGCGATTTTGGAGCAACTTTTGTTATATGTATATTTCGCGACCAGGGAGCCGAGAATCATCGAAATATCGACTTTCACGAAATGAAATATTTTTGTGATATTCTTTTTCCCCTTACTCCAATCTGCTGGTATATAGCTTTTGCTGCGAATTTGGAGCAACTTTTGTTCTGAGCATATTTCGTGTCCCGGGAACTGAGAATCGTCGAAATATCGACTTACACGGAATGAAAATTTTTTGTGATATTCTTGTTCCCCACACTTTAAACTGCTTTATATAGCTTTTGCAGCTCATTTAGAGTAACTTTTGTTCTGAGAATATTTCGTTTCCAGGGAGCCGCGTAAGTTCGAAATATCAACTTACACGAAATGAAATATTTTTGTGATATTCTTGTTCTCCACGCTCCTAACTGCTCGTAAATAGCATTTCCTGCGAATTTGGAGCAACTTTGGTTATATGTATATTTCGCGACCAGGGAGCCGAGAATCATCGAAATATCGACTTTCACGAAATGAAATATTTTTGTGATATTCTTTTTCCGCTTACTCCAATCTGCTGGTATATAGCTTTTGCTGCGAATTTGGAGCAACTTTTGTTCTGAGCATATTTCGTGTCCCGGGAACTGAGAATCGTCGAAATATCGACTTACACGAAATGAAATATTTTTGTGATATTCTTGTTCACCACGCTCCTAACTGCTCGTAAATAGCATTTGCAGCGATTTTGGAGCAACTTATTTTATATGTATATTTCGTATCCTGGGAGCCGAGAATCGACGAAAAGTCGACTTACAGGTAATGAAACATTTTTGTGATAATCTTGTTCCCCACGCTCCTAACTGCCCGTAAATAGCTTTTGCAGCGAATTTGGAGCAACTTTTGTTATATGTTTATTTCGAGACCAGGGAGCCGAGAATCATCGAAATATAGACTATCACGAAATGAAATATTTTTGTGATATTCTTGTTCCCCACGCTCCTAACTGCTCGTAAATAGCATTTGCAGCGATTTTGGAGCAACTTATTTTATATGTATATTTCGTATCCTGGGAGCCGAGATTCGACGAAAAGTCGACTTACAGGTAATGAAACATTTTTATGATAATCATCTTCCCCACCCTCCAAACTATTCCTATTTAGCTTTTGCAGCTCATTTAGAGTAACTTTTGTTCTGAGAATATTTCGTGTCCAGGGAGCCGCGTAAGGTCGAAATATCAACTTACAAGAAATGAAATATTTTTGTGATATTCTTGTTTCTCACGCTCCTAACTGCTCGTAAATAGCATTTGCAGCGAATTTGGAGCAACTTTTGTTATATGTATATTTCGCGACCAGGGAGCCGAGAATCATCGAAATATCGACTTTCACGAAATGAAATATTTTTGTGATATTCTTGTTCCCCACACTCCAAACTGCTTGTATATTGCATTTGCAGCGTATTTGTAGCAACTTTTGTTATATGTGTTTTCGTGTCCATTGAGCCGAGAATCGTCGAAATATCAACTTACACGAAATGAAATATTTTTGTGATATTCTTGTTCCCCACGCTCCTAACTGCTCGTAAATAGCTTTTGCAGTGAATTTGGAGCAACTTTTGTTATATGTTTATTTCGAGACCAGGGAGCCGAGAATCATCGAAATATCGACATACACGAAATGAAATATTTTTGTGATATTCTTGTTCCCCACGCTCCTAACTGCTCGTAAATAGCATTTGCAGCAATTTTGGAGCGACTTATTTTATATGTATATTTCGTATCCTGGGAGCCGAGAATCTACGAAAAGTCGACTTAAAGGTAATGAAACATTTTTATAATAATCATCTTCCCCACACTCCAAACTATTCCTATTTAGCTTTTGCAGCGAATTTGGAGCTACTTTTGTTCTGAGAATATTTCGTGTCCAGGGAGCCGCGTAAGGTCGAAATATCAACTTACACGAAATGAAATATTTTTGTGATATTCTTGTTCCCCACGCTTTAAACTGCTTTATATAGCTTTTGCAGCTCATTTAAAGTAACTTTTGTTCTGAGAATATTTCGTGTCCAGGGAGCCGCGTAAGGTCGATATATCAACTTGAACGAAATGAAAGATTTTTATGATATTCTTGTTCCCCACGCTCCTAACTGCTCGTAAATAGCTTTTGCAGCGAATTTGGAGCAACTTTTGTTATATGTATATTTCGCGACCAGGGAGCCGAGAATCATCGAAATATCGACTTTCACGAAATGAAATATTTTTGTGATATTCTTTTTCCGCTTACTCCAATCTGCTGGTATATAGCTTTTGCTGCGAATTTGGAGCAACTTTTGTTCTGAGCATATTTCGTGTCCCGGGAACTGAGAATCGTCGAAATATCGACTTACACGAAATGAAATATTTTTGTGATATTCTTGTTCACCACGCTCCTAACTGCTCGTAAATAGCATTTGCAGCGATTTTGGAGCAACTTATTTTATATGTATATTTCGTATCCTGGGAGCCGAGAATCGACGAAAAGTCGACTTACAGGTAATGAAACATTTTTGTGATAATCTTGTTCCCCACGCTCCTAACTGCCCGTAAATAGCTTTTGCAGCGAATTTGGAGCAACTTTTGTTATATGTTTATTTCGAGACCAGGGAGCCGAGAATCATCGAAATATAGACTATCACGAAATGAAATATTTTTGTGATATTCTTGTTCCCCACGCTCCTAACTGCTCGTAAATAGCATTTGCAGCGATTTTGGAGCAACTTATTTTATATGTATATTTCGTATCCTGGGAGCCGAGATTCGACGAAAAGTCGACTTACAGGTAATGAAACATTTTTATGATAATCATCTTCCCCACCCTCCAAACTATTCCTATTTAGCTTTTGCAGCTCATTTAGAGTAACTTTTGTTCTGAGAATATTTCGTGTCCAGGGAGCCGCGTAAGGTCGAAATATCAACTTACAAGAAATGAAATATTTTTGTGATATTCTTGTTTCTCACGCTCCTAACTGCTCGTAAATAGCATTTGCAGCGAATTTGGAGCAACTTTTGTTATATGTATATTTCGCGACCAGGGAGCCGAGAATCATCGAAATATCGACTTTCACGAAATGAAATATTTTTGTGATATTCTTGTTCCCCACACTCCAAACTGCTTGTATATTGCATTTGCAGCGTATTTGTAGCAACTTTTGTTATATGTGTTTTCGTGTCCATTGAGCCGAGAATCGTCGAAATATCAACTTACACGAAATGAAATATTTTTGTGATATTCTTGTTCCCCACGCTCCTAACTGCTCGTAAATAGCTTTTGCAGTGAATTTGGAGCAACTTTTGTTATATGTTTATTTCGAGACCAGGGAGCCGAGAATCATCGAAATATCGACATACACGAAATGAAATATTTTTGTGATATTCTTGTTCCCCACGCTCCTAACTGCTCGTAAATAGCATTTGCAGCAATTTTGGAGCGACTTATTTTATATGTATATTTCGTATCCTGGGAGCCGAGAATCTACGAAAAGTCGACTTAAAGGTAATGAAACATTTTTATGATAATCATCTTCCCCACACTCCAAACTATTCCTATTTAGCTTTTGCAGCGAATTTGGAGCTACTTTTGTTCTGAGAATATTTCGTGTCCAGGGAGCCGCGTAAGGTCGAAATATCAACTTACACGAAATGAAATATTTTTGTGATATTCTTGTTCCCCACGCTTTAAACTGCTTTATATAGCTTTTGCAGCTCATTTAAAGTAACTTTTGTTCTGAGAATATTTCGTGTCCAGGGAGCCGCGTAAGGTCGATATATCAACTTGAACGAAATGAAAGATTTTTATGATATTCTTGTTCCCCACGCTCCTAACTGCTCGTAAATAGCTTTTGCAGCGAATTTGGAGCAACTTTTGTTATATGTATATTTCGCGACCAGGGAGCCGAGAATCATCGAAATATCGACTTTCACGAAATGAAATATTTTTGTGATATTCTTTTTCCGCTTACTCCAATCTGCTGGTATATAGCTTTTGCTGCGAATTTGGAGCAACTTTTGTTCTGAGCATATTTCGTGTCCCGGGAACTGAGAATCGTCGAAATATCGACTTACACGAAATGAAAATTTTTGTGATATTCTTGTTCCCCACACTTTAAACTGCTTTATATAGCTTTTGCAGCTCATTTAGGGTAACTTTTGTTCTGAGAATATTTCGTGTCCAGGAAGCCGCGTAAGGTCGAAATATCAACTTACACGAAATGAAATATTTTTGTGATATTCTTGTTCACCACGCTCCCAACTGCTCGTGAATACAATTGCAGCGAATTTGGAGCAACTTTTGTTATATGTATATTACGCGACCAGGGAGCCGAGAATCATCGAAATATCGACTTTCACGAAATAAATATTTTTGTGATATTCTTTTTCCCCTTATTCTAATCTGCTGGTATATAGGTTTTGCTGCGAATTTGGAGCAACTTTTGTTCTGAGCATATTTCGTGTCCCGGGAACTGCGAATCGTCGAAATATCGACTTACTCGAAATGAAAAATTTTTGTGATATTCTTGTTCCCCACACTTTAAACTGCTTTATATAGCTTTTGCAGCTCATTTAGAGTAACTTTTGTTCTGAGATTAATTCGTTACTAGGGAGCCGCGAATCGTCGAAAAATCGACTTACGCGAAAGTAAACATTTTTTTATATTCTTGTTCCCCACACTCCAAACTGCTCGTAAATAGCTTTTGCAGCGAATTTGGAGCAACTTTTGTTATATGTTTATTTCGAGACCAGGGAGCCGAGAATCATCGAAATATCGACTTACACGAAATGAAATATTTTTGTGATATTCTTGTTCCCCACGCTCCTAACTGCTCGTAAATAGCATTTGCAGCGATTTTGGAGCAACTTATTTTATATGTATATTTCGTATCCTGGGAGCCGAGAATCGACGAAAAGTCGACTTACAGGTAATGAAACATTTTTATGATAATCTTCTTCCCCACACTCCAAACTATTCCTATTTAGCTTTTGCAGCGTATTTGGAGCTACTTTTGTTATATGTTTATTTCGAGACCAGGGAGCCGAGAATCATCGAAATATCGACTTACACGAAATGAAATATTTTTGTGATATTCTTGTTCCCCACGCTCCTAACTGCTCGTAAATAGCATTTGCAGCGATTTTGGAGCAACTTATTTTATATGTATATTTCGTATCCTGGGAGCCGAGAATCGACGAAAAGTCGACTTACAGGTAATGAAACATTTTTATGATAATCATCTTCCCCACCCTCCAAACTATTCCTATTTAGCTTTTGCAGCGAACTTGGAGCTACTTTTGTTCTGAGAATATTTCGGGTCCAGGGAGCCGCGTAAGGTCGAAATATCAACTTACACGAAATGAAATATTTTTCTGATATTCTTGTTCCCCACGCTCCTAATTGCTCGTAAATAGCATTTGCAGCGATTTTGGAGCAACTTTTTTTATATGTATATTTCGCGACCAGGGAGCCGAGATTCATCGAAATATCGACTTTCACGAAATGAAATATTTTTGTGATATTCTTCTTCTATTTACTCCAATCTGCTGGTGTATAGCTTTTTCTGCGAATTTGGAGCAACTTTTGTTCTGAGCATATTTCGTGTCCCGGGAACTGAGAATCGTCGAAATATCGACTTACACGAAATAAAAAATTTTTGTGATATTCTTGTTCCCCACACTTTAAACTGCTTTATATGGCTTTTGCAGCTCATTTAGAGTAACTTTTGTTCTGAGAATATTTCGTGTCCAGGGAGCCGCGTATGGTCGAAATATCAACTTACACGAAATGAAATATTTTTGTGATATTCTTGTTTCTCACGCTCCTAACTGCTCGTAAATAGCATTTGCAGCGAATTTGGAGCAACTTTTATTATATGTATATTTCGCGACCAGGGAGCCGAGTATCATCGAAATATCGACTTTCACGAAATGAAATATTTTTGTGATATTCTTGTTCCCCACACTCCAAACTGCTCGTATATTGCATTTGCAGCGTATTTGGAGCAACTTTTGTTATATGTGTTTTCGTGTCCATTGAGCCGAGAATCGTCGAAATATCAACTTACACGAAATGAAATATTTTTGTGATATTCTTGTTCCCCACGCTCCTAACTGCTCGTAAATAGCATTTGCAGCGATTTTGGAGCAACTTATTTTATATGTATATTTCGTATCCTGGGAGCCGAGAATCGACGAAAAGTTGACTTACAGGTAATGAAACATTTTTATGATAATCATCTTCCGCACACTCCAAACTATTCCTATTTAGCTTTTGCAGCGAATTTGGAGCTACTTTTGTTCTAAGAATATTTCGTGTCCAGGGAGCCGCGTAAGGTCGAAATATCCACTTGCACGAAATGAAATATCTTTGTGATATTCTTGTTGCCCACGCTCCTAACTGCTCGTAAATAGCATTTGCAGCGATTTTGGAGCAACTTTTGTTATATGTATATTTCGCGACTAGGGAGCCGTGAATCATCGAAATATCGACTTTCACGAAATGAAATATTTTTGTGATATTCTTTTTCCCCTTACTCCAATCTGCTGGTATATAGCTTTTGCTGCGAATTTGGAGCAACTTTTGTTCTGAGCATGTTTCGTGTCCCGGGAACTGAGAATCGTCGAAATATCGACTTACACGAAATGAAAAATTTTTGTGATATTCTTGTTCCCCACACTCCAAACTGCTCGAAATTGCATTTGCAGTGACTTTGGAGCAACTTATTTTATATGTATATTTCGTATCCTGGGAGCCGAGAATCGACGAAAAGTCGACTTACAGGTAATGAAACATTTTTGTGATAATCTTCTTTCCCACATTCCAAACTATTCCTATTTAGCTTTTGCAACGAATTTGGAACAACTTTTGTTCTGAGAATATTTCGTGACCAGGGAGCCGCGAAATGTCGAAATATAAACTTACACGAAATGAAATATTTTTGTGATATTCTTGTTCCCCACGCTCCTAACTGCTCGTAAATAGCTTTTGCAGCGACTTTGGAGCAACTTATTTTATATGTATATTTCGTATCCTGGGAGCCGAGAATCATCGAAATATCGACTTACACGAAATGAAATATTTTTGTGATATTCTTGTTCCCCACGCTCCTAACTGCTCGTAAATAGCATTTGCAGCGATTTTGGAGCAACTTATTTTATATGTATATTTCGTATCCTGGGAGCCGAGAATCGACGAAAAGTCGACTTACACGAAATGAAATATTTTTGTGATATTCTTGTTCCCCACGCTCCTAACTGCTCGTAAATAGCTTTTGCAGCGAATTTGGAGCAACTTTTGTTATATGTTTATTTCGAGACCAGGGAGCCGAGAATCATCGAAATATCGACTTACACGAAATGAAATATTTTTGTGATATTCTTGTTCCCCACGCTCCTAACTGCTCGTAAATAGCATTTGCAGCGATTTTGGAGCAACTTATTTTATATGTATATTTCGTATCCTGGGAGCCGAGAATCGACGAAAAGTCGACTTACAGGTAATGAAACATTTTTATGATAATCATCTTCCCCACACTCCAAACTATTCCTATTTAGCTTTTGCAGCGAATTTGGAGCTACTTTTGTTCTGAGAATATTTCGTGTCCAGGGAGCCGCGTAAGGTCGAAATATCTACTTACACGAAATGAAAATTTTTGTGATATTCTTTTCCCCCACGCTCCTAACTGCTCGTAAATAGCTTTTGCAGCAAATTTGGATCAACTTTTGTTATATGTTTATTTCGGGACCAGGGAACCGAGAATCATCGAAATATCAACTTACACGAAATGAAATATTTTTGTGATATTCTTGTTCCCCACGCTCCTAACTGCTCGTAAATAGCTTTTGTAGCGAATTTGGAGCAACTTTTGTTATATGTTTATTTCGAGACCAGGGAGCCGAGAATCATCGAAATATCGACTTACACGAATTGAAATATTTTTGTAATATTCTTGTTCCCCACGCTCCTAACTGCTCGTAAATGGCATTTGCAGCGATTTTGGAGCAACTTTTGTTATATGTTTATTTCGAGACCAGGGATCCGAGAATCATCGAAATATCGACTTACACGAAATGAAATATTTTTGTGATATTCTTGTTCCCCTTACTCCAATCTGCTGGTATATAGATTTTGCAGCGAATTTGGAGCAACTTTTGTTCTGAGCATATTATGTGTTCCGGGAACTGAGAATCGTCGAAATATCGACTTACACGAAATGAAAATTTTTTGTGATATTCTTTTTCCCCTTACTCCAATCTGCTGGTATATAGCTTTTGCAGAGAATTTGGAGCAACTTTTGTTCTGAGCATATTTCGTGTCCCGGGAACTGAGAATCGTCGAAATATCGACTTACACGAACTGAAAAATTTTTGTGATATTCTTGTTCCCACACTTTAAACTGCTTTTTATAGCTTTTGCAGCTCATTTAGAGTAACTTTTGTTCTGAGAATATTTCGTGTCCAGGGAGCCGCGTAAGGTCGAAATATCAACTTACACGAAATGAAATATTTTTGTGATATTTTTGTTCACCACGCTCCTAACTGCTCGTAAATACCATTTGCAGCGAATTTGGAGCAACTTTTGTTATATGTATATTTCGCGACCAGGGAGCCGAGAATCATCGAAATATCGACTTTCACGAAATGAAATATTTGTGTGATATTCTTTTTCCCCTTACTCTAATCTGCTGGTATATAGCTTTTGCTGCGAATTTGGAGCAACTTTTGTTCTGAGCATATTTCGTGTCCCGGGAACTGAGAATCGTCGAAATATCGACTTACACGAAATGAAAAATGTTTGTGATATTCTTGTTCCCCACACTTTAAACTGCTTTATATAGCTTTTGCAGCTCATTTAGAGTAACTTTTGTTCTGAGAATAATTCGTTACTAGGGAGCCGCGAATCGTCGAAAAATCGACTTACGCGAAAGGAAACATTTTTGTAATATTCTTGTTCCCCACACTCCAAACTGCTCGTAAATAGCTTTTGCAGCGAATTTGGAGCAACTTTTGTTATATGTTTATTTCGAGACCAGGGAGCCGAGAATCATCGAAATATCGACTTACACGAAATGAAATATTTTTGTGATATTCTTGTTCCCCACGCTCCTAAGTGCTCGTAAATAGCATTTGCAGCGATTTTGGAGCAACTTATTTTATATGTATATTTCGTATCCTGGGAGCCGAGAATCGACGAAAAGTCGACTTACAGGTAATGAAACATTTTTGTGATAATCTTGTTCCCCACGCTCCTAACTGCTCGTAAATAGCTTTTGCAGCGAATTTGGAGCAACATTTGTTATATGTTTATTTCGAGACCAGGGAGCCGAGAATCATCGAAATATAGACTTACACGAAATGAAATATTTTTGTGATATTCTTTTTCCCCTTACTCCAATCTGCTGGTATATAGGTTTTGCTGCGAATTTGGAGCAACTTTTGTTCTGAGCATATTTCGTGTCCAGGTCGAAATATCAACTTACACGAAATGAAATATTTTTGTGACATTCTTGTTGCCCACGCTCCTAACTGCTCGTAAATAGCATTTGCAGCGATTTTGGAGCAACTTTTGTTTTATGTATATTTCGCGACCAGGGAGCCGAGAATCATCGAAATATCGAATTACACGAAATGAAATATTTTTGTGATATTCTTTTTCCCCTTACTCCAATCTGCTGGTATATAGGTTTTGCTGCGAATTTGGAGCAACTTTTGTTCTGAGCATATTTCGTGTCCCGGGAACTGAGAATCGTCGAAATATCGACTTACACGAAATGAAAATTTTTTGTGATATTCTTGTTCCCCACACTTTAAACTGCTTATATAGCTTTTGCAGCTCATTTAGAGTAACTTATGTTCTGAGAATATTTCGTGTCCAGGGTGCCGCGTAAGGTCGAAAATCAACTTACACGAAATGAAATAATTTTGTGATATTCTTGTTCTCCACGCTTTTAACTGCTCGTATATAGCATTTCCTGCGAATTTGGAGCAACTTTTGTTATATGTATATTTCGCGACCAGGGAGCCGAGAATCATCGAAATATCGACTTTCACGAAATGAAATATTTTTGTGATATTCTTTTTCCCCTTACTCCAATCTGCTGGTATATAGCTTTTGCTGCGAATTTGGAGCAACTTTTGTTCTGAGCATATTTCGTGTCCCGGGAACTGAGAATCGTCGAAATATCGACTTACACGAAATGAAACATTTTTGTGATATTCTTGTTCCTCACACTTTAAACTGCTTTATATAGCTGTTGCAGCTCATTTAGAGTAACTTTTGTTCTGAGAATATTTCGTGTCCAGGGAGCCGCGTAAGGTCGAAATATCAACTTACACGAAATGAAATATTTTTGTGATATTCTTGTTCACCACGCTCCTAACTGCTCGTAAATACCATTTGCAGCGAATTTGGAGCAACTTTTGTTATATGTATATTTCGCGACCAGGGAGCCGAGAATCATCGAAATATCGACCTTCACGAAATGAAATATTTTTGTGATATTCTTTTTCCCCTTACTCTAATCTGCTGGTATATAGCTTTTGCGGCGAATTTGGAGCAACTTTTGTTATGAGCATATTTCGTGTCCTGGGAACAGAGAATCGTCGAAATATCGACTTACACGAAATGAAAAATTTTTGTGATATTCTTGTTCCCCACACTTTAAACTGCTTTATATGGCTATTGCAGCTCATTTAGAGTAACTTTTGTTCTGAGAATAATTCGTTACTAGGGAGCCGCGAATCGTCGAAAAATCGACATACGCGAAAGGAAACATTTTTGTAATATTCTTGTTCCCCACACTCCAAACTGCTCGTAAATAGCTTTTGCAGCGAATTTGGAGCAACTTTAGTTATATGTTTATTTCGAGACCAGGGAGCCGAGAATCATCGAAATATCGACTTACACGAAATGAAATATTTTTGTGATATTCTTGTTCCCCACGCTCCTAACTGCTCGTAAATAGCATTTGCAGCGATTTTGGAGCAACTTATTTTATATGTATATTTCGTATCCTGGGAGCCGAGAATCGACGAAAAGTCGACTTACAGGTAATGAAACATTTTTATGATAATCATCTTCCCCACCCTCCAAACTATTCCTATTTAGCTTTTGCAGCGAACTTGGAGCTACTTTTGTTCTGAGAATATTTCGGGTCCAGGGAGCCGCGTAAGGTCGAAATATCAACTTACACGAAATGAAATATTTTTCTGATATTCTTGTTCCCCACGCTCCTAATTGCTCGTAAATGGCATTTGCAGCGATTTTGGAGCAACTTTTGTTATATGTATATTTCGCGACCAGGGAGCCGAGATTCATCGAAATATCGACTTTCACGAAATGAAATATTTTTGTGATATTCTTCTTCCGTTTACTCCAATCTGCTGGTGTATAGCTTTTTCTGCGAATTTGGAGCAACTTTTGTTCTGAGCATATTTCGTGTCCCGGGAACTGAGAATCGTCGAAATATCGACTTACACGAAATAAAAAATTTTTGTGATATTCTTGTTCCCCACACTTTAAACTGCTTTATATGGCTTTTGCAGCTCATTTAGAGTAACTTTTGTTCTGAGAATATTTCGTGTCCAGGGAGCCGCGTAAGGTCGAAATATCGACTTTCACGAAATGAAATATTTTTGTGATATTCTTGTTCCCCACACTCCAAACTGCTCGTATATTGCATTTGCAGCGTATTTGGAGCAACTTTTGTTATATGTGTTTTCGTGTCCATTGAGCCGAGAATCGTCGAAATATCAACTTACACGAAATGAAATATTTTTGTGATATTCTTGTTCCCCACGCTCCTAACTGCTCGTAAATAGCTTTTGCAGCGAATTTGGAGCAACTTTTGTTATATGTTTATTTCGAGACCAGGGAGCCGAGAATCATCGAAATATCGACTTACACGAAATGAAATATTTTTGTGATATTCTTGTTCCCCACGCTCCTAACTGCTCGTAAATAGCATTTGCAGCGATTTTGGAGCAACTTATTTTATATGTATATTTCGTATCCTGGGAGCCGAGAATCGACGAAAAGTCGACTTACAGGTAATGAAACATTTTTATGATAATCATCTTCCGCACACTCCAAACTATTCCTATTTAGCTTTTGCAGCGAATTTGGAGCTACTTTTGTTCTAAGAATATTTCGTGTCCAGGGAGCCGCGTAAGGTCGAAATATCCACTTGCACGAAATGAAATATCTTTGTGATATTCTTGTTGCCCACGCTCCTAACTGCTCGTAAATAGCATTTGCAGCGATTTTGGAGCAACTTTTGTTATATGTATATTTCGCGACTAGGGAGCCGTGAATCATCGAAATATCGACTTTCACGAAATGAAATATTTTTGTGATATTCTTTTTTCCCTTACTCCAATCTGCTGGTATATAGCTTTTGCTGCGAATTTGGAGCAACTTTTGTTCTGAGCATGTTTCGTGTCCCGGGAACTGAGAATCGTCGAAATATCGACTTACACGAAATGAAAAATTTTTGTGATATTCTAGTTCCCCACACTCCAAACTGCTCGAAATTGCATTTGCAGTGACTTTGGAGCAACTTATTTTATATGTATATTTCGTATCCTGGGAGCCGAGAATCGACGAAAAGTCGACTTACAGGTGATGAAACATTTTTATGATAATCATCTTCCCCACACTCCAAACTATTCCTATTTAGCTTTTGCAGCGAATTTGGAGCTACTTTTGTTCTGAGAATATTTCGTGTCCAGGGAGCCGCGTAAGGTCGAAATATCAACTTACACGAAATGAAATATTTTTGTGATATTCTTTTCCCCCACGCTCCTAACTGCTCGTAAATAGCTTTTGTAGCGAATTTGGAGCAACTTTTGTTATATGTTTATTTCGAGACCAGGGAGCCGAGAATCATCGAAATATCGACTTACACGAATTGAAATATTTTTGTAATATTCTTGTTCCCCATGCTCCTAACTGCTCGTAAATGGCATTTGCAGCGATTTTGGAGCAACTTTTGTTATATGTTTATTTCGAGACCAGGGATCCGAGAATCATCGAAATATCGACTTACACGAAATGAAATATTTTTGTGATATTCTTGTTCCCCTTACTTCAATCTGCTGGTATATAGATTTTGCAGCGAATTTGGAGCAACTTTTGTTCTGAGCATATTATGTGTTCCGGGAACTGAGAATCGTCGAAATATCGACTTACACGAAATGAAAATTTTTTGTGATATTCTTTTTCCCCTTACTCCAATCTGCTGGTATATAGCTTTTGCAGAGAATTTGGAGCAACTTTTGTTCTGAGCATATTTCGTGTCCCGGGAACTGAGAATCGTCGAAATATCGACTTACACGAACTGAAAAATTTTTGTGATATTCTTGTTCCCACACTTTAAACTGCTTTATATAGCTTTTGCAGCTCATTTAGAGTAACTTTTGTTCTGGGAATAATTCGTTACTAGGGAGCCGCGAATCGTCGAAAAATCGACTTACGCGAAAGGAAACATTTTTGTAATATTCTTGTTCCCCACACTCCAAACTGCTCGTAAATAGCTTTTGCAGCGAATTTGAGGCAACTTTTGTTATATGTTTATTTCGAGACCAGAGAGCCGAGAATCATCGAAATATCGACTTACACGAAATGAAATATTTTTGTGATATTCTTGTTCCCCACGCTCCTAACTTGTCGTAAATAGCTTTTGTAGCGAATTTGGAGCAACTTTTGTTATATGTTTATTTCGGGATCAGGGAACCGAGAATCATCGAAATATCAACTTACACGAAATGAAATATTTTTGTGACATTCTTGTTCCCCACGCTCCTAATTGCTCGTAAATAGCATTTGCAGCGAATTTGGAGCAACTTTTGTTATATGTATATTTCGCGACCAGGGAGCGGAGAATCATCGAAATATCGACTTTCCCGAAATGAAATATTTTTGTGTTATTCTTTTTCCCCTTACTCCAATCTGCTGGTATATAGCTTTTGCTGCGAATTTGGAGCAACTTTCGTTCTGAGCATATTTCGTGTCCCGGGAACTGAGAATCGTCGAAATATCGACTTACACGAAATGAAAAATTTTTGTGCTATTCTTGTTCCCACACTTTAAACTGCTTTAAATAGCTTTTGAAGCTCCTTTGGTGTAACTTTTGTTTCTAGAATATATCGTGACTAGGGAGCCGCTGATCGTCGAAAAATCGACTTACGCGAAAGGAAACATTTTTGTAATATTCCTGTTCCCCACACTCCAAACTGCTCGCATATAGCTTTTGCAGCGAATTTGGAGCAACTTTTGCTCTGAATATATTTCGTGTCCAGGGATCTGAGAATCATCGAAAAATCGACTTACGCGAAAAGATGAATTTTTGTGATATTCTTGTTCCCCACAATCCAAACTGCTCGTATATAGCTTTTGCAGCGAATTTGGAGCAGATTTTGTTATAGTCAAATTTCGTGTCTATGGAGCCGAGAATCGTCGAAATATCAACACACGAAATGAAATATTTTTGTGATATTCTTGTTCTCCACGCTCCTAACTGCTCGAAAATAGCATTTGCAGCGAATTTCGAGCAACTTATCTTATATGTATATTTCGTATCCTGGGAGCCGAGAAACGACGAAAAGTCGACTTACAGGTAATGAAACATTTTTGTGATAATCTTCTTCCTCACACTCCAAACTATTCCTATTTAGCTTTTGCAGCGAATTTGGAGCAACTGTTGTTCTGAGAGTACTTCGTGACCAGAGAGCCGCGAAATGTCGAAATATCAACATACACGAAATGAAATATTTTTGTAATATTCTTGTTCCCCACGCTCCTAACTGCTCGTAAATAGCTTTTGCAGCGAATTTGGATCAACTTCTGTTATATGTTTATTTCGAGACCAGGGAGCCGAGAATCATCGAAATATCGACTTTCACGAAATGAAATATTTTTGTGATATTCTTGTTCCCCACGCTCCTAACTGCTCGTAAATAGCATTTGCAGCGATTTTCGAGCAACTTATTTTATATGTATATTTCGTATCCTGGGAGCCGAGAATCGACGAAAAGTCGACTTACAGGTAATGAAACATTTTTATGATAATCTTCTTCCCCACACTCCAAACTATTCCTATTTAGCTTTTGCAGCGAATTTGGAGCTACTTTTGTTCTGAGAATATTTCGTGTCCAGGGAGCCGCGTAAGGTCGAAATATCAACTTACACGAAATGAAATATTTTTGTGATATTCTTGTTCTCCACGCTCCTAACTGCTCGTAAATAGCATTTGCAGCGAATTTGGAGCAACTTTTGTTATATGTATATTTCGCGACCAGGGAGCCGAGAATCATCGAAATATCGACTTTCACGAAATGAAATATTTTTGTGATATTCTTTTTCCCCTTACTCCAATCTGCTGGTATATAGCTTTTGCTGCGAATTTGGAGCAACTTTTGTTCTGAGCATATTTCGTGTCCCGGGAACTGAGAATCGTCGAAATATCGACTTACACGGAATGAAAATTTTTTGTGATATTCTTGTTCCCCACACTTTAAACTGCTTTATATAGCTTTTGCAGCTCATTTAGAGTAACTTTTGTTCTGAGAATATTTCGTTTCCAGGGAGCCGTGTAAGGTCGAAATATCAACTTACACGAAATGAAATATTTTTGTGATATTCTTGTTCTCCACGCTCCTAACTGCTCGTAAATAGCATTTCCTGCGAATTTGGAGCAACTTTGGTTATATGTATATTTCGCGACCAGGGAGCCGAGAATCATCGAAATATCGACTTTCACGAAATGAAATATTTTTGTGATATTCTTTTTCCGCTTACTCCAATCTGCTGGTATATAGCTTTTGCTGCGAATTTGGAGCAACTTTTGTTCTGAGCATATTTCGTGTCCCGGGAACTGAGAATCGTCGAAATATCGACTTACACGAAATGAAATATTTTTGTGATATTCTTGTTCACCACGCTCCTAACTGCTCGTAAATAGCATTTGCAGCGATTTTGGAGCAACTTATTTTATATGTATATTTCGTATCCTGGGAGCCGAGAATCGACGAAAAGTCGACTTACAGGTAATGAAACATTTTTGTGATAATCTTGTTCCCCACGCTCCTAACTGCCCGTAAATAGCTTTTGCAGCGAATTTGGAGCAACTTCTGTTATATGTTTATTTCGAGACCAGGGAGCCGAGAATCATCGAAATATCGACTTTCACGAAATGAAATATTTTTGTGATATTCTTGTTCCCCACGCTCCTAACTGCTCGTAAATAGCATTTGCAGCGATTTTCGAGCAACTTATTTTATATGTATATTTCGTATCCTGGGAGCCGAGAATCGACGAAAAGTCGACTTACAGGTAATGAAACATTTTTATGATAATCTTCTTCCCCACACTCCAAACTATTCCTATTTAGCTTTTGCAGCGAATTTGGAGCTACTTTTGTTCTGAGAATATTTCGTGTCCAGGGAGCCGCGTAAGGTCGAAATATCAACTTACACGAAATGAAATATTTTTGTGATATTCTTGTTCTCCACGCTCCTAACTGCTCGTAAATAGCATTTGCAGCGAATTTGGAGCAACTTTTGTTATATGTATATTTCGCGACCAGGGAGCCGAGAATCATCGAAATATCGACTTTCACGAAATGAAATATTTTTGTGATATTCTTTTTCCCCTTACTCCAATCTGCTGGTATATAGCTTTTGCTGCGAATTTGGAGCAACTTTTGTTCTGAGCATATTTCGTGTCCCGGGAACTGAGAATCGTCGAAATATCGACTTACACGGAATGAAAATTTTTTGTGATATTCTTGTTCCCCACACTTTAAACTGCTTTATATAGCTTTTGCAGCTCATTTAGAGTAACTTTTGTTCTGAGAATATTTCGTTTCCAGGGAGCCGTGTAAGGTCGAAATATCAACTTACACGAAATGAAATATTTTTGTGATATTCTTGTTCTCCACGCTCCTAACTGCTCGTAAATAGCATTTCCTGCGAATTTGGAGCAACTTTGGTTATATGTATATTTCGCGACCAGGGAGCCGAGAATCATCGAAATATCGACTTTCACGAAATGAAATATTTTTGTGATATTCTTTTTCCGCTTACTCCAATCTGCTGGTATATAGCTTTTGCTGCGAATTTGGAGCAACTTTTGTTCTGAGCATATTTCGTGTCCCGGGAACTGAGAATCGTCGAAATATCGACTTACACGAAATGAAATATTTTTGTGATATTCTTGTTCACCACGCTCCTAACTGCTCGTAAATAGCATTTGCAGCGATTTTGGAGCAACTTATTTTATATGTATATTTCGTATCCTGGGAGCCGAGAATCGACGAAAAGTCGACTTACAGGTAATGAAACATTTTTGTGATAATCTTGTTCCCCACGCTCCTAACTGCCCGTAAATAGCTTTTGCAGCGAATTTGGAGCAACTTTTGTTATATGTTTATTTCGAGACCAGGGAGCCGAGAATCATCGAAATATAGACTATCACGAAATGAAATATTTTTGTGATATTCTTGTTCCCCACGCTCCTAACTGCTCGTAAATAGCATTTGCAGCGATTTTGGAGCAACTTATTTTATATGTATATTTCGTATCCTGGGAGCCGAGATTCGACGAAAAGTCGACTTACAGGTAATGAAACATTTTTATGATAATCATCTTCCCCACCCTCCAAACTATTCCTATTTAGCTTTTGCAGCTCATTTAGAGTAACTTTTGTTCTGAGAATATTTCGTGTCCAGGGAGCCGCGTAAGGTCGAAATATCAACTTACAATAAATGAAATATTTTTGTGATATTCTTGTTTCTCACGCTCCTAACTGCTCGTAAATAGCATTTGCAGCGAATTTGGAGCAACTTTTGTTATATGTATATTTCGCGACCAGGGAGCCGAGAATCATCGAAATATCGACTTTCACGAAATGAAATATTTTTGTGATATTCTTGTTCCCCACACTCCAAACTGCTTGTATATTGCATTTGCAGCGTATTTGTAGCAACTTTTGTTATATGTGTTTTCGTGTCCATTGAGCCGAGAATCGTCGAAATATCAACTTACACGAAATGAAATATTTTTGTGATATTCTTGTTCCCCACGCTCCTAACTGCTCGTAAATAGCTTTTGCAGCGAATTTGGAGCAACTTTTGTTATATGTTTATTTCGAGACCAGGGAGCCGAGAATCATCGAAATATCGACATACACGAAATGAAATATTTTTGTGATATTCTTGTTCCCCACGCTCCTAACTGCTCGTAAATAGCATTTGCAGCAATTTTGGAGCGACTTATTTTATATGTATATTTCGTATCCTGGGAGCCGAGAATCTACGAAAAGTCGACTTAAAGGTAATGAAACATTTTTATTATAATCATCTTCCCCACACTCCAAACTATTCCTATTTAGCTTTTGCAGCGAATTTGGAGCTACTTTTGTTCTGAGAATATTTCGTGTCCAGGGAGCCGCGTAAGGTCGAAATATCAACTTACACGAAATGAAATATTTTTGTGATATTCTTGTTCCCCACGCTCCTTACTGCTCGTAAATAGCATTTGCAGCTAATTTGGAGCAACTTTTGATATATGTATATTTCGCGACCAGGGAGCCGAGAATCATCGAAATATCGACTTTCACGAAATGAAATATTTATGTGATATTCTTTTTCCCCTTACTACAATCTGCTGGTATATAGCTTTTGCTGCGAATTTGGAGCAACTTTTGTTCTGAGCATATTTCGTGTCCCGGGAACTGCGAATCGTCGAAATATCGACTTACTCGAAATGAAAAATTTTTGTGATATTCTTGTTCCCCACACTTTAAACTGCTTTATATAGCTTTTGCAGCTCATTTAGAGTAACTTTTGTTCTGAGAATATTTCGTGTCCAGGGAGCCGCGTAAGGTCGAAATATCAACTTACACGAAATGAAATATTTTGGTGATATTCTTGTTCCCCACGCTCCTAACTGCTCGTAAATAGCATTTGCAGCGAATTTGGAGCAACTTTTGTTATACGTATATTTCGCGACCAGGGAGCCGAGAATCATCGAAATATCGACTTACACGAAATGAAATATTTTTGTGATATTCTTGTTCCCCACGCTCCTAACTGCTCGTAAATAGCATAGGCAGCGATTTTGGAGCAATTTATTTTAGATATATATTTCGTATCCTGGGAGCCGAGAATCGACGAAAAGTCGACTTACAGGTAATGAAACATTTTTGTGATAATCTTGTTCCCCACGCTCCTAACTGCTCGTAAATAGCTTTTGCAGCGAATTTGGAGCAACATTAGTTATATGTTTATTTCGAGACCAGGGAGCCGAGAATCATCGAAATATAGACTTTCACGAAATGAAATATTTTTGTGATATTCTTTTTCCCCTTACTCCAATCTGCTGGTATATAGCTTTTTGCTGCGAATTTGGAGCAACTTTTGTTCTGAGCATATTTCGTGTCCCGGGAACTGAGAATCGTCGAAATATCGACTTACACGAAATGAAATATTTTTGTGATATTCTTGTTCCCCATGCTCCTAACTGCTCGTAAATAGCATTTGCAGCGATTTTGGAGCAACTTATTTTATATGTATGTTTCGTATCCTGGGAGCCGAGAATCGACGAAAAGTCGACTTACAGGTAATGAAACATTTTTATGATAATCATCTTCCCCACACTCAAACTATTCCTATTTAGCTTTTGCAGCGAATTTGGAGCTACTTTTGTTCTGAGAATCTTTCGTGTCCAGGTCGAAATATCAACTTTCACGAAATGAAATATTTTTGTGATATTCTTGTTGCCCACGCCCCTAACTGCTCGTAAATAGCATTTGCAGCGATTTTGGAGCAAATTTTGTTATATGTATATTTCCCGACCAGGGAGCCGAGAATCATCGAAATATCGACTTTCACGAAATGAAATATTTTTGTGATATTCTTTTTCCCCTTACTCTAATCTGCTGGTATATAGCTTTTGCTGCGAATTTGGAGCAACTTTTGTTCTGAGCATATTTCGTGTCCCGGGAACTGAGAATCGTCGAAATATCGACTTACACGAAATGAAAACTTTTTGTGATATTCTTGTTCCCCACACTTTAAACTGCTTTATATAGCTTTTGCAGCTCATTTAGAGTAACTTTTGTTCTGAGAATATTTCGTGTCCAGGGAGCCGCGTAAGGTCGAAATATCAACTTACACGAAATGAAATATTTTTGTGATATTCTTGTTCACCACGCTCCTAACTGCTCGTAAATACCATTTGCAGCGAATTTGGAGCAACTTTTGTTATATGTATATTTCGCGACCAGGGAGCCAAGAATCATCGAAATATCGACTTACACGAATTGAAATATTTTTGTGATATTCTTGTTCCCCACGCTCCTAACTGCTCGTAAATAGCATTTGCAGCGATTTTGGAGCAACTTATTTTATATGTATATTTCGTATCCTGGGAGCCGAGAATCGACGAAAAGTCGACTTACAGGTAATGAAACATTTTTATGATAATCTTCTTCCCCACACTCCAAACTATTCCTATTTAGCTTTTGCAGCGAATTTGGAGCTACTTTTGTTCTGGGAATATTGCGTGTCCAGCGAGCCGCGTAAGGTCGAAATATCAACTTACACGAAATGAAATATTTTTGTGATATTCTTGTTCTCCACGCTCCTAACTGCTCGTAAATAGCATTTCCTGCGAATTTGGAGCAACTTTTGTTATATGTATATTTCGCGACCAGGGAGCCGAGAATCATCGAAATATCGACTTTAACGAAATGAAATATTTTTGTGATATTCTTTTTCCCCTTACTCCAATCTGCTGGTATATAGCTTTTGCTGCGAATTTGGAGCAACTTTTATTCTGAACATATTTCGTGTCCCGGGAACTGAGAATCGTCGAAATATCGACTTACACGAAATGAAATATTTTTGTGATATTCTTGTTCCCCATGCTCCTATCTGCTCGTAAATAGCTTTTGCAGCGATTTTGGAGCAACTTATTTTATATGTATGTTTCGTATCCTGGGAGCCGAGAATCGACGAAAAGTCGACTTACAGGTAATGAAACATTTTTATGATAATCATCTTCCCCACACTCAAACTATTCCTATTTAGCTTTTGCAGCGAATTTGGAGCTACTTTTGTTCTGAGAATATTTCGTGTCCAGGTCGAAATATCAACTTTCACGAAATGAAATATTTATGTGATATTCTTGTTGCCCACGCCCCTAACTGCTCGTAAATAGCATTTGCAGCGATTTTGGAGCAAATTTTGTTATATGTATATTTCCCGACCAGGGAGCCGAGAATCATCGAAATATCGACTTTCACGAAATGAAATATTTTTGTGATATTCTTTTTCCCCTTACTCTAATCTGCTGGTATATAGCTTTTGCTGCGAATTTGGAGCAACTTTTGTTCTGAGCATATTTCGTGTCCCGGGAACTGAGAATCGTCGAAATATCGACTTACACGAAATGAACAATTTTTGTGATATTCTTGTTCCCCACACTTTAAACTGCTTTATATAGCTTTTGCAGCTCATTTAGAGTAACTTTTGTTCTGAGAATATTTCGTGTCCTGGGAGCCGCGTAAGGTCGAAATATCAACTTACACGAAATGTAATATTTTTGTGATATTCTTGTTCACCACGCTCCTAACTGCTCGTAAATACCATTTGCAAGGAATTTGGAGCAACTTTTGTTATATGTATATTTCGCGACCAGGGAGCCGAGAATCATCGAAATATCGACTTTCACGAAATGAAATATTTTTGTGATATTCTTTTTCCCCTTACTCTAATCTGCTGGTATATAGCTTTTGCTGCGAATTTGGAGCAACTTTTGTTCTGAGCATATTTCGTGTCCCGGGAACTGAGAATCGTCGAAATATCGACTTATACGAAATGAAAAATTTTTGTGATATTCTTGTTCCCCACACTTTAAACTGCTTTATATAGCTTTTGCAGCTCATTTAGAGTAACTTTTGTTCTGAGAATAATTCGTTACTAGGGAGCCGCGAATCGTCGAAAAATCGGCTTACGCGAAAGGAAACATTTTTGTAATATTCTTGTTCCCCACACTCCAAACTGCTCGTAAATAGCTTTTGCAGCGAATTTGGAGCAACTTTTGTTATATGTTTATTTCGAGACCAGGGAGCCGAGAATCATCGAAATATCGACTTTCACGAAATGAAATATTTTTGTGATATTCTTTTTCCCCTTACTCCAATCTGCTGGTATATAGCTTTTGCTGCGAATTTGGAGCAACTTTTGTTCTGAGCATATTTCGTGTCCCGGGAACTGAGAATCGTCGAAATATCGACTTGCACGAAATGAAATATTTTTGTGATATTCTTGTTCCCCACGCTCCTAACTGCTCGTAAATAGCTTTTGCAGCGAATTTGGAGCAACATTTGTTATATGTTTATTTCGAGACCAGGGAGCCGAGAATCATCGAAATATAGACTTACACGAAATGAAAAATTTTTGTGATATTCTTGATCCCCACACTCGAAACTGCTCGTATATAGCTTTTGCAGCGAATTTGGAGCAGATTTTGTTATAGTCACATTTCGTGTCTACGGAGCCGAGAATCGTCGTAAAATCGATTTACACATAATAAAACATTTTTATGATATTCTTGTTCCCCACACTCCAAACTGCTCGTATATTGCATTTGCAGCGAATTTGGAGCAACTTTTGTTATATGTATTTTCGTGTCCATTGAGCCGAGAATCGTCGAAATATCAACTTACCCGAAATGAAATATTTTTGTGATATTCTTGTTCCCCACGCTCCTAACTGCTCGTAAATAGCATTTGCAGCGATTTTGGAGCAACTTATTTAATATGTATATTTCGTATCCTGGGAGCCGAGAATCGACGAAAAGTCGACTTACAGGTAATGAAACATTTTTATGATAATCTTCTTCCCCACACTCCAAACTATTCCTATTTAGCTTTTGCAGCGAATTTGGAGCTACTTTTGTTCTGGGAATATTTCGTGTCCAGGGAGCCGCGTAAGGTCGAAATATCAACTTACACGAAATGAAATATTTTTGTGATATTCTTGTTCTCCACGCTCCTAACTGCTCGTAAATAGCATTTCCTGCGAATTTGGAGCAACTTTTGTTATATGTATATTTCGCGACCAGGGAGCCGAGAATCATCGAAATATCGACTTTCACGAAATGAAATATTTTTGTGATATTCTTTTTCCCCTTACTCTAATCTGCTGGTATATAGCTTTTGCTGCGAATTTGGAGCAACTTTTGTTCTGAGCATATTTCGTGTCCCGGGAACTGAGAATCGTCGAAATATCGACTTACACGAAATGAAAAATGTTTGTGATATTCTTGTTCCCCACACTTTAAACTGCTTTATATAGCTTTTGCAGCTCATTTAGAGTAACTTTTGTTCTGAGAATAATTCGTTGCTAGGGAGCCGCGAATCGTCGAAAAATCGACTTACGCGAAAGGAAACATTTTTGTAACGTTCTTGTTCCCCACACTCCAAACTGCTCGTAAATAGCTTTTGCAGCGAATCTGGAGCAACTTTTGTTATATGTTTATTTCGAGACCAGGGAGCCGAGAATCATCGAAATATCGACTTACACGAAATGAAATATTTTTGTGATATTCTTGTTCCCCACGCTCCTAACTGCTCGTAAATAGCATTTGCAGCGATTTTGGAGCAACTTATTTTATATGTATGTTTCGTATCCTGGGAGCCGAGAATCGACGAAAAGTCGACTTACAGGTAATGAAACATTTTTATGATAATCATCTTCCCCACACTCCAAACTATTCCTATTTAGCTTTTGCAGCGAATTTGAGCTACTTTTGTTCTGAGAATATTTCGTGTCCAGGTGGAAATATCAATTTACACGAAATGAAATATTTTTGTGACATTCTTGTTGCCCACGCTCCTAACCGCTCGTAAATAGCATTTGCAGCGATTTTGGAGCAACTTTTGTTATATGTATATTTCGCGACCAGGGAGCCGAGAATCATCAAAATATCGAATTTCACGAAATGAAATATTTTTGTGATATTCTTTTTCCCCTTACTCCAATCTGCTGGTATATAGCTTTTGCTGCGAATTTGGAGCAACTTTTGTTCTGAGCATATTTCGTGTCCCGGGAACTGAGAATCGTCGAAATATCGACTTACTCGAAATGAAAAATTTTTGTGATATTCTTGTTCCCCACACTTTAAACTGCTTTATATAGCTTTTGCAGCTCATTTAGAGTAACTTTTGTTCTGAGAATATTTCGTGTCCAGGGAGCCGCGTAAGGTCGAAATATCAACTTACACGAAATGAAATATTTTTGTGATATTCTTGTTCTCCACGCTCCTAACTGCTCGTAAATAACATTTCCTGCGAATTTGGAGCAACTTTTGTTATATGTATATTTCGCGACCAGGGAGCCGAGAATCATCGAAATATCGACTTTCACGAAATGAAATATTTTTGTGATATACTTTTTCCCCTTACTCCAATCTGCTGGTATATAGCTTTTGCTGCGAATTTGGAGAAACTTTTGTTCTGAGCATATTTCATGTCCCGGGAACTGAGAATCGTCGAAATATCGACTTACACGAAATGAAAAATTTTTGTGATATTCTTGTTCCCCACACTTTAAACTGCTTTATATAGCTTTTGCAGCTCATTTAGAGTAACTTTTGTTCTGAGAATATTTCGTGTCCAGGGAGCCGCGTAAGGTCGAAATATCAACTTACACGAAATGAAATATTTTTGTGATATTCTTGTTCACCACGCTCCTAACTGCTCGTAAATACCATTTGCAGCGAATTGGGAGCAACTTTTGTTATATGTATATTTCGCGACCAGGGAGCCGAGAATCATCGAAATATCGACTTTCACGAAATGAAATATTTTTGTGATATTCTTTTTCCCCTTACTCTAATCTGCTGGTATATAGCTTTTGCTGCGAATTTGGAGCAACTTTTGTTCTGAGCATATTTCATGTCCCGGGAACTGAGAATCGTCGAAATATCGACTTACACGAAATGAAAAATTTTTGTGATATTCTTGTTCCCCACACTTTAAACTGCTTTATATAGCTGTTGCAGCTCATTTAGAGTAACTTTTGTTCTGAGAATAATTCGTTACTAGGGAGCCGCGAATCGTCGAAAAATCGACTTACGCGAAAGGAAACATTTTTGTAATATTCTTGTTCCCCACACTCCAAACTGCTCGTAAATAGCTTTTGCAGCGAATTTGGAGCAACTTTTGTTATATGTTTATTTCGAGACCAGGGAGCCGAGAATCATCGAAATATCGACTTTCACGAAATGAAATATTTTTGTGATATTCTTTTTCCCCTTACTCCAATCTGCTGGTATATAGCTTTTGCTGCGAATTTGGAGCAACTTTTGTTCTGAGCATATTTCGTGTCCCGGGAACTGAGAATCGTCGAAATATCGACTTACACGAATTGAAATATTTTTGTGATATTCTTGTTCCCCACGCTCCTAACTGCTCGTAAATAGCTTTTGCAGCGAATTTGGAGCAACATTTGTTATATGTTTATTTCGAGACCAGGGAGCCGAGAATCATCGAAATATAGACTTACACGAAATGAAAAATTTTTGTGATATTCTTGATCCCCACACTCCAAACTGCTCGTATATAGCTTTTGCAGCGAATTTGGAGCAGATTTTGTTATAGTCACATTTCGTGTCTACGGAGCCGAGAATCGTCGTAAAATCGATTTACACATAATAAAACATTTTTATGATATTCTTGTTCCCCACACTCCAAACTGCTCGTATATTGCATTTGCAGCGAATTTGGAGCAACTTTTGTTAAATGTATTTTCGTGTCCATTGAGCCGAGAATCGTCGAAATATCAACTTACCCGAAATGAAATATTTTTGTGATATTCTTGTTCCCCACGCTCCTAACTGCTCGTAAATAGCATTTGCAGCGATTTTGGAGCAACTTATTTTATATGTATATTTCGTATCCTGGGAGCCGAGAATCGACGAAAAGTCGACTTACAGGTAATGAAACATTTTTATGATAATCTTCTTCCCCACACTCCAAACTATTCCTATTTAGCTTTTGCAGCGAAATTGGAGCTACTTTTGTTCTGGGAATATTTCGTGTCCAGGGAGCCGCGTAAGGTCGAAATATCAACTTACACGAAATGAAATATTTTTGTGATATTCTTGTTCTCCACGCTCATAACTGCTCGTAAATAGCTTTTGCAGCGAATTTGGAGCAACTTTTGTTATATGTTTATTTCGAGACCAGGGAGCCAAGAATCATCGAAATATCGACTTACACGAAATGAAATATTTTTGTGATATTCTTGTTCCCCACGCTCCTAACTGCTCGTAAATAGCATTTGCAGCGATTTTGGAGCAACTTATTTTATATGTATGTTTCGTATCCTGGGAGCCGAGAATCGACGAAAAGTCGACTTACAGGTAATGAAACATTTTTATGATAATCATCTTCCCCACACTCCAAACTATTCCTATTTAGCTTTTGCAGCGAATTTGAGCTACTTTTGTTCTGAGAATATTTCGTGTCCAGGTCGAAATATCAACTTACACGAAATGAAATATTTTTGTGACATTCTTGTTGCCCACGCTCCTAACCGCTCGTAAATAGCATTTGCAGCGATTTTGGAGCAACTTTTTTTATATGTATATTTCGCGACCAGGGAGCCGAGAATCATCAAAATATCGAATTTCACGAAATGAAATATTTTTGTGATATTCCTTTTCCCCTTACTCCAATCTGCTGGTATATAGCTTTTGCTGCGAATTTGGAGCAACTTTTGTTCTGAGCATATTTCGTGTCCCGGGAACTGAGAATCGTCGAAATATCGACTTACTCGAAATGAAAAATTTTTGTGATATTCTTGTTCCCCACACTTTAAACTGCTTTATATAGTTTTTCAGCTCATTTAGAGTAACTTTTGTTCTGAGAATATTTCGTGTCCAGGGAGCCGCGTAAGGTCGAAATATCAACTTACACGAAATGAAATATTTTTGTGATATTCTTGTTCTCCACGCTCCTAACTGCTCGTAAATAACATTTCCTGCGAATTTGGAGCAACTTTAGTTATATGTATATTTCGCAACCAGGGAGCCGAGAATCATCGAAATATCGACTTTCACGAAATGAAATATTTTTGTGATATACTTTTTCCCCTTACTCCAATCTGCTGGTATATAGCTTTTGCTGCGAATTTGGAGAAACTTTTGTTCTGAGCATATTTCGTGTCCCGGGAACTGAGAATCGTCGAAATATCGACTTACACGAAATGAAAAATTTTTGTGATATTCTTGTTCGTCACACTTTAAACTGCTTTATATAGCTTTTGCAGCTCATTTAGAGTAACTTTTGTTCTGAGAATATTTCGTGTCCAGGGAGCCGCGTAAGGTCGAAATATCAACTTACACGAAATGAAATATTTTTGTGATATTCTTGTTCACCACGCTCCTAACTGCTCGTAAATACCATTTGCAGCGAATTGGGAGCAACTTTTGTTATATGTATATTTCGCGACCAGGGAGCCGAGAATCATCGAAATATCGACTTTCACGAAATGAAATATTTTTGTGATATTCTTTTTCCCCTTACTCTAATCTGCTGGTATATAGCTTTTGCTGCGAATTTGGAGCAACTTTTGTTCTGAGCATATTTCCTGTCCCGGGAACTGAGAATCGTCGAAATATCGACTTACACGAAATGAAAAATTTTTGTGATATTCTTGTTCCTCACACTTTAAACTGCTTTATATAGCTTTTGCAGCTCATTTAGAGTAACTTTTGTTCTGAGAATATTTCGTGTCCAGGGAGCCGCGTAAGGTCGAAATATCAACTTACACGAAATGAAATATTTTTGTGATATTCTTGTTCACCACGCCCCTAACTGCTCGTAAATAGCATTTGTAGCGAATTTGGAGCAACGTTTGTTATATGTATTTTCGTGTCCATTGAGCCGAGAATCGTCGAAATATCAACTTACCCGAAATGAAATATTTTTGTGATATTCTTGTTCCCCACGCTCCTAACTGCTCGTAAATAGCATTTGCAGCGATTTTGGAGCAACTTATTTTATATGTATATTTCGTATCCTGGGAGCCGAGAATCGACGAAAAGTCGACTTACAGGTAATGAAACATTTTTGTGATAATCTTGTTCCCCACGCTCCTAACTGCTCGTAAATAGCTTTTGCAGCGATTTTGGAGCAGATTTTGTTATAGTCACATTTCGTGTCTACGGAGCCGATAATCGTCGTAAAATCGATTTACACATAATAAAACATTTTTATGATATTCTTGTTCCCCACACTCCAAACTGCTCCTATATTGCATTTGCAGCGAATTTGGAGCAACTTTTGTTATATGTATTTTCGTGTCCATTGAGCCGAGAATCGTCGAAATATCAACTTACCCGAAATGAAATATTTTTGTGATATTCTTGTTCTCCACGCTCCTAACTGCTCGTAAATAGCTTTTGCAGCGAATTTGGAGCAACTTTTGTTATGTTTATTTCGAGACCAGGGAGCCGAGAATCATCGAAATATCGACTTACACGAATTGAAATATTTTTGTGATATTCTTGTTCCCCACGCTCCTAACTGCTCGTAAATAGCATTTGCAGCGATTTTGGAGCAACTTATTTTATATGTATATTTCGTATCCTGGGAGCCGAGAATCGACGAAAAGTCGACTTACAGGTAATGAAACATTTTTATGATAATCTTCTTCCCCACACTCCAAACTATTTCTATTTAGCTTTTGCAGCGAATTTGGAGCTACTTTTGTTCTGAGAATATTTCGTGTCCAGGGAGTCGCGTAAGGTCGAAATATCAACTTACACGAAATGAAATATTTTTGTGACATTCTTGTTGCCCACGCTCCTAACCGCTCGTAAATAGCATTTGCAGCGATTTTGGAGCAACTTTTTTTATATGTATATTTCGTGACCAGGGAGCCGAGAATCATCGAAATATCGACTTTCACGAAATGAAATATTTTTGTGATATTCTTGTTCCCCACACTTTAAACTGCTTTATATAGCTTTTGAAGCTTATTTAGAGTAACTTCTGTTCTGAGAATATTTCGTGTCCAGGGAGCCGCGTAAGGTCGAAATATCAACTTACACGAAATGAAATATTTTTGTGATATTCTTGTTCCCCACGCTCCTAACTGCTCGTAAATAGCTTTTGCAGCGAATTTGGAGCAACTTTTGTTATATGTTTATTTCGAGACCAGGGAGCCGAGAATCATCGAAATATCGACTTACACGAAATGAAATATTTTTGTGATATTCTTGTTCCCCACGCTCCTAACTGCTCGTAAATAGCATTTGCAGCGATTTTGGAGCAACTAATTTTATATGTATGTTTCGTATCCTGGGAGCCGTGAATCGACGAAAAGTCGACTTACAGGTAATAAAACATTTTTATGATAATCATTTTCCCCACACTCCAATCTATTCCTATTTAGCTTTTGCAGCGAATTTGGAGCTACTTTTGTTCTGAGAATATTTCGTGTCCAGGTCGAAATATCAACTTACACGAAATGAAATATTTTTGACATTCTTGTTGCCCACGCTCCTAACTGCTCGTAAATAGCATTTGCAGCGATTTTGGAGCAACTTTTGTTATATGTATATTTTGCGACCAGGGAGCCGAGAATCATCGAAATATCGACTTTCACGAAATGAAATATTTTTGTGATATTCTTTTTCCCCTTACTCCAATCTGCTGGTATATAGCTTTTGCTGCGAATTTGGAGCAACTTTTGTTCTGAGCATATTTCGTGTCCCGGGAACTGAGAATCGTCGATTTATCGACTTACAAGAAATGAAAAATTTTTTGTGATATTCTTGTTCCCCACACTTTAAACTGCTTTATATAGCTTTTGAAGCTTGTTTAGAGTAACTTCTGTTCTGAGAATACTTCGTGTCCAGGGAGCTGCGTAAGGTCGAAATATCAACTTACACGAAATGAAATATTTTTGTGATATTCTTGTTCCCCACGCTCCTAACTGCTCGTAAATAGCTTTTGCAGCGAATTTGGAGTAACTTTTGTTATATGTTTATTTCGAGACCAGGGAGCCGAGAATCATCGAAATATCGACTTACACGAAATGAAATATTTTTGTGATATTCTTGTTCCCCACACTTTAAACTGCTTTATATAGCTTTTGCAGCTCATTTAGAGTAACTTTTGTTCTGAGAATAATTCGTTACTAGGGAGCCGCGAATCGTCGAAAAATCGACTTACGCGAAAGGATACATTTTTGTAATATTCTTGTTCCCCACACTCCAAACTGCTCGTAAATAGCTTTTGCAGCGAATTTGGAGCAACTTTTGTTATATGTTTATTTCGAGACCAGGGAGCCGAGAATCATCGAAATATCGACTTACACGAAATGAAATATTTTTGTGATATTCTTGTTCCCCACGCTCCTAACTGCTCGTAAATAGCATTTACAGCGATTTTGGAGCAACTTATTTTATATGTATGTTTCGTATCCTGGGAGCCGAGAATCGACGAAAAGTCGACTTACAGGTAATGAAACATTTTTATGATAATCATCTTCCCCACACTCTAAACTATTCCTATTTAGCTTTTGCAGCGAATTTGAGCTACTTTTGTTCTGAGAATATTTCGTGTCCAGGTCGAAATATCAACTTACACGAAATGAAATATTTTTGTGACATTCTTGTTGCCCACGCTCCTAACCGCTCGTAAATAGCATTTGCAGCGATTTTGGAGCAACTTTTGTTATATGTATATTTCGTGACCAGGGAGCCGAGAATCATCGAAATATCGACTTTCACGAAATGAAATATTTTTGTGATATTCTTGTTCCCCACACTTTAAACTGCTTTATATAGCTTTTGAAGCTTATTTAGAGTAACTTCTGTTCTGAAAATATTTCGTGTCCAGGGAGCCGCGTAAGGTCGAAATATCAACTTACACGAAATGAAATATTTTTGTGATATTCTTGTTCCCCACGCTCCTAACTGCTCGTAAATAGCTTTTGCAGCGAATTTGGAGCAACTTTTGTTATATGTTTATTTCGAGACCAGGGAGCCGAGAATCATCGAAATATCGACTTACACGAAATGAAATAATTTTGTGATATTCTTGTTCCCCACGCTCCTAACTGCTCGTAAATAGCATTTGCAGCGATTTTGGAGCAACTTATTTTATATGTATGTTTCGTATCCTGGGAGCCGAGAATCGACGAAAAGTCGAGTTACAGGTAATGAAACATTTTTATGATAATCTTCTTCCCCACACTCCAAACTATTCCTATTTAGCTTTTGCAGCGAATTTGGAGCTACTTTTGTTCTGAGAATATTTCGTGTCCAGGTCGAAATATCAACTTACACGAAATGAAATATTTCTGTGATATTCTTGTTCCCCACGCTCCTAACTGCTCGTAAATAGCATTTGCCGCGAATTTGGAGCAACGTTTGTTATATGTATATTTCGTGACCAGGGAGCCGAGAATCATCGAAATATCGACTTACACGAAATGAAATATTTTTGTGATATTCTTGTTCCCCACGCTCCTAACTGCTCGTAAATAGCATTTGCAGCGATTTTGGAGCAACTTATTTTATATGTATGTTTCGTATCCTGGGAGCCGTGAATCGACGAAAAGTCGACTTACAGGTAATAAAACATTTTTATGATAATCATTTTCCCCACACTCCAATCTATTCCTATTTAGCTTTTAAAGCGAATTTGGAGCTACTTTTGTTCTGAGAATATTTCGTGTCCAGGTCGAAATATCAACTTACACGAAATGAAATATTTTTGACATTCTTGTTGCCCACGGTCCTAACTGCTCGTAAATAGCATTTGCAGCGATTTTGGAGCAACTTTTGTTATATGTATATTTTGCGACCAGGGAGCCGAGAATCATCGAAATATCGACTTTCACGAAATGAAATATTTTTGTGATATTCTTTTTCCCCTTACTCCAATCTGCTGGTATATAGCTTTTGCTGCGAATTTGGAGCAACTTTTGTTCTGAGCATATTTCGTGTCCCGGGAACTGAGAATCGTCGAAATATCGACTTACAAGAAATGAAAAATTTTTTGTGATATTCTTTAAACTGCTTTATATAGCTTTTGAAGCTTGTTTAGAGTAACTTCTGTTCTGAGAATATTTCGTGTCCAGGGAGCTGCGTAAGGTCGAAATATCAACTTACACGAAATGAAATATTTTTGTGATATTCTTGTTCCCCACGCTCCTAACTGCTCGTAAATAGCTTTTGCAGCGAATTTGGAGTAACTTTTGTTATATGTTTATTTCGAGACCAGGGAGCCGAGAATCATCGAAATATCGACTTACACGAAATGAAATATTTTTGTGATATTCTTGTTCCCCACACTTTAAACTGCTTTATATAGCTTTTGCAGCTCATTTAGAGTAACTTTTGTTCTGAGAATAATTCGTTACTAGGGAGCCGCGAATCGTCGAAGAATCGACTTACGCGAAAGGAAACATTTTTGTAATATTCTTGTTCCCCACACTCCAAACTGCTCGTAAATAGCTTTTGCAGCGAATTTGGAGCAACTTTTGTTATATGTTTATTTCGAGACCAGGGAGCCGAGAATCATCGAAATATCGACTTACACGAAATGAAATATTTTTGTGATATTCTTGTTCCCCACGCTCCTAACTGCTCGTAAATAGCATTTACAGCGATTTTGGAGCAACTTATTTTATATGTATGTTTCGTATCCTGGGAGCCGAGAATCGACGAAAAGTCGACTTACAGGTAATGAAACATTTTTATGATAATCATCTTCCCCACACTCCAAACTATTCCTATTTAGCTTTTGCAGCGAAATTGAGCTACTTTTGTTCTGAGAATATTTCGTGTCCAGGTCGAAATATCAACTTACACGAAATGAAATATTTTTGTGAAATTCTTGTTGCCCACGCTCCTAACCGCTCGTAAATAGCATTTGCAGCGATTTTGGAGCAACTTTTGTTATATGTATATTTCGCGACCAGGGAGCCGAGAATCATCGAAATATCGAATTTCACGAAATGAAATATTTTTGTGATATTCTTTTTCCCCTTACTCCAATCTGCTGGTATATAGCTTTTGCTGCGAATTTGGAGCAACTTTTGTTCTGAGCATATTTCGTGTCCCGGGAACTGAGAATCGTCGAAATATCGACTTACACGAAATGAAAAATTTTTGTGATATTCTTGTTCCCCACACTTTAAACTGCTTTATATAGCTTTTGCAGCTCATTTAGAGTAACTTCTGTTCTGAGAATATTTCGTGTCCAGGGAGCCGCGTAAGGTCGAAATATCAACTTACACGAAATGAAAAATTTTTGTGATATTCTTGTTCTCCACGCTCCTAACTGCTCGTAAATACCATTTCCTGCGAATTTGGAGCAACTTTTGTTATATGTATATTTCGCGACCAGGGAGCCGAGAATCATCGAAATATCGACTTTCACGAAATGAAATATTTTTGTGATATACTTTTTCCCCTTACTCCAATCTGCTGGTATATAGCTTTTGCTGCGAATTTGGAGAAACTTTTGTTCTGAGCATATTTCGTGTCCCGGGAACTGAGAATCGTCGAAATATCGACTTACACGAAATGAAAAATTTTTGTGATATTCTTGTTCCCCACGCTCCTAACTGCTCGTAAATAGCTTTTGCAGCGAATTTGGAGCAACTTTTGTTATATGTTTATTTCGAGAACAGGGAGCCGAGAATCATCGAAATATCGATTTACACGAAATGAAATATTTTTGTGATATTCTTGTTCCCCACGCTCCTAACTGCTCGTAAATAGCCTTTGCAGCGATTTTGGAGCAACTTATTTTATATGTATATTTCGTATCCTGGGAGCCGAGAATCGACGAAAAGTCGACTTACAGGTAATGAAACATTTTTGTGATAATCTTGTTCCCCACGCTCCTAACTGCTCGTAAATAGCTTTTGCAGCGAATTTGGAGCAACATTTGTTATATGTTTATTTCGAGACCAGGGAGTCGAGAATCATCGAAATATAGACTTACACGAAATGAAAAATTTTTGTGATATTCTTGATCCCCACATTCCAAACTGCTCGTATATAGCTTTTGCAGCGAATTTGGAGCAGATTTTGTTATAGTCACATTTCGTGTCTATGGAGCCGAGAATCGTCGTAAAATCGATTTACACGTAATAAAACATTTTTATGATATTCTTGTTCCCCACACTCCAAACTGCTCGTATATTGCATTTGCAGCGAATTTGGAGCAACTTTTGTTATATGTATTTTCGTGTCCATTGAGCCGAGAATCATCGAAATATCAACTTACCCGAAATGAAATATTTTTGTGATATTCTTGTTCTCCACGCTCCTAACTGCTCGTAAATAGCTTTTGCAGCGAATTTGGAGCAACTTTTGTTATATGTTTATTTCGAGACCAGGGAGCCGAGAATCATCGAAATATCGACTTACACGAATTGAAATATTTTTGTGATATTCTTGTTCCCCACGCTCCTAACTGCTCGTAAATAGCATTTGCAGCGATTTTGGAGCAACTTATTTTATATGTATATTTCGTATCCTGGGAGCCGAGAATCGACGAAAAGTCGATTTACACATAATAAAACATTTTTATGATATTCTTGTTCCCCACAATCCAAACTGCTCGTATATTACATTTGCAGCGAATTTGGAGCAACTTTTGTTATATGTATTTTCGTGTCCATTGAGCCGAGAATCGTCGAAATATCAACTTACCCGAAATGAAATATTTTTGTGATATTCTTGTTCCCCACGCTCCTAACTGCTCGTAAATAGCTTTTGCAGCGAATTTGGAGCACCTTTTGTTATATGTTTATTTCGAGAACAGGGAGCCGAGAATCATCGAAATATCGACTTTCACGAAATGAAATATTTTTGTGATATTCTTTTTCCCCTTACTCCAATCTGCTGGTATATAGCTTTTGCTGCGAATTTGGAGCAACTTTTGTTCTGAGCATATTTCGTGTCCCGGGAACTGAGAATCGTCGAAATATCGACTTACACGAAATGAAAAATTTTTTGTGATATTCTTGTTCCCCACACTTTAAACTGCTTTATATAGCTTTTGAAGCTTGTTTAGAGTAACTTCTGTTCTGAGAATATTTCGTGTCCAGGGAGCTGCGTAAGGTCGAAATATCAACTTACACGAAATGAAATATTTTTGTGATATTCTTGTTCCCCACGCTCCTAACTGCTCGTAAATAGCTTTTGCAGCGAATTTGGAGCAACTTTTGTTATATGTTTATTTCGAGACCAGGGAGCCGAGAATCATCGAAATATCGACTTACACGAAATGAAATATTTTTGTGATATTCTTGTTCCCCACGCTCCTAACTGCTCGTAAATAGCATTTGCAGCGATTTTGGAGCAACTTATTTTATAAGTATGTTTCGTATCCTGGGAGCCGAGAATCGACGAAAAGTGGACTTACAGGTAATGAAACATTTTTATGATAATCATCTTCCCCACACTCCAAACTATTCCTATTTAGCTTTTGCAGCGAATTTGGAGCTACTTTTGTTCTGAGAATATTTCGTGTCCAGGTCGAAATATCAACTTACACGAAATGAAATATTTTTGTGACATTCTTGTTGCCCACGCTACTAACCGCTCGTAAATAGCATTTGCAGCGATTTTGGAGCAACTTTTGTTATATGTATATTTCGCGACCAGGGAGCCGAGAATCATCGAAATATCGACTTTCACGAAATGAAATATTTTTGTGATATTCTTTTTCCCCACGCTCCTAACTGCTCGTAAATAGCATTTCCTGCGAATTTGGAGCAACTTTTGTTATATGTATATTTCGCGACCAGGGAGCCGAGAATCATCGAAATATCGACTTTCACGAAATGAAATATTTTTGTGATATTCTTTTTCCCCTTACTCTAATCTGCTGGTATATAGCTTTTGCTGCGGATTTGGAGCAAGTTTTGTTCTGAGCATATTTCGTGTCCCGGGATCTGAGAATCGTCGAAATATTGACTTACACGAAATGAAAAATTTTTGTGATATTCTTGTTCCCCACACTTTAAACTGCTTTATATAGCTTTTGCAGCTCATTTAGAGTAACTTTTGTTCTGAGAATAATTCGCTGCTAGGGAGCCGCGAATCGTCGAAAAATCGACTTACGCGAAAGGAAACATTTTTGTAATATTTGCTTTATATAGCTTTTGAAGCTTGTTTAGAGTAACTTCTGTTCTGAGAATATTTCGTGTCCAGGGAGCTGCGTAAGGTCGAAATATCAACTTACACGAAATGAAATATTTTTGTGATATTCTTGTTCCCCACGCTCCTAACTGCTCGTAAATAGCTTTTGCAGCGAATTTGGAGCAACTTTTGTTATATGTTTATTTCGAGACCAGGGAGCCGAGAATCATCGAAATATCGACTTACACGAAATGAAATATTTTTGTGATATTCTTGTTCCCCACGCTCCTAACTGCTCGTAAATAGCATTTGCAGCGATTTTGGAGCAACTTATTTTATAAGTATGTTTCGTATCCTGGGAGCCGAGAATCGACGAAAAGTCGACTTACAGGTAATGAAACATTTTTATGATAATCATCTTCCCCACACTCCAAACTATTCCTATTTAGCTTTTGCAGCGAATTTGGAGCTACTTTTGTTCTGAGAATATTTCGTGTCCAGGTCGAAATATCAACTTACACGAAATGAAATATTTTTGTGACATTCTTGTTGCCCACGCTCCTAACCGCTCGTAAATAGCATTTGCAGCGATTTTGGAGCAACTTTTGTTATATGTATATTTCGCGACCAGGGAGCCGAGAATCATCGAAATATCGACTTTCACGAAATGAAATATTTTTGTGATATTCTTTTTCCCCACGCTCCTAACTGCTCGTAAATAGCATTTCCTGCGAATTTGGAGCAACTTTTGTTATATGTATATTTCGCGACCAGGGAGCCGAGAATCATCGAAATATCGACTTTCACGAAATGAAATATTTTTGTGATATTCTTTTTCCCCTTACTCTAATCTGCTGGTATATAGCTTTTGCTGCGGATTTGGAGCAAGTTTTGTTCTGAGCATATTTCGTGTCCCGGGATCTGAGAATCGTCGAAATATTGACTTACACGAAATGAAAAATTTTTGTGATATTCTTGTTCCCCACACTTTAAACTGCTTTATATAGCTTTTGCAGCTCATTTAGAGTAACTTTTGTTCTGAGAATAATTCGTTGCTAGGGAGCCGCGAATCGTCGAAAAATCGACTTACGCGAAAGGAAACATTTTTGTAATATTCTTGTTCCCCACACTCCAAACTGCTCGTAAATAGCTTTTGCAGCGAATTTGGAGCAACTTTTGTTATATGTTTATTTCGAGACCAGGGAGCCGAGAATCATCGAAATATAGACTTACACGAAATGAAAAATTTTTGTGATATTCTTGATCCCCACACTCGAAACTGCTCGTATATAGCTTTTGCAGCGAATTTGGAGCAGATTTTGTTATAGTCACATTTCGTGTCTACGGAGCCGAGAATCGTCGTAAAATCGATTTACACATAATAAAACATTTTTATGATATTCTTGTTCCCCACACTCCAAACTGCTCGTATATTGCATTTGCAGCGAATTTGGAGCAACTTTTGTTATATGTATTTTCGTGTCCATTGAGCCGAGAATCGTCGAAATATCAACTTACCCGAAATGAAATATTTTTGTGATATTCTTGTTCTCCACGCTCCTAACTGCTCGTAAATAGCATTTCCTGCGAATTTGGAGCAACTTTTGTTATATGTATATTTCGCGACCAGGGAGCCGAGAATCATCGAAATATCGACTTTCACGAAATGAAATATTTTTGTGATATTCTTTTTCCCCTTACTCTAATCTGCTGGTATATAGCTTTTGCTGCGAATTTGGAGCAACTTTTGTTCTGAGCATATTTCGTGTCCCGGGAACTGAGAATCGTCGAAATATCGACTTACACGAAATGAAAAATGTTTGTGATATTCTTGTTCCCCACACTTTAAACTGCTTTATATAGCTTTTGCAGCTCATTTAGAGTAACTTTTGTTCTGAGAATAATTCGTTGCTAGGGAGCCGCGAATCGTCGAAAAATCGACTTACGCGAAAGGAAACATTTTTGTAATATTCTTGTTCCCCACACTCCAAACTGCTCGTAAATAGCTTTTGCAGCGAATTTGGAGCAACTTTTGTTATATGTTTATTTCGAGACCAGGGAGCCGAGAATCATCGAAATATAGACTTACACGAAATGAAAAATTTTTGTGATATTCTTGATCCCCACACTCCAAACTGCTCGTATATAGCTTTTGCAGCGAATTTGGAGCAGATTTTGTTATAGTCACATTTCGTGTCTACGGAGCCGAGAATCGTCGTAAAATCGATTTACACATAATAAAACATTTTTATGATATTCTTGTTCCCCACACTCCAAACTGCTCGTATATTGCATTTGCAGCGAATTTGGAGCAACTTTTGTTAAATGTATTTTCGTGTCCATTGAGCCGAGAATCGTCGAAATATCAACTTACCCGAAATGAAATATTTTTGTGATATTCTTGTTCCCCACGCTCCTAACTGCTCGTAAATAGCATTTGCAGCGATTTTGGAGCAACTTATTTTATATGTATATTTCGTATCCTGGGAGCCGAGAATCGACGAAAAGTCGACTTACAGGTAATGAAACATTTTTATGATAATCTTCTTCCCCACACTCCAAACTATTCCTATTTAGCTTTTGCAGCGAAATTGAGCTACTTTTGTTCTGAGAATATTTCGTGTCCAGGTCGAAATATCAACTTACACGAAATGAAATATTTTTGTGAAATTCTTGTTGCCCACGCTCCTAACCGCTCGTAAATAGCATTTGCAGCGATTTTGGAGCAACTTTTGTTATATGTATATTTCGCGACCAGGGAGCCGAGAATCATCGAAATATCGAATTTCACGAAATGAAATATTTTTGTGATATTCTTTTTCCCCTTACTCCAATCTGCTGGTATATAGCTTTTGCTGCGAATTTGGAGCAACTTTTGTTCTGAGCATATTTCGTGTCCCGGGAACTGAGAATCGTCGAAATATCGACTTACACGAAATGAAAAATTTTTGTGATATTCTTGTTCCCCACACTTTAAACTGCTTTATATAGCTTTTGCAGCTCATTTAGAGTAACTTCTGTTCTGAGAATATTTCGTGTCCAGGGAGCCGCGTAAGGTCGAAATATCAACTTACACGAAATGAAAAATTTTTGTGATATTCTTGTTCTCCACGCTCCTAACTGCTCGTAAATACCATTTCCTGCGAATTTGGAGCAACTTTTGTTATATGTATATTTCGCGACCAGGGAGCCGAGAATCATCGAAATATCGATTTTCACGAAATGAAATATTTTTGTGATATACTTTTTCCCCTTACTCCAATCTGCTGGTATATAGCTTTTGCTGCGAATTTGGAGAAACTTTTGTTCTGAGCATATTTCGTGTCCCGGGAACTGAGAATCGTCGAAATATCGACTTACACGAAATGAAAAATTTTTGTGATATTCTTGTTCCCCACGCTCCTAACTGCTCGTAAATAGCTTTTGCAGCGAATTTGGAGCAACTTTTGTTATATGTTTATTTCGAGAACAGGGAGCCGAGAATCATCGAAATATCGATTTACACGAAATGAAATATTTTTGTGATATTCTTGTTCCCCACGCTCCTAACTGCTCGTAAATAGCCTTTGCAGCGATTTTGGAGCAACTTATTTTATATGTATATTTCGTATCCTGGGAGCCGAGAATCGACGAAAAGTCGACTTACAGGTAATGAAACATTTTTGTGATAATCTTGTTCCCCACGCTCCTAACTGCTCGTAAATAGCTTTTGCAGCGAATTTGGAGCAACATTTGTTATATGTTTATTTCGAGACCAGGGAGTCGAGAATCATCGAAATATAGACTTACACGAAATGAAAAATTTTTGTGATATTCTTGATCCCCACATTCCAAACTGCTCGTATATAGCTTTTGCAGCGAATTTGGAGCAGATTTTGTTATAGTCACATTTCGTGTCTATGGAGCCGAGAATCGTCGTAAAATCGATTTACACGTAATAAAACATTTTTATGATATTCTTGTTCCCCACACTCCAAACTGCTCGTATATTGCATTTGCAGCGAATTTGGAGCAACTTTTGTTATATGTATTTTCGTGTCCATTGAGCCGAGAATCATCGAAATATCAACTTACCCGAAATGAAATATTTTTGTGATATTCTTGTTCTCCACGCTCCTAACTGCTCGTAAATAGCTTTTGCAGCGAATTTGGAGCAACTTTTGTTATATGTTTATTTCGAGACCAGGGAGCCGAGAATCATCGAAATATCGACTTACACGAATTGAAATATTTTTGTGATATTCTTGTTCCCCACGCTCCTAACTGCTCGTAAATAGCATTTGCAGCGATTTTGGAGCAACTTATTTTATATGTATATTTCGTATCCTGGGAGCCGAGAATCGACGAAAAGTCGATTTACACATAATAAAACATTTTTATGATATTCTTGTTCCCCACAATCCAAACTGCTCGTATATTACATTTGCAGCGAATTTGGAGCAACTTTTGTTATATGTATTTTCGTGTCCATTGAGCCGAGAATCGTCGAAATATCAACTTACCCGAAATGAAATATTTTTGTGATATTCTTGTTCCCCACGCTCCTAACTGCTCGTAAATAGCTTTTGCAGCGAATTTGGAGCACCTTTTGTTATATGTTTATTTCGAGAACAGGGAGCCGAGAATCATCGAAATATCGACTTTCACGAAATGAAATATTTTTGTGATATTCTTTTTCCCCTTACTCCAATCTGCTGGTATATAGCTTTTGCTGCGAATTTGGAGCAACTTTTGTTCTGAGCATATTTCGTGTCCCGGGAACTGAGAATCGTCGAAATATCGACTTACACGAAATGAAAAATTTTTTGTGATATTCTTGTTCCCCACACTTTAAACTGCTTTATATAGCTTTTGAAGCTTGTTTAGAGTAACTTCTGTTCTGAGAATATTTCGTGTCCAGGGAGCTGCGTAAGGTCGAAATATCAACTTACACGAAATGAAATATTTTTGTGATATTCTTGTTCCCCACGCTCCTAACTGCTCGTAAATAGCTTTTGCAGCGAATTTGGAGCAACTTTTGTTATATGTTTATTTCGAGACCAGGGAGCCGAGAATCATCGAAATATCGACTTACACGAAATGAAATATTTTTGTGATATTCTTGTTCCCCACGCTCCTAACTGCTCGTAAATAGCATTTGCAGCGATTTTGGAGCAACTTATTTTATAAGTATGTTTCGTATCCTGGGAGCCGAGAATCGACGAAAAGTCGACTTACAGGTAATGAAACATTTTTATGATAATCATCTTCCCCACACTCCAAACTATTCCTATTTAGCTTTTGCAGCGAATTTGGAGCTACTTTTGTTCTGAGAATATTTCGTGTCCAGGTCGAAATATCAACTTACACGAAATGAAATATTTTTGTGACATTCTTGTTGCCCACGCTCCTAACCGCTCGTAAATAGCATTTGCAGCGATTTTGGAGCAACTTTTGTTATATGTATATTTCGCGACCAGGGAGCCGAGAATCATCGAAATATCGACTTTCACGAAATGAAATATTTTTGTGATATTCTTTTTCCCCACGCTCCTAACTGCTCGTAAATAGCATTTCCTGCGAATTTGGAGCAACTTTTGTTATATGTATATTTCGCGACCAGGGAGCCGAGAATCATCGAAATATCGACTTTCACGAAATGAAATATTTTTGTGATATTCTTTTTCCCCTTACTCTAATCTGCTGGTATATAGCTTTTGCTGCGGATTTGGAGCAAGTTTTGTTCTGAGCATATTTCGTGTCCCGGGATCTGAGAATCGTCGAAATATTGACTTACACGAAATGAAAAATTTTTGTGATATTCTTGTTCCCCACACTTTAAACTGCTTTATATAGCTTTTGCAGCTCATTTAGAGTAACTTTTGTTCTGAGAATAATTCGCTGCTAGGGAGCCGCGAATCGTCGAAAAATCGACTTACGCGAAAGGAAACATTTTTGTAATATTTGCTTTATATAGCTTTTGAAGCTTGTTTAGAGTAACTTCTGTTCTGAGAATATTTCGTGTCCAGGGAGCTGCGTAAGGTCGAAATATCAACTTACACGAAATGAAATATTTTTGTGATATTCTTGTTCCCCACGCTCCTAACTGCTCGTAAATAGCTTTTGCAGCGAATTTGGAGCAACTTTTGTTATATGTTTATTTCGAGACCAGGGAGCCGAGAATCATCGAAATATCGACTTACACGAAATGAAATATTTTTGTGATATTCTTGTTCCCCACGCTCCTAACTGCTCGTAAATAGCATTTGCAGCGATTTTGGAGCAACTTATTTTATAAGTATGTTTCGTATCCTGGGAGCCGAGAATCGACGAAAAGTCGACTTACAGGTAATGAAACATTTTTATGATAATCATCTTCCCCACACTCCAAACTATTCCTATTTAGCTTTTGCAGCGAATTTGGAGCTACTTTTGTTCTGAGAATATTTCGTGTCCAGGTCGAAATATCAACTTACACGAAATGAAATATTTTTGTGACATTCTTGTTGCCCACGCTCCTAACCGCTCGTAAATAGCATTTGCAGCGATTTTGGAGCAACTTTTGTTATATGTATATTTCGCGACCAGGGAGCCGAGAATCATCGAAATATCGACTTTCACGAAATGAAATATTTTTGTGATATTCTTTTTCCCCACGCTCCTAACTGCTCGTAAATAGCATTTCCTGCGAATTTGGAGCAACTTTTGTTATATGTATATTTCGCGACCAGGGAGCCGAGAATCATCGAAATATCGACTTTCACGAAATGAAATATTTTTGTGATATTCTTTTTCCCCTTACTCTAATCTGCTGGTATATAGCTTTTGCTGCGGATTTGGAGCAAGTTTTGTTCTGAGCATATTTCGTGTCCCGGGATCTGAGAATCGTCGAAATATTGACTTACACGAAATGAAAAATTTTTGTGATATTCTTGTTCCCCACACTTTAAACTGCTTTATATAGCTTTTGCAGCTCATTTAGAGTAACTTTTGTTCTGAGAATAATTCGTTGCTAGGGAGCCGCGAATCGTCGAAAAATCGACTTACGCGAAAGGAAACATTTTTGTAATATTCTTGTTCCCCACACTCCAAACTGCTCGTAAATAGCTTTTGCAGCGAATTTGGAGCAACTTTTGTTATATGTTTATTTCGAGACCAGGGAGCCGAGAATCATCGAAATATAGACTTACACGAAATGAAAAATTTTTGTGATATTCTTGATCCCCACACTCGAAACTGCTCGTATATAGCTTTTGCAGCGAATTTGGAGCAGATTTTGTTATAGTCACATTTCGTGTCTACGGAGCCGAGAATCGTCGTAAAATCGATTTACACATAATAAAACATTTTTATGATATTCTTGTTCCCCACACTCCAAACTGCTCGTATATTGCATTTGCAGCGAATTTGGAGCAACTTTTGTTATATGTATTTTCGTGTCCATTGAGCCGAGAATCGTCGAAATATCAACTTACCCGAAATGAAATATTTTTGTGATATTCTTGTTCTCCACGCTCCTAACTGCTCGTAAATAGCATTTCCTGCGAATTTGGAGCAACTTTTGTTATATGTATATTTCGCGACCAGGGAGCCGAGAATCATCGAAATATCGACTTTCACGAAATGAAATATTTTTGTGATATTCTTTTTCCCCTTACTCTAATCTGCTGGTATATAGCTTTTGCTGCGAATTTGGAGCAACTTTTGTTCTGAGCATATTTCGTGTCCCGGGAACTGAGAATCGTCGAAATATCGACTTACACGAAATGAAAAATGTTTGTGATATTCTTGTTCCCCACACTTTAAACTGCTTTATATAGCTTTTGCAGCTCATTTAGAGTAACTTTTGTTCTGAGAATAATTCGTTGCTAGGGAGCCGCGAATCGTCGAAAAATCGACTTACGCGAAAGGAAACATTTTTGTAATATTCTTGTTCCCCACACTCCAAACTGCTCGTAAATAGCTTTTGCAGCGAATTTGGAGCAACTTTTGTTATATGTTTATTTCGAGACCAGGGAGCCGAGAATCATCGAAATATAGACTTACACGAAATGAAAAATTTTTGTGATATTCTTGATCCCCACACTCCAAACTGCTCGTATATAGCTTTTGCAGCGAATTTGGAGCAGATTTTGTTATAGTCACATTTCGTGTCTACGGAGCCGAGAATCGTCGTAAAATCGATTTACACATAATAAAACATTTTTATGATATTCTTGTTCCCCACACTCCAAACTGCTCGTATATTGCATTTGCAGCGAATTTGGAGCAACTTTTGTTAAATGTATTTTCGTGTCCATTGAGCCGAGAATCGTCGAAATATCAACTTACCCGAAATGAAATATTTTTGTGATATTCTTGTTCCCCACGCTCCTAACTGCTCGTAAATAGCATTTGCAGCGATTTTGGAGCAACTTATTTTATATGTATATTTCGTATCCTGGGAGCCGAGAATCGACGAAAAGTCGACTTACAGGTAATGAAACATTTTTATGATAATCTTCTTCCCCACACTCCAAACTATTCCTATTTAGCTTTTGCAGCGAAATTGGACCTACTTTTGTTCTGGGAATATTTCGTGTCCAGGGAGCCGCGTAAGGTCTAAATATCAACTTACACGAAATGAAATATTTTTGTGATATTCTTGTTCTCCACGCTCCTAACTGCTCGTAAATAGCATTTGCAGCGATTTTGGAGCAACTTATTTTATATGTATGTTTCGTATCCTGGGAGCCGAGAATCGACGAAAAGTCGACTTACAGGTAATGAAACATTTTTATGATAATCATCTTCCCCACACTCCAAACTATTCCTATTTAGCTTTTGCAGCGAATTTGAGCTACTTTTGTTCTGAGAATATTTCGTGTCCAGGTCGAAATATCAACTTACACGAAATGAAATATTTTTGTGACATTCTTGTTGCCCACGCTCCTAACCGCTCGTAAATAGCATTTGCAGCGATTTTGGAGCAACTTTTTTTATATGTATATTTCGCGACCAGGGAGCCGAGAATCATCGAAATATCGACTTTCACGAAATGAAATATTTTTGTGATATACTTTTTCCCCTTACTCCAATCTGCTGGTATATAGCTTTTGCTGCGAATTTGGAGAAACTTTTGTTCTGAGCATATTTCCTGTCCCGGGAACTGAGAATCGTCGAAATATCGACTTACACGAAATGAAAAATTTTTGTGATATTCTTGTTCCTCACACTTTAAACTGCTTTATATAGCTTTTGCAGCTCATTTAGAGTAACTTTTGTTCTGAGAATATTTCGTGTCCAGGGAGCCGCGTAAGGTCGAAATATCAACTTACACGAAATGAAATATTTTTGTGATATTCTTGTTCACCACGCTCCTAACTGCTCGTAAATAGCATTTGTAGCGAATTTGGAGCAACTTTTTTTATATGTATTTTCGTGTCCATTGAGCCGAGAATCGTCGAAATATCAACTTACCCGAAATGAAATATTTTTGTGATATTCTTGTTCCCCACGCTCCTAACTGCTCGTAAATAGCATTTGCAGCGATTTTGGAGCAACTTATTTTATATGTATATTTCGTATCCTGGGAGCCGAGAATCGACGAAAAATCGACTTACAGGTAATGAAACATTTTTGTGATAATCTTGTTCCCCTGGCTCCTAACTGCTCGTAAATAGCTTTTGCAGCGATTTTGGAGCAGATTTTGTTATAGTCACATTTCGTGTCTACGGAGCCGATAATCGTCGTAAAATCGATTTACACATAATAAAACATTTTTATGATATTCTTGTTCCCCACACTCCAAACTGCTCGTATATTGCATTTGCAGCGAATTTGGAGCAACTTTTGTTATATGTATATTCGTGTCCATTGAGCCGAGAATCGTCGAAATATCAACTTACCCGAAATGAAATATTTTTGTGATATTCTTGTTCCCCACGCTCCTAACTGCTCGTAAATAGCATTTGCAGCGATTTTGGAGCAACTTATTTTATATGTATATTTCGTATCCTGGGAGCCGAGATTCGACGAAAAGTCGACTTACAGGTAATGAAACATTTTTATGATAATCTTCTTCCCCACACTCCAAACTATTCCTATTTAGCTTTTGCAGCGAATTTGGAGCTACTTTTGTTCTGGGAATATTTCGTGTCCAGGGAGCCGCGTAAGGTCGAAATATCAACTTACACGAAATTAAATATTTTTGTGATATTCTTGTTCTCCACGCTCCTAACTGCTCGTAAATAGCATTTCCTGCGAATTTGGAGCAACTTTTGTTATATGTATATTTCGCGACCAGGGAGCCGAGAATCATCGAAATATCGACTTTCACGAAATGAAATATTTTTGTGATATTCTTTTTCCCCTTAATCCAATCTGCTGGTATATAGCTTTTGCTGCGAATTTGGAGCAATTTTTGTTCTGAGCATATTTCGTGTCCCGGGAACTGAGAATCGTCGAAATATCGACTTACACGAAATGAAAAATTTTTGTAATATTCTTGTTCCCCACACTTTAAACTGCTTTATATAGCTTTTGCAGCTCATTTAGAGTAACTTTTGTTCTGAGAATATTTCGTGTCCAGGGAGCCGCGTAAGGTCGAAATATCAACTTACACGAAATGAAATATTTTTGTGATATTTTTGTTCACCACCCTCCTCACTGCTCGTAAATACTATTTGCAGCGAATTTGGAGCAACTTTTGTTATATGTATATTTCGCGACCAGGGAGCCGAGAATCATCGAAATATCGACTTTCACGAAATGAAATATTTTTGTGATATTCTTTTTCCCCTTACTCTAATCTGCTGGTATATAGCTTTTGCTGCGAATTTGGAGCAACTTTTGTTCTGAGCATATTTCGTGTCCCGGGAACTGAGAATCGTCGAAATATCGACTTACACGAAATGTAATATGTTTGTGATATTCTTGTTCCCCACACTTTAAACTGCTTTATATAGCTTTTGCAGCTCATTTAGAGTAACTTTTGTTCTGAGAATAATTCGTTACTAGGGAGCCGCTAATCGTCGAAAAATCGACTTACGCGAAAGGAAACATTTTTGTAATATTCTTGTTCCCCACACTCCAAACTGCTCGTAAATAGCTTTTGCAGCGAATTTGGAGCAACTTTTGTTATATGTTTATTTCGAGACCAGGGAGCCGAGAATCATCGAAATATCGACTTACACGAAATGAAATATTTTTGTGATATTCTTGTTCCCCACGCTCCTAACTGCTCGTAAATAGCATTTGCAGCGATTTTGGAGCAACTTATTTTATATGTATATTTCGTATCCTGGGAGCCGAGAATCGACGAAAAGTCGACTTATAGGTAATGAAACATTTTTGTGATAATCTTGTTCCCCACGCTCCTAACTGCTCGTAAATAGCTTTTGCAGCGAATTTGGAGCAACATTTGTTATATGTTTATTTCGAGACCAGGGAGCCGAGAATCATCGAAATATAGACTTACAGGAAATGAAAAATTTTTGTGATATTCTTGATCCCCACACTCCTAACTGCTCGTAAATAGCATTTGCAGCGATTTTGGAGCAACTTATTTTATATGTATATTTCGTATCCTGGGAGCCGAGAATCGACGAAAAGTCGACTTACACGTAATAAAACATTTTTATGATATTCTTGTTCCCCACACTCCAAACTGCTCCTATATTGCATTTGCAGCGAATTTGGAGCAACTTTTGTTATATGTATTTTCGTGTCCATTGAGCCGAGAATCGTCGAAATATCAACTTACCCGAAATGAAATATTTTTGTGATATTCTTGTTCTCCACGCTCCTAACTGCTCGTAAATAGCTTTTGCAGCGAATTTGGAGCAACTTTTGTTATGTTTATTTCGAGACCAGGGAGCCGAGAATCATCGAAATATCGACTTACACGAATTGAAATATTTTTGTGATATTCTTGTTCCCCACGCTCCTAACTGCTCGTAAATAGCATTTGCAGCGATTTTGGAGCAACTTATTTTATATGTATATTTCGTATCCTGGGAGCCGAGAATCGACGAAAAGTCGACTTACTGGTAATGAAACATTTTTATGATAATCTTCTTCCCCACACTCCAAACTATTTCTATTTAGCTTTTGCAGCGAATTTGGAGCTACTTTTGTTCTGAGAATATTTCGTGTCCAGGGAGTCGCGTAAGGTCGAAATATCAACTTACACGAAATGAAATATTTCTGTGATATTCTTGTTCCCCACGCTCCTAACTGCTCGTAAATAGCATTTGCTGCGAATTTGGAGCAACATTTGTTATATGTATATTTCGTGACCAGGGAGCCGAGAATCATCGAAATATCGACTTTCACGAAATGAAATATTTTTGTGATATTCTTGTTCCCCACACTTTAAACTGCTTTATATAGCTTTTGAAGCTTATTTAGAGTAACTTCTGTTCTGAAAATATTTCGTGTCCAGGGAGCCGCGTAAGGTCGAAATATCAACTTACACGAAATGAAATATTTTTGTGATATTCTTGTTCCCCACGCTCCTAACTGCTCGTAAATAGCTTTTGCAGCGAATTTGGAGCAACTTTTGTTATATGTTTATTTCGAGACCAGGGAGCCGAGAATCATCGAAATATCGACTTACACGAAATGAAATATTTTTGTGATATTCTTGTTCCCCACGCTCCTAACTGCTCGTAAATAGCATTTGCAGCGATTTTGGAGCAACTTATTTTATATGTATGTTTCGTATCCTGGGAGCCGAGAATCGACGAAAAGTCGACTTACAGGTAATGAAACATTTTTATGATAATCTTCTTCCCCACACTCCAAACTATTCCTATTTAGCTTTTGCAGCGAATTTGGAGCTACTTTTGTTCTGAGAATATTTCGTGTCCAGGTCGAAATATCAACTTACACGAAATGAAATATTTCTGTGATATTCTTGTTCCCCACGCTCCTAACTGCTCGTAAATAGCATTTGCCGCGAATTTGGAGCAACGTTTGTTATATGTATATTTCGTGACCAGGGAGCCGAGAATCATCGAAATATCGACTTTCACGAAATGAAATATTTTTGTGATATTCTTGTTCCCCACACTTTAAACTGCTTTATATAGCTTTTGAAGCTTATTTAGAGTAACTTCTGTTCTGAGAATATTTCGTGTCCAGGGAGCCGCGTAAGGTCGAAATATCAACTTACACGAAATGAAATATTTTTGTGATATTCTTGTTCCCCACGCTCCTAACTGCTCGTAAATAGCTTTTGCAGCGAATTTGGAACAACTTTTGTTATATGTTTATTTCGAGACCAGGGAGCCGAGAATCATCGAAATATCGACTTACACGAAATGAAATATTTTTGTGATATTCTTGTTCCCCACGCTCCTAACTGCTCGTAAATAGCATTTGCAGCGATTTTGGAGCAACTAATTTTATATGTATGTTTCGTATCCTGGGAGCCGTGAATCGACGAAAAGTCGACTTACAGGTAATAAAACATTTTTATGATAATCATTTTCCCCACACTCCAATCTATTCCTATTTAGCTTTTGCAGCGAATTTGGAGCTACTTTTGTTCTGAGAATATTTCGTGTCCAGGTCGAAATATCAACTTACACGAAATGAAATATTTTTGACATTCTTGTTGCCCACGCTCCTAACTGCTCGTAAATAGCATTTGCAGCGATTTTGGAGCAACTTTTGTTATATGTATATTTTGCGACCAGGGAGCCGAGAATCATCGAAATATCGACTTTCACGAAATGAAATATTTTTGTGATATTCTTTTTCCCCTTACTCCAATCTGCTGGTATATAGCTTTTGCTGCGAATTTGGAGCAACTTTTGTTCTGAGCATATTTCGTGTCCCGGGAACTGAGAATCGTCGAAATATCGACTTACAAGAAATGAAAAATTTTTTGTGATATTCTTGTTCCCCACACTTTAAACTGCTTTATATAGCTTTTGAAGCTTGTTTAGAGTAACTTCTGTTCTGAGAATACTTCGTGTCCAGGGAGCTGCGTAAGGTCGAAATATCAACTTACACGAAATGAAATATTTTTGTGATATTCTTGTTCCCCACGCTCCTAACTGCTCGTAAATAGCTTTTGCAGCGAATTTGGAGTAACTTTTGTTATATGTTTATTTCGAGACCAGGGAGCCGAGAATCATCGAAATATCGACTTACACGAAATGAAATATTTTTGTGATATTCTTGTTCCCCACACTTTAAACTGCTTTATATAGCTTTTGCAGCTCATTTAGAGTAACTTTTGTTCTGAGAATAATTCGTTACTAGGGAGCCGCGAATCGTCGAAAAATCGACTTACACGAAATGAAATATTTTTGTGATATTCTTGTTCCCCACGCTCCTAACTGCTCGTAAATAGCTTTTGCAGCGAATTTGGAGCAACTTTTGTTATATGTTTATTTCGAGACCAGGGAGCCGAGAATCATCGAAATATCGACTTACACGAAATGAAATATTTTTGTGATATTCTTGTTCCCCACGCTCCTAACTGCTCGTAAATAGCATTTGCAGCGATTTTGGAGCAACTTATTTTATATGTATGTTTCGTATCCTGGGAGCCGAGAATCGACGAAAAGTCGACTTACAGGTAATGAAACATTTTTATGATAATCTTCTTCCCCACACTCCAAACTATTCCTATTTAGCTTTTGCAGCGAATTTGGAGCTACTTTTGTTCTGAGAATATTTCGTGTCCAGGTCGAAATATCAACTTACACGAAATGAAATATTTCTGTGATATTCTTGTTCCCCACGCTCCTAACTGCTCGTAAATAGCATTTGCCGCGAATTTGGAGCAACGTTTGTTATATGTATATTTCGTGACCAGGGAGCCGAGAATCATCGAAATATCGACTTTCACGAAATGAAATATTTTTGTGATATTCTTGTTCCCCACACTTTAAACTGCTTTATATAGCTTTTGAAGCTTATTTAGAGTAACTTCTGTTCTGAGAATATTTCGTGTCCAGGGAGCCGCGTAAGGTCGAAATATCAACTTACACGAAATGAAATATTTTTGTGATATTCTTGTTCCCCACGCTCCTAACTGCTCGTAAATAGCTTTTGCAGCGAATTTGGAACAACTTTTGTTATATGTTTATTTCGAGACCAGGGAGCCGAGAATCATCGAAATATCGACTTACACGAAATGAAATATTTTTGTGATATTCTTGTTCCCCACGCTCCTAACTGCTCGTAAATAGCATTTGCAGCGATTTTGGAGCAACTAATTTTATATGTATGTTTCGTATCCTGGGAGCCGTGAATCGACGAAAAGTCGACTTACAGGTAATAAAACATTTTTATGATAATCATTTTCCCCACACTCCAATCTATTCCTATTTAGCTTTTGCAGCGAATTTGGAGCTACTTTTGTTCTGAGAATATTTCGTGTCCAGGTCGAAATATCAACTTACACGAAATGAAATATTTTTGACATTCTTGTTGCCCACGCTCCTAACTGCTCGTAAATAGCATTTGCAGCGATTTTGGAGCAACTTTTGTTATATGTATATTTTGCGACCAGGGAGCCGAGAATCATCGAAATATCGACTTTCACGAAATGAAATATTTTTGTGATATTCTTTTTCCCCTTACTCCAATCTGCTGGTATATAGCTTTTGCTGCGAATTTGGAGCAACTTTTGTTCTGAGCATATTTCGTGTCCCGGGAACTGAGAATCGTCGAAATATCGACTTACAAGAAATGAAAAATTTTTTGTGATATTCTTGTTCCCCACACTTTAAACTGCTTTATATAGCTTTTGAAGCTTGTTTAGAGTAACTTCTGTTCTGAGAATACTTCGTGTCCAGGGAGCTGCGTAAGGTCGAAATATCAACTTACACGAAATGAAATATTTTTGTGATATTCTTGTTCCCCACGCTCCTAACTGCTCGTAAATAGCTTTTGCAGCGAATTTGGAGTAACTTTTGTTATATGTTTATTTCGAGACCAGGGAGCCGAGAATCATCGAAATATCGACTTACACGAAATGAAATATTTTTGTGATATTCTTGTTCCCCACACTTTAAACTGCTTTATATAGCTTTTGCAGCTCATTTAGAGTAACTTTTGTTCTGAGAATAATTCGTTACTAGGGAGCCGCGAATCGTCGAAAAATCGACTTACGCGAAAGGAAACATTTTTGTAATATTCTTGTTCCCCACACTCCAAACTGCTCGTAAATAGCTTTTGCAGCGAATTTGGAGCAACTTTTGTTATATGTTTATTTCGAGACCAGGGAGCCGAGAATCTTCGAAATATCGACTTACACGAAATGAAATATTTTTGTGATATTCTTGTTCCCCACGCTCCTAACTGCTCGTAAATAGCATTTACAGCGATTTTGGAGCAACTTATTTTATATGTATGTTTCGTATCCTGGGAGCCGAGAATCGACGAAAAGTCGACTTACAGGTAATGAAACATTTTTATGATAATCATCTTCCCCACACTCCAAACTATTCCTATTTAGCTTTTGCAGCGAATTTGAGCTACTTTTGTTCTGAGAATATTTCGTGTCCAGGTCGAAATATCAACTTACACGAAATGAAATATTTTTGTGACATTCTTGTTGCCCACGCTCCTAACCGCTCGTAAATAGCATTTGCAGCGATTTTGGAGCAACTTTTGTTATATGTATATTTCGTGACCAGGGAGCCGAGAATCATCGAAATATCGACTTTCACGAAATGAAATATTTTTGTGATATTCTTGTTCCCCACACTTTAAACTGCTTTATATAGCTTTTGAAGCTTATTTAGAGTAACTTCTGTTCTGAAAATATTTCGTGTCCAGGGAGCCGCGTAAGGTCGAAATATCAACTTACACGAAATGAAATATTTTTGTGATATTCTTGTTCCCCACGCTCCTAACTGCTCGTAAATAGCTTTTGCAGCGAATTTGGAGCAACTTTTGTTATATGTTTATTTCGAGACCAGGGAGCCGAGAATCATCGAAATATCGACTTACACGAAATGAAATATTTTTGTGATATTCTTGTTCCCCACGCTCCTAACTGCTCGTAAATAGCATTTGCAGCGATTTTGGAGCAACTTATTTTATATGTATGTTTCGTATCCTGGGAGCCGAGAATCGACGAAAAGTCGACTTACAGGTAATGAAACATTTTTATGATAATCTTCTTCCCCACCTTCCAAACTATTCCTATTTAGCTTTTGCAGCGAATTTGGAGCTACTTTTGTTCTGAGAATATTTCGTGTCCAGGTCGAAATATCAACTTACACGAAATGAAATATTTCTGTGATATTCTTGTTCCCCACGCTCCTAACTGCTCGTAAATAGCATTTGCCGCGAATTTGGAGCAACGTTTGTTATATGTATATTTCGTGACCAGGGAGCCGAGAATCATCGAAATATCGACTTTCACGAAATGAAATATTTTTGTGATATTCTTGTTCCCCACACTTTAAACTGCTTTATATAGCTTTTGAAGCTTATTTAGAGTAACTTCTGTTCTGAGAATATTTCGTGTCCAGGGAGCCGCGTAAGGTCGAAATATCAACTTACACGAAATGAAATATTTTTGTGATATTCTTGTTCCCCACGCTCCTAACTGCTCGTAAATAGCTTTTGCAGCGAATTTGGAACAACTTTTGTTATATGTTTATTTCGAGACCAGGGAGCCGAGAATCATCGAAATATCGACTTACACGAAATGAAATATTTTTGTGATATTCTTGTTCCCCACGCTCCTAACTGCTCGTAAATAGCATTTGCAGCGATTTTGGAGCAACTTATTTTATATGTATGTTTCGTATCCTGGGAGCCGAGAATCGACGGAAAGTCGACTTACAGGTAATGAAACATTTTTATGATAATCATCTTCCCCACACTCCAAAATATTCCTATTTAGCTTTTGCAGCGAATTTGGAGCTACTTTTGTTCTGAGATTATTTCGTGTCCAGGTCGAAATATCAACTTACACGAAATGAAATATTTTTGTGAAATTCTTGTTGCCCACGCTCCTAACTGCTCGAAAATAGCTTTTGCAGCGAATTTGGAGCAACTTTTGTTATATGTTTATTTCGAGACCAGGGAGCCGAGAATCATCGAAATATCGACTTACACGAAATGAAATATTTTTGTGATATTCTTGTTCCCCACGCTCCTAACTGCTCGTAAATAGCATTTGCAGCGATTTTGGAGCAACTTATTTTATATGTATGTTTCGTATCCTGGGAGCCGTAAATCGACGAAAAGTCGACTTACAGGTAATAAAACATTTTTATGATAATCATTTTCCCCACACTCCAATCTATTCCTATTTAGCTTTTGCAGCGAATTTGGAGCTACTTTTGTTCTGAGAATATTTCGTGTCCAGGTCGAAATATCAACTTACACGAAATGAAATATTTTTGACATTCTTGTTGCCCACGCTCCTAACTGCTCGTAAATAGCATTTGCAGCGATTTTGGAGCAACTTTTGTTATATGTATATTTTGCGACCAGGGAGCCGAGAATCATCGAAATATCGACTTTCACGAAATGAAATATTTTTGTGATATTCTTTTTCCCCTTACTCCAATCTGCTGGTATATAGCTTTTGCTGCGAATTTGGAGCAACTTTTGTTCTGAGCATATTTCGTGTCCCGGGAACTGAGAATCGTCGAAATAACGACTTACAAGAAATGAAAAATTTTTTGTGATATTCTTGTTCCCCACACTTTAAACTGCTTTATATAGCTTTTGAAGCTTGTTTAGAGTAACTTCTGTTCTGAGAATACTTCGTGTCCAGGGAGCTGCGTAAGGTCGAAATATCAACTTACACGAAATGAAATATTTTTGTGATATTCTTGTTCCCCACGCTCCTAACTGCTCGTAAATAGCTTTTGCAGCGAATTTGGAGTAACTTTTGTTATATGTTTATTTCGAGACCAGGGAGCCGAGAATCATCGAAATATCGACTTACACGAAATGAAATATTTTTGTGATATTCTTGTTCCCCACACTTTAAACTGCTTTATATAGCTTTTGCAGCTCATTTAGAGTAACTTTTGTTCTGAGAATAATTCGTTACTAGGGAGCCGCGAATCGTCGAAAAATCGACTTACGCGAAAGGAAACATTTTTGTGATATTCTTGTTCCCCACACTCCAAACTGCTCGTAAATAGCTTTTGCAGCGAATTTGGAGCAACTTTTGTTATATGTTTATTTCGAGACCAGGGAGCCGAGAATCTTCGAAATATCGACTTACACGAAATGAAATATTTTTGTGATATTCTTGTTCCCCACGCTCCTAACTGCTCGTAAATAGCATTTACAGCGATTTTGGAGCAACTTATTTTATATGTATGTTTCGTATCCTGGGAGCCGAGAATCGACGAAAAGTCGACTTACAGGTAATGAAACATTTTTATGATAATCATCTTCCCCACACTCCAAACTATTCCTATTTAGCTTTTGCAGCGAATTTGAGCTACTTTTGTTCTGAGAATATTTCGTGTCCAGGTCGAAATATCAACTTACACGAAATGAAATATTTTTGTGACATTCTTGTTGCCCACGCTCCTAACCGCTCGTAAATAGCATTTGCAGCGATTTTGGAGCAACTTTTGTTATATGTATATTTCGTGACCAGGGAGCCGAGAATCATCGAAATATCGACTTTCACGAAATGAAATATTTTTGTGATATTCTTGTTCCCCACACTTTAAACTGCTTTATATAGCTTTTGAAGCTTATTTAGAGTAACTTCTGTTCTGAAAATATTTCGTGTCCAGGGAGCCGCGTAAGGTCGAAATATCAACTTACACGAAATGAAATATTTTTGTGATATTCTTGTTCCCCACGCTCCTAACTGCTCGTAAATAGCTTTTGCAGCGAATTTGGAGCAACTTTTGTTATATGTTTATTTCGAGACCAGGGAGCCGAGAATCATCGAAATATCGACTTACACGAAATGAAATATTTTTGTGATATTCTTGTTCCCCACGCTCCTAACTGCTCGTAAATAGCATTTGCAGCGATTTTGGAGCAACTTATTTTATATGTATGTTTCGTATCCTGGGAGCCGAGAATCGACGAAAAGTCGACTTACAGGTAATGAAACATTTTTATGATAATCTTCTTCCCCACACTCCAAACTATTCCTATTTAGCTTTTGCAGCGAATTTGGAGCTACTTTTGTTCTGAGAATATTTCGTGTCCAGGTCGAAATATCAACTTACACGAAATGAAATATTTCTGTGATATTCTTGTTCCCCACGCTCCTAACTGCTCGTAAATAGCATTTGCCGCGAATTTGGAGCAACGTTTGTTATATGTATATTTCGTGACCAGGGAGCCGAGAATCATCGAAATATCGACTTTGACGAAATGAAATATTTTTGTGATATTCTTGTTCCCCACACTTTAAACTGCTTTATATAGCTTTTGAAGCTTATTTAGAGTAACTTCTGTTCTGAGAATATTTCGTGTCCAGGGAGCCGCGTAAGGTCGAAATATCAACTTACACGAAATGAAATATTTTTGTGATATTCTTGTTCCCCACGCTCCTAACTGCTCGTAAATAGCTTTTGCAGCGAATTTGGAACAACTTTTGTTATATGTTTATTTCGAGACCAGGGAGCCGAGAATCATCGAAATATCGACTTACACGAAATGAAATATTTTTGTGATATTCTTGTTCCCCACGCTCCTAACTGCTCGTAAATAGCATTTGCAGCGATTTTGGAGCAACTTATTTTATATGTATGTTTCGTATCCTGGGAGCCGAGAATCGACGGAAAGTCGACTTACAGGTAATGAAACATTTTTATGATAATCATCTTCCCCACACTCCAAAATATTCCTATTTAGCTTTTGCAGCGAATTTGGAGCTACTTTTGTTCTGAGATTTTTTCGTGTCCAGGTCGAAATATCAACTTACACGAAATGAAATATTTTTGTGAAATTCTTGTTGCCCACGCTCCTAACTGCTCGAAAATAGCTTTTGCAGCGAATTTGGAGCAACTTTTGTTATATGTTTATTTCGAGACCAGGGAGCCGAGAATCATCGAAATATCGACTTACACGAAATGAAATATTTTTGTGATATTCTTGTTCCCCACGCTCCTAACTGCTCGTAAATAGCATTTGCAGCGATTTTGGAGCAACTTATTTTATATGTATGTTTCGTATCCTGGGAGCCGTGAATCGACGAAAAGTCGACTTACAGGTAATAAAACATTTTTATGATAATCATTTTCCCCACACTCCAATCTATTCCTATTTAGCTTTTGCAGCGAATTTGGAGCTACTTTTGTTCTGAGAATACTTCGTGTCCAGGTCGAAATATCAACTTACACGAAATGAAATATTTTTGACATTCTTGTTGCCCACGGTCCTAACTGCTCGTAAATAGCATTTGCAGCGATTTTGGAGCAACTTTTGTTATATGTATATTTTGCGACCAGGGAGCCGAGAATCATCGAAATATCGACTTTCACGAAATGAAATATTTTTGTGATATTCTTTTTCCCCTTACTCCAATCTGCTGGTATATAGCTTTTGCTGCGAATTTGGAGCAACTTTTGTTCTGAGCATATTTCGTGTCCCGGGAACTGAGAATCGTCGAAATATCGACTTACAAGAAATGAAAAATTTTTTGTGATATTCTTGTTCCCCACACTTTAAACTGCTTTATATAGCTTTTGAAGCTTGTTTAGAGTAACTTCTGTTCTGAGAATATTTCGTGTCCAGAGAGCTGCGTAAGGTCGAAATATCAACTTACACGAAATGAAATATTTTTGTGATATTCTTGTTCCCCACGCTCCTAACTGCTCGTAAATAGCTTTTGCAGCGAATTTGGAGTAACTTTTGTTATATGTTTATTTCGAGACCAGGGAGCCGAGAATCATCGAAATATCGACTTACACGAAATGAAATATTTTTGTGATATTCTTGTTCCCCACACTTTAAACTGCTTTATATAGCTTTTGCAGCTCATTTAGAGTAACTTTTGTTCTGAGAATAATTCGTTACTAGGGAGCCGCGAATCGTCGAAGAATCGACTTACGCGAAAGGAAACATTTTTGTAATATTCTTGTTCCCCACACTCCAAACTGCTCGTAAATAGCTTTTGCAGCGAATTTGGAGCAACTTTTGTTATATGTTTATTTCGAGACCAGGGAGCCGAGAATCATCGAAATATCGACTTACACGAAATGAAATATTTTTGTGATATTCTTGTTCCCCACGCTCCTAACTGCTCGTAAATAGCATTTACAGCGATTTTGGAGCAACTTATTTTATATGTATGTTTCGTATCCTGGGAGCCGAGAATCGACGAAAAGTCGACTTACAGGTAATGAAACATTTTTATGATATTCTTGTTCCCCACGCTCCTAACTGCTCGTAAATAGCATTTGCAGCGATTTTGGAGCAACTTATTTTATATGTATGTTTCGTATCCTGGGAGCCGTGAATCGACGAAAAGTCGACTTACAGGTAATAAAACATTTTTATGATAATCATTTTCCCCACACTCCAATCTATTCCTATTTAGCTTTTGCAGCGAATTTGGAGCTACTTTTGTTCTGAGAATATTTCGTGTCCAGGTCGAAATATCAACTTACACGAAATGAAATATTTTTGACATTCTTGTTGCCCACGCTCCTAACTGCTCGTAAATAGCATTTGCAGCGATTTTGGAGCAACTTTTGTTATATGTATATTTTGCGACCAGGGAGCCGAGAATCATCGAAATATCGACTTTCACGAAATGAAATATTTTTGTGATATTCTTTTTCCCCTTACTCCAATCTGCTGGTATATAGCTTTTGCTGCGAATTTGGAGCAACTTTTATTCTGAGCATATTTCGTGTCCCGGGAACTGAGAATCGTCGAAATATCGACTTACAAGAAATGAAAAATTTTTTGTGATATTCTTGTTCCCCACACTTTAAACTGCTTTATATAGCTTTTGAAGCTTGTTTAGAGTAACTTCTGTTCTGAGAATACTTCGTGTCCAGGGAGCTGCGTAAGGTCGAAATATCAACTTACACGAAATGAAATATTTTTGTGATATTCTTGTTCCCCACGCTCCTAACTGCTCGTAAATAGCTTTTGCAGCGAATTTGGAGTAACTTTTGTTATATGTTTATTTCGAGACCAGGGAGCCGAGAATCATCGAAATATTGACTTACACGAAATGAAATATTTTTGTGATATTCTTGTTCCCCACACTTTAAACTGCTTTATATAGCTTTTGCAGCTCATTTAGAGTAACTTTTGTTCTGAGAATAATTCGTTACTAGGGAGCCGCGAATCGTCGAAAAATCGACTTACGCGAAAGGAAACATTTTTGTAATATTCTTGTTCCCCACACTCCAAACTGCTCGTAAATAGCTTTTGCAGCGAATTTGGAGCAACTTTTGTTATATGTTTATTTCGAGACCAGGGAGCCGAGAATCTTCGAAATATCGACTTACACGAAATGAAATATTTTTGTGATATTCTTGTTCCCCACGCTCCTAACTGCTCGTAAATAGCATTTACAGCGATTTTGGAGCAACTTATTTTATATGTATGTTTCGTATCCTGGGAGCCGAGAATCGACGAAAAGTCGACTTACAGGTAATGAAACATTTTTATGATAATCATCTTCCCCACACTCCAAACTATTCCTATTTAGCTTTTGCAGCGAATTTGAGCTACTTTTGTTCTGAGAATATTTCGTGTCCAGGTCGAAATATCAACTTACACGAAATGAAATATTTTTGTGACATTCTTGTTGCCCACGCTCCTAACCGCTCGTAAATAGCATTTGCAGCGATTTTGGAGCAACTTTTGTTATATGTATATTTCGTGACCAGGGAGCCGAGAATCATCGAAATATCGACTTTCACGAAATGAAATATTTTTGTGATATTCTTGTTCCCCACACTTTAAACTGCTTTATATAGCTTTTGAAGCTTATTTAGAGTAACTTCTGTTCTGAAAATATTTCGTGTCCAGGGAGCCGCGTAAGGTCGAAATATCAACTTACACGAAATGAAATATTTTTGTGATATTCTTGTTCCCCACGCTCCTAACTGCTCGTAAATAGCTTTTGCAGCGAATTTGGAGCAACTTTTGTTATATGTTTATTTCGAGACCAGGGAGCCGAGAATCATCGAAATATCGACTTACACGAAATGAAATATTTTTGTGATATTCTTGTTCCCCACGCTCCTAACTGCTCGTGAATAGCATTTGCAGCGATTTTGGAGCAACTTATTTTATATGTATGTTTCGTATCCTGGGAGCCGAGAATCGACGAAAAGTCGACTTACAGGTAATGAAACATTTTTATGATAATCTTCTTCCCCACACTCCAAACTATTCCTATTTAGCTTTTGCAGCGAATTTGGAGCTACTTTTGTTCTGAGAATATTTCGTGTCCAGGTCGAAATATCAACTTACACGAAATGAAATATTTCTGTGATATTCTTGTTCCCCACGCTCCTAACTGCTCGTAAATAGCATTTGCCGCGAATTTGGAGCAACGTTTGTTATATGTATATTTCGTGACCAGGGAGCCGAGAATCATCGAAATATCGACTTTCACGAAATGAAATATTTTTGTGATATTCTTGTTCCCCACACTTTAAACTGCTTTATATAGCTTTTGAAGCTTATTTAGAGTAACTTCTGTTCTGAGAATATTTCATGTCCAGGGAGCCGCGTAAGGTCGAAATATCAACTTACACGAAATGAAATATTTTTGTGATATTCTTGTTCCCCACGCTCCTAACTGCTCGTAAATAGCTTTTGCAGCGAATTTGGAACAACTTTTGTTATATGTTTATTTCGAGACCAGGGAGCCGAGAATCATCGAAATATCGACTTACACGAAATGAAATATTTTTGTGATATTCTTGTTCCCCACGCTCCTAACTGCTCGTAAATAGCATTTGCAGCGATTTTGGAGCAACTTATTTTATATGTATGTTTCGTATCCTGGGAGCCGAGAATCGACGGAAAGTCGACTTACAGGTAATGAAACATTTTTATGATAATCATCTTCCCCACACTCCAAAATATTCCTATTTAGCTTTTGCAGCGAATTTGGAGCTACTTTGTTCTGAGATTATTTCGTGTCCAGGTCGAAATATCAACTTACACGAAATGAAATATTTTTGTGAAATTCTTGTTGTTCACGCTCCTAACTGCTCGAAAATAGCTTTTGCAGCGAATTTGGAGCAACTTTTGTTATATGTTTATTTCGAGACCAGGGAGCCGAGAATCATCGAAATATCGACTTACACGAAATGAAATATTTTTGTGATATTCTTGTTCCCCACGCTCCTAACTGCTCGTAAATAGCATTTGCAGCGATTTTGGAGCAACTTATTTTATATGTATGTTTCGTATCCTGGGAGCCGAGAATCGACGAAAAGTCGACTTACATGTAATGAAACATTTTTATGATAATCATCTTCCCCACACTCCAAACTATTCCTATTTAGCTTTTGCAGCTCATTTAGAGTAACTTTTGTTCTGAGAATATTTGGTGTCCAGGGAGCCGCGTAAGGTCGAAATATCAACTTACAAGAAATGAAATATTTTTGTGATATTCTTGTTTCTCACGCTCCTAGCTGCTCGTAAATAGCATTTGCAGCGAATTTTGAGCAACTTTTGTTATATGTATATTTCGCGACCAGGGAGCCGAGAATCATCGAAATATCGACTTTCACGAAATGAAATATTTTTGTGATATTCTTGTTCCCCACACTCCAAACTGCTCGTATATTGCATATGCTGCGTATTTGTAGCTACTTTTGTTATATGTGTTTTCGTGTCCATTGAGCCGAGAATCGTCGAAATATCAACTTACACGAAGTGAAATATTTTTGTGATATTCTTGTTCCCCACGCTCCTAACTGCTCGTAAATAGCTTTTGCAGCGAATTTGGAGCACCTTTTGTTATATGTATATTTCGCGACCAGGGAGCCGAGAATCATCGAAATATCGACTTTCACGAAAAGAAATATTTATGTGATATTTTTTTCCCCTTACTCCAATCTGCTGGTATATAGCTTTTGCTGCGAATTTGGAGCAACTTTTGTTCTGAGCATATTTCGTGTCCCAGGAACTGCGAATCGTCGAAATATCGACTTACTCGAAATGAAAAATTTTTGTGATATTCTTGTTCCCCACAGTTTAAACTGCTTTATATAGCTTTTGCAGCTCATTTAGAGTAACTTTTGTTCTGAGAATATTTCGTGTCCAGGGAGCCGCGTAAGGTCGAAATATCAACTTACACGAAATGAAATATTTTTATGATATTCTTGTTCCCCACGCTCCTAACTGCTCGTAAATAGCATTTGCAGCGAATTTGGAGCAACTTTTGTTATATGTATATTTCGCGACCAGGGAGCCGAGAATCATCGAAATATCGACTTTCACGAAATGAAATATTTTTGTGATATACTTTTTCCCCTTACTCCAATCTGCTGGTATATAGCTTTTGCTGCGAATTTGGAGAAACTTTTGTTCTGAGCATATTTCGTGTCCCGGGAACTGAGAATCGTCGAAATATCGACTTACACGAAATGAAATATTTTTGTGATATTCTTGTTCCCCACGCTCCTAACTGCTCGTAAATAGCATTTGCAGCGATTTTGGAGCAACTTATTTTATATGCATATTTCGTATCCTGGGAGCCGAGAATCGACGAAAAGTCGACTTACAGGTAATGAAACATTTTTGTAATAATCTTGTTCCCCACGCTCCTAACTGCTCGTAAATAGCTTTTGCAGCGAATTTGGAGCATCTTTTGTTATATGTTTATTTCGAGACCAGGGAGCCGAGAATCATCGAAATATAGACTTACACGAAATGAAATATTTTTGTGATATTCTTGTTCCCCACACTTTAAACTGCTTTATATAGCTTTTGCAACTCATTTAAAGTAACTTTTGTTCTGAGAATATTTCGTGTCCCGGGAGCCGCGTAAGGTCGAAATATCAACTTACACGAAATGAAATATTTTTATGATATTCTTGTTCCCCACGCTCCTAACTGCTCGTAAATAGCATTTGCAGCGAATTTGGAGCAACTTTTGTTATATGTATATTTCGCGACCAGGGAGCCGAGAATCATCGAAATATCGACTTTCACGAAATGAAATATTTTTGTGATATTCTTTTTCCGCTTACTCCAATCTGCTGGTATATAGCTTTTGCTGCGAATTTGGAGCAACTTTTGTTCTGAGCATATTTCGTGTCCCGGGAACTGAGAATCGTCGAAATATCGACTTACACGAAATGAAATATTTTTGTGATATTCTTGTTCCCCACGCTCCTAACTGCCCGTAAATAGCTTTTGCAGCGAATTTGGAGCATCTTTTGTTATATGTTTATTTCTAGACCAGGGAGCCGAGAATCATCGAAATATAGACTTACACGAAATTAAATATTTTTGTGATATTCTTGTTCCCCACGCTCCTAACTGCTCGTAAATAGCAATTGCAGCGATTTTGGAGCAACTTATTTTATATGTATATTTCGTATCCTGGGAGCCGAGATTCGACGAAAAGTCGACTTACAGGTAATGAAACATTTTTATTATAATCATCTTCCCCACCCTCCAAACTATTCCTATTTAGCTTTTGCGGCTCATTTAGAGAAACTTTTGTTCTGAGAATATTTCGTGTCCAGGGAGCCGCGTATGGTCGAAATATCAACTTACAAGAAATGAAATATTTTTGTGATATTCTTGTTTCTCACGCTCCTAACTGCTCGTAAATAGCATTTGCAGCGAATTTGGAGCAACTTTTGTTATATGTATATTTCGCGACCAGGGAGCCGAGAATCATCGAAATATCGACTTTCACGAAATGAAATATTTTTGTGATATTCTTGTTCCCCACACTCCAAACTGCTTGTATATTGCATTTGCAGCGTATTTGTAGCAACTTTTGTTATATGTGTTTTCGTGTCCATTGAGCCGAGAATCGTCGAAATATAAACTTACACGAAATGAAATATTTTTGTGATATTCTTGTTCCCCACGCTCCTAACTGCTCGTAAATAGCTTTTGCAGCGAATTTGGAGCAACTTTTGTTATATGTTTATTTCGAGACCAGGGAGCCGAGAATCATCGAAATATCGACTTACACGAAATGAAATATTTTTGTGATATTCTTGTTCCCCACGCTCCTAACTGCTCGTTAATAGCATTTGCAGCAATTTTGGAGCGACTTATTTTACATGTATATTTCGTATCCTGGGAGCCGAAAATCTACGAAAAGTCGACTTAAAGGTAATGAAACATTTTTATGATAATCATCTTCCCCACACTCCAAACTATTCCTATTTAGCTTTTGCAGCGAATTTGGAGCTACTTTTGTTCTGAGAATATTTCGTGTCCAGGGAGCCGCGTAAGGTCGAAATATCAACTTACACGAAATGAAATATTTTTGTGATATTCTTTTTCCCCACGCTCCTAACTGCTCGTAAATAGCATTTGCAGCGAATTTGGAGCAACTTTTGTTATATGTATATTTCGCGACCAGGGAGCCGAGAATCATCGAAATATTGAATTTCACGAAATGAAATATTTTTGTGATATTCTTTTTCCCCTTACTCCAATCTGCTGGTATATAGCTTTTGCTGAGAAATTGGAGCAACTTTTTTCTGAGCATATTTCGTGTCCCGGGAACTGAGAATCGTCGAAATATCGACTTACACGAAATGAAATATTTTTGTGATATTCTTGTTCCCCACACTTTAAACTGCTTTATATAGCTTTTGCAGCTCATTTAAAGTAACTTTTGTTCTGAGAATATTTCGTGTCCCGGGAGCCGCGTAAGGTCGAAATATCAACTTACACGAAATGAAATATTTTTATGATATTCTTGTTCCCCACGCTCCTAACTGCTCGTAAATAGCATTTGCAGCGAATTTGGAGCAACTTTTGTTATATGTATATTTCGCGACCAGGGAGCCGAGAATCATCGAAATATCGACTTTCACGAAATGAAATATTTTTGTGATATTCTTTTTCCGCTTACTCCAATCTGCTGGTATAAGGCTTTTGCTGCGAATTTGGAGCAACTTTTGTTCTGAGCATATTTGGTGTCCCGGGAACTGAGAATCGTCGAAATATCGACTTACACGAAATGAAATATTTTTGTGATATTCTTGTTCCCCACGCTCCTAACTGCTCGTAAATAGCATTTGCAGCGGTTTTGGAGCAACTTATTTTATATGTATATTTCGTATCCTGGGAGCCGAGAATCGACGAAAAGACGACTTACAGGTAATGAAACATTTTTGTGATAATCTTGTTCCCCACGCTCCTAACTGCCCGTAAATAGCTTTTGCAGCGAATTTGGAGCATCTTTTGTTATATGTTTATTTCTAGACCAGGGAGCCGAGAATCATCGAAATATAGACTTACACGAAATTAAATATTTTTGTGATATTCTTGTTCCCCACGCTCCTAACTGCTCGTAAATAGCATTTGCAGCGATTTTGGAGCAACTTATTTTATATGTATATTTCGTATCCTGGGAGCCGAGATTCGACGAAAAGTCGACTTGCAGGTAATGAAACATTTTTATTATAATCATCTTCCCCACCCACCAAACTATTCCTATTTAGCTTTTGCAGCTCATTTAGAGAAACTTTTGTTCTGAGAATATTTCGTGTCCAGGGAGCCGCGTATGGTCGAAATATCAACTTACAAGAAATGAAATATTTTTGTGATATTCTTGTTTCTCACGCTCCTAACTGCTCGTAAATAGCATTTGCAGCGAATTTGGAGCAACTTTTGTTATATGTATATTTCGCGACCAGGGAGCCGAGAATCAAGGAAATATCGACTTTCACGAAATGAAATATTTTTGTGATATTCTTGTTCACCACACTCCAAACTGCTTGTATATTGCATTTGCAGCGTATTTGTAGCAACTTTTGTTATATGTGTTTTCGTGTCCATTGAGCCGAGAATCGTCGAAATATCAACTTACACGAAATGAAATATTTTTGTGATATTCTTGTTTCTCACGCTCCTAACTGCTCGTAAATAGCATTTGCAGCGAATTTGGAGCAACTTTTGTTATATGTTTATTTCGAGACCAGGGAGCCGAGAATCATCGAAATATCGACTTACACGAAATGAAATATTTTTGTGATATTCTTGTTCCCCACGCTCCTAACTGCTCGTAAATAGCATTTGCAGCAATTTTGGAGCGACTTATTTTACATGTATATTTCGTATCCTGGGAGCCGAGAATCTACGAAAAGTCGACTTAAAGGTAATGAAACATTTTTATGATAATCATCTTCCCCACACTCCAAACTATTCCTATTTAGCTTTTGCAGCGAATTTGGAGCTACTTTTGTTCTGAGAATATTTCGTGTCCAGGGAGCCGCGTAAGGTCGAAATATCAACTTACACGAAATGAAATATTTTTGTGATATTCTTGTTCCCCACGCTCCTAACTGCTCGTAAATAGCATTTGCAGCGAATTTGGAGCAACTTTTGTTATATGTATATTTCGCGACCAGGGAGCCGAGAATCATCGAAATATCGACTTTCACGAAATGAAATATTTTTGTGATATTCTTTTTCCCCTTACTCCAATCTGCTGGTATATAGCTTTTGCTGAGAATTTGGAGCAACTTTTTTTCTGAGCATATTTCGTTTCCCGGGAACTGAGAATCGTCGAAATATCGACTTACACGAAATGAAATATTTTTGTGATATTCTTTTTCCCCTTACTCCAATCTGAAGGTATATAGCTTTTGCAGCGAATTTGGAGCAACGTTTGTTCTGAGCATATTTCGTGTCCCGGGAACTGAGAATCGTCGAAATATCGACTTACACGAAATGAAAAATTTTTGTGCTATTCTTGTTCCCCACACTTTAAACTATTTTATATAGCTTTTGTAGCTTCTTTGGTGTAACTTTTGTTTCTAGAATAATTCGTGACTAGGGAGCCGCGGATCGTCGAAAAATCGACTTACGCCAATGGAAACATTTTTGTAATATTCTTGTTCCCCACACTCCAAACTGCTCGCATATAGCTTTTGCAGCGAATATGGAGCAACTTTTGTTCTGAATATATTTCGTGTCCAGGGAGCTGAGAATCCTCGAAAAATCGACTTACGCGAAATGATGAATTTTTGTGATATTCTTGATCCCCACACTCCAATCTGCTCGTATATAGCTTTTGCAGCGAATTTGGAGCAGATTTTGTTATAGTCACATATCGTGTCTACGGAGCAGAGAATCGTCGTAAAATCGATTTACACGTAATAAAACATTTTTATGATATTCTTGTTCCCCACACTCCAAACTGCTCGTATATTGCACTTGCAGCGAATTTGGAGCAACTTTTGTTATATGTATTTTCGTGTCCATTGAGCCGAGAATCGTCGAAATATCAACTTACCCGAAATGAAATATTTTTGTGATATTCTTGTTCTCCACGCTCCTAACTGCTCGTAAATAGCTTTTGCAGCGAATTTGGAGCAACTTTTGTTATATGTTTATTTCGAGACCGGGGAGCCGAGAATCATCGAAATATCGACTTACACGAATTGAAATATTTTTGTGATATTCTTGTTCCCCAAGTTCCTAACTGCTCGTAAATAGCATTTGCAGCGATTTTGGAGCATCTTATTTTATATGTATATTTCGTATCCTGGGAGCCGAGAATCGACGAAAAGTCGACTTACAGGTAATGAAACATTTTTATGATAATCATCTTCCCGACACTCCAAACTATTCCTATTTAGCTTTTGTAGCGAATTTGGAGCTACTTTTGTTCTGAGAATATTTCGTGTCCAGGGAGCCGCGTAAGGTGGAAATATCAACTTACACGAAATGAAATATTTTTGTGATATTCTTGTTGCCCACGCTCCTAACTGCTCGTAAATAGCATTTGCAGCGATTTTGGAGCAACTTTTGTTATATGTATATTTCGCGACCAGGGAGCCGAGAATCATCGAAATATCGACTTTCACGAAATGAAATATTTTTGTGATATTCGTTTTCCCCTTACTCCAATCTGCTGGTATATAGCTTTTGCTGCGAATTTGGAGTAACTTTTGTTCTGAGCATATTTCGTGTCCCGGGAATTGAGAATCGTCGAAATATCGACTTACACGAAATGAAAAATTTTTGTGATATTGTTGTTTCCCACACTTTAAACTGCTTTATATAGCTTTTGCAGAGAATTTTAAGCAACTTTTGTTCTGAGGATAATTCGTTACTAGGGAGCCGCGAATCGTCGAAAAATCGACTTACGCGAAAGGAAACATTTTTGTAATATTCTTGTTCCCCACACTCCAAACTGCTCGTAAATAGCTTTTGCAGCGAATTTGGAGCAACTTTTGTTATATGTTTATTTCGAGACCAGGGAGCCGAGAATCATCGAAATATCGACTTACACGAAATGAAATATTTTTGTGATATTCTTTGTCCCCACGCTCCTAACTGCTCGTAAATAGCATTTGCAGCGATTTTGGAGCAACTTATTTTATATGTATATTTCGTATCCTGGGAGCCGAGAATCGACGAAAAGTCGACTTACAGGTAATGAAACATTTTTATGATAATCTTCTTCCCCACACTCCAAACTATTCCTATTTAGCTTTTGCGGCGAATTTGGAGCTACTTTTGTTCTGAGAATATTTCGTGTCCAGGGAGCCGCGTAAGGTCGAAATATCAACTTACACGAAATGAAATATTTTTGTGATATTCTTGTTCTCCATGCTCCTAACTGCTCGTAAATAGCATTTCCAGCGAATTTGGAGCAACTTTTGTTATATGTATATTTAGCGACCAGGGAGCTGAGAATCATCGAAATATCGACTTTCACGAAATGAAATATTTTTGTGATATTCTTTTTCCCCTTACTCCAATCTGCTGGTATATAGCTTTTGCTGCGAATTTGGAGCAACTTTTGTTCTGAGCATATTTCGCGTCCCGGGAACTGAGAAGCGTCGAAATATCGACTTAGACGAAATGAAAAAATTTTGTGATATTCTTGTTCCCCACACTTTCAACTGCTTTAAATAGCTTTTGCAGCTCATTTAGAGTAACTTTTGTTCTGAGAATAATTCGTGACTAGGGAGCCGCGAATCGTCGAAAAATCGACTTAAGCGAATTTGGAGCTACTTTTGTTCTGAGAATATTTCGTGTCCAGGGAGCCGCGTAAGGTGGAAATATCAACTTACACGAAATGAAATATTTTTGTGATATTCTTCTTCCCCACGCTCCTAGCTGCTCGTAAATAGCATTTGCAGCGAATTTGGAGCAACTTTTGTTATATGTATATTTCGCGACCAGGGAGCCGAGAATCATCGAAATATCGACTTTCACGAAATGAAATATTTTTGTGATATTCTTGTTCCCCACGCACCTAACTGCTCGTAAATAGCATTTGCAGCGATTTTGGAGCAACTTATGTTATATGTATATTTCGTATCCTGGGAGCCGAGAATCTACGAAAAGTCGACTTACAGGTAATGAAACATTTTTATGATAATCTTCTTCCCCACACTCCAAAATATTCCTATTTAGCTTTTGCAGCGAATTTGGAGCTACTTTTGTTCTGAGAATATTTCGTGTCCAGGGAGACGCGTAAGGTCGAAATATCAACTTACACGAACTGAAATATTTTTGTGATATTCTTGTTCCCCACGCTCCTAACTGCTCGTAAATAGCTTTTGCAGAGAATTTGGAGCAACTTTTTTTATATGTTTATTTCGAGACCAGGGAGCCGAGAATCATCGAAATATCGACTTACACGAAATGAAATATTTTTGTGATATTCTTTTTCCCCTTACTCTAATCTGCTGGTATATAGCTTTTGCTGCGAATTTGGAGCAACTTTTGTTCTGAGCATATTTCGTGTCCCGGGAACTGAGAATCGTCGAAATATCGACTTACACGAAATGAAAAATTTTTGTGATATTCTTGTTCCCCACACTTTAAACTGCTTTATATAGCTTTTGCAGCTCATTTAGAGTAACTTTTGTTCTGAGAATATTTCGTGTCCAGGGAGCCGCGTAAGGTCGAAATATCAACTTACACGAAATGAAATATTTTTGTGATATTCTTGTTCACCACGCTCCTAACTGCTCGTAAATACCATTTGCAGCGAATTTGGAGCAACTTTTGTTATATGTATATTTCGCGACCAGGGAGCCGAGAATCATCGAAATATCGACTTTCACGAAATGAAATATTTTTGTGATATTCTTTTTCCCCTTACTCTAATCTGCTGGTATATAGCTTTTGCTGCGAATTTGGAGCAACTTTTGTTCTGAGCATATTTCGTGTCCCGGGAACTGAGAATCGTCGAAATATCGACTTACACGAAATGAAAAATTTTTGTGATATTCTTGTTCCCCACACTTTAAACTGCTTTATATAGCTTTTGAAGCTTAGTTAGAGTAACTTTTGTTCTGAGAATATTTCGTGTCCAGGGAGCCGCGTAAGGTCGAAATATCAACTTACACGAAATGAAATATTTTTGTGATATTCTTGTTCCCCGCGCTCCTAACTGCTCGTAAATAGCTTTTGCAGCGAATTTGGAGCAACTTTTGTTATATGTATGTTTCGTATCCTGGGAGCCGAGAATCGACGAAAAGTCGACTTACAGGTAATGAAACATTTTTATGATTATCATCTTCCCCACACTCCAAACTATTCCTATTTAGCTTTTGCAGCGAATTTGGAGCTACTTTTGTTCTGAGAATATTTCCTGTCCAGGTCGAAATATCAACTTACACGAAATGAAATATTTTTGTGATATTCTTGTTCACCACGCTCCTAACTGCTCGTAAATACCATTTGCAGCCAATTTGGAGCAACTTTTGTTATATGTATATTTCGCGACCAGGGAGCCGAGAATCATCGAAATATCGACTTTCACGAAATGAAATATACTTGTGATATTCTTTTTCCCCTTACTCTAATCTGCTGGTATATAGCTTTTGCTGCGAATTTGGAGCAACTTTTGTTCTGAGCATATTTCGTGTCCCGGGAACTGAGAATCGTCGAAATATCGACTTACACGAAATGAAAAATTTTTGTGATATTCTTGTTCCCCACACTTTAAACTGCTTTATATAGCTTTTGCAGCTCATTTAGAGTAACTTTTGTTCTGAGAATAATTCGTTACTAGGGAGCCGCGAATCGTCGAAAAATCGACTTACGCGAAAGGAAACATTTTTGTAATATTCTTGTTCCCCACACTCCAAACTGCTCGTAAATAGCTTTTGCAGCGAATTTGGAGCAACTTTTGTTATATGTTTATTTCGAGACCAGGGAGCCGAGAATCATCGAAATATCGACTTACACGAAATGAAATATTATTGTGATATTCTTGTTCCCCACGCTCCTAACTGCTCGTAAATAGCATTTGCAGCGATTTTGGAGCAACTTATTTTATATGTATATTTCGTATCCTGGGAGCCGAGAATCGACGAAAAGTCGACTTACAGGTAATGAAACATTTTTGTGATAATCTTGTTCCCCACGCTCCTAACTGCTCGTAAATAGCTTTTGCAGCTAATTTGGAGCAACATTTCTTATATGTTTATTTCGAGACCAGGGAGCCGAGAATCATCGAAATATAGACTTACACGAAATGAAAAATTTTTGTGATATTCTTGATCCCCACACTCCAAACTGCTCGTATATAGCTTTTGCAGCGAATTTGGAGCAGATTTTGTTATAGTCACATTTCGTGTCTACGAAGCCGAGAATCGTCGTAAAATCGATTTACACGTAATAAAACATTTTTATGATATTCTTGTTCCCCACACTCCAAACTGCTCGTATATTGCATTTGCAGCGAATTTGGAGCAACTTATGTTATATGTATTTTCGTGTCCATTGAGCCGAGAATCGTCGAAATATCAACTTACCCGAAATGAAATATTTTTGTGATATTCTTGTTCTCCACGCTCCTAACTGCTCGTAAATAGCTTTTGCAGCGAATTTGGGGCAACTTTTGTTATATGTTTATTTCGAGACCAGGGAGCCGATAATCATCGAAATATCGAGTTACACGAATTGAAATATTTTTGTGATATTCTTGTTCCCCACGCTCCTAACTGCTCGTAAATAGCATTTGCAGCGATTTTGGAGCAACTTATCTTATATGTATATTTCGTATCCTGGGAGCCGAGAATCGACGAAAAGTCGACTTACAGGTAATGAAACATTTTTATGATAATTTTCTTCCCCACACTCCAAACTATTCCTATTTAGCTTTTGCAGCGAATTTGGAGCTACTTTTGTTCTGAGAATATTTCGTGTCCAGGGAGTCGCGTAAGGTCGAAATATCAACTTACACGAAATGAAATATTTTTGTGATATTCTTGTTCCCCACGCTCCTAACTGCTCGTAAATAGCTTTTGCAGCGAATTTGGAGCAACTTTTGTTCTGAGCATATTTCGTGTCCCGGGAACTGAGAATCGTCGAAATATCGACTTTCACGAAATGAAATATTTTTGTGATATTCTTTTTCCCTTTACTCCAATCTGCTGGTATATAGCTTTTGCTGCGAATTTGGAGCAACTTTTGTTCTGAGCATATTTCGTGTCCCGGGAACTGAGAATCGTCGAAATATCGACTTACACGAAATGAAAAATTTTTGTGATATTCTTGTTCCTCACACTGTAAACTGCTTTATATAGCTTTTGCAGCTCATTTAGAGTAACTTATGTTCTGAGAATATTTCGTGTCCAGGGAGCCGCGTAAGGTCGAAATATCAACATACACGAAATGAAATATTTTTGTGATATTCTTGTTCACCACGCTCCTAACTGCTCGTAGATACCATTTGCAGCGAATTTGGAGCAACTTTTGTTATATGTATATTTCGCGACCAGGGAGCCGAGAATCATCGAAATATCGACTTTCACGAAATGAAATATTTTTGTGATATTCTTTTTCCCCTTACTCCAATCTGCTGGTATATAGCTTTTGCTGCGAATTTGGAGCAACTTTTGTTCTGAGCATATTTCGTGTCCCGGGAATTGAGAATCGTCGAAATATCGACTTACACGAAATGAAAAATTTTTGTGATATTCTTGTTCCTCACACTTTAAACTGCTTTATATAGCTTTTGCAGCTCATTTAGAGTAACTTATGTTCTGAGAATATTTCGTGTCCAGGGAGCCGCGTAAGGTCGAAATATCAACTTACACGAAATGAAATATTTTTGTGATATTCTTGTTCACCACGCTCCTAACTGCTCGTAGATACCATTTGCAGCGAATTTGGAGCAACTTTTGTTATATGTATATTTCGCGACCAGGGAGCCGAGAATCATCGAAATATCGACTTTCACGAAATGAAATATTTTTGTGATATTCTTTTTCCCCTTACTCCAATCTGCTGGTATATAGCTTTTGCTGCGAATTTGGAGCAACTTTTGTTCTGAGCATATTTCGTGTCCCGGGAATTGAGAATCGTCGAAATATCGACTTACACGAAATGAAATATTTTTGTGATATTCTTGTTCCCCACACTTTAAACTGCTTTATATAGCTTTTATAGCTTATTTAGAGTAACTTCTGTTCTGAGAATATTTCGTGTCCAGGGAGCCGCGTAAGGTCGAAATATCAACTTACACGAAATGAAATATTTTTGTGATATTCTTGTTCCCCACGCTCCTAACTGCTCGTAAATAGCATTTGCACCGATTTTGGAGCAACTTATTTTATATGTATGTTTCGTATCCTGGGAGCCGAGAATCGACGAAAAGTCGACTTACAGGTAATGAAACATTTTTATGATAATCTTCTTCCCCACACTCCAAACTATTCCTATTTAGCTTTTGAAGCGAATTTGGTGCTACTTTTGTTCTGGGAATATTTCGTGTCCAGGGAGCCGCGTAAGGTCGAAATATCAACTTACACGAAATGAAATATTTTTGTGATATTCTTGTTCTCCACGCTCCTAACTGCTCGTAAATTGCATTTCCTGCGAATTTGGAGCAACTTTTGTTATATGTATATTTCGCGACCAGGGAGCCGAGAATCATCGAAATATCGACTTTCACGAAATGAAATATTTTTGTGATATTCTTTTTCCCCTTAATCCAATCTGCTGGTATATAGCTTTTGCTGCGAATTTGGAGCAACTTTTGTTCTGAGCATATTTTGTGTCCCGGGAACTGAGAATCGTCGAAATATCGACTTACACGAAATGAAAAATTTTTGTGATATTCTTGTTCCCCACACTTTAAACTATTTTATATAGCTTTTGCAGCTCATTTAGAGTAACTTTTGTTCTGAGAATATTTCGTGTCCAGGGAGCCGCGTAAGGTCGAAATATCAACTTACACGAAATGAAATATTTTTGTGATATTCTTGTTCACCACGCTCCTAACTGCTCGTAAATACCATTTGCAGCGAATTTGGAGCAACTTTTGTTATATGTATATTTCGCGACCAGGGAGCCGAGAATCATCGAAATATCGACTTTCACGAAATGAAATATTTTTGTGATATTCTTTTTCCCCTTACTCTAATCTGCTGGTATATAGCTTTTGCTGCGAATTTGGAGCAACTTTTGTTCTGAGCATATTTCGTGTCCCGGGAACTGAGAATCGTCGAAATATCGACTTACACGAAATGAAAAATTTTTGTGATATTCTTGTTCCCCACACTTTAAACTGCTTTATATAGCTTTTGCAGCTCATTTAGAGTAACTTTTGTTCTGAGAATAATTCGTTACTAGGGAGCCGCGAATCGTCGAAAAATCGACTTACGCGAAAGGAAACATTTTTGTAATATTCTTGTTCCCCACACTCCAAACTGCTCGTAAATAGCTTTTGCAGCGAATTTGGAGCAACTTTTGTTATATGTATTTTCGTGTCCATTGAGCCGAGAATCGTCGAAATATCAACTTACCCGAAATGAAATATTTTTGTGATATTCTTGTTCCCCACGCTCCTAACTGCTCGTAAATAGCAATTGCAGCGATTTTGGAGCAACTTATTTTATATGTATTTTTCGTATCCTGGGAGCCGAGAATCGACGAAAAGTCGACTTACAGGTAATGAAACATTTTTATGATAATCTTCTTCCCCACACTCCAAACTATTCCTATTTAGCTTTTGCAGCGAATTTGGTGCTACTTTTGTTCTGGGAATATTTCGTGTCCAGGGAGCCGCGTAAGGTCGAAATATCAACTTACACGAAATGAAATATTTTTGTGATATTCTTGTTCACCACGCTCCTAACTGCTCGTAAATACAATTTGCAGCGAATTTGGAGCAACTTTTGTTATATGTATATTTCGCGACCAGGGAGCCGAGAATCATCGAAATATCGACTTTCACGAAATGAAATATTTTTGTGATATTCTTTTTCCCCTTACTCTAATCTGCTGGTATATAGCTTTTGCTGCGAATTTGGAGCAACTTTTGTTCTGAGCATATTTCGTGTCCCGGGAACTGAGAATCGTCGAAATATCGACTTACACGAAATGAAAAATTTTTGTAATATTCTTGTTCCGCACACTTTAAACTGCTTTATATAGTTTTGCAGCTCATTTAGAGTAACTTTTGTTCTGAGAATAATTCGTTACTAGGGAGCCGCGAATCGTCGAAAAATCGACTTACACGAAATGAAAAATTTTTGTGATATTCTTGTTCCTCACACTTTAAACTGCTTTATATAGCTTTTGCAGCTCATTTAGAGTAACTTTTGTTCTGAGAATATTTCGTGTCCAGGGAGCCGCGTAAGGTCGAAATATCAACTTACACGAAATGAAATATTTTTGTGATATTCTTGTTCACCACGCTCCTAACTGCTCGTAAATACCATTTGCAGCGAATTTGGAGCAACTTTTGTTATATGTATATTTCGCGACCAGGGAGCCGAGTATCATCGCAATATCGACTTTCACGAAATGAAATATTTTTTTGATATTCTTTTTCCCCTTACTCTAATCTGCTGGTATATAGATTTTGCTGCGAATTTGGAGCAACTTTTGTTCTGAGCATATTTCGTGTCCTGGGAACTGAGAATCGTCGAAATATCGACTTACTCGAAATGAAAAATTTTTGTGATATTCTTGTTTCCCACACTTTAAACTGCTTTATATAGCTTTTGCAGCTCATTTAGAGTAACTTTTGTTCTGAGAATATTTCGTGTCCAGGGAGCCGCGTAAGGTCGAAATATCAACTTACACGAAATGAAATATTTTTGTGATATTCTTGTTCCGCACGCTCCTAACTGCTCGTAAATAGCATTTGTAGCGAATTTGGAGCAACTTTTGTTATATGTATATTTCGCGACCAGGGAGCCGAGAATCATCGAAATATCTACTCACTAAATGAAATATTTTTGTGATATTCTTTTTCCCCTTACTCCAATCTGCTGGTATATAGCTTTTGCTGCGAATTTGGAGCAACTTTTGTTCTGAGCATATTTCGTGTCCCGGGAACTGAGAAACGTCGAAATATCGACTTACACGAAATGAAATATTTTTGTGATATTCTTGTTCCTCACGCTCCTAACTGCTCGTAAATAGCTTTTGCAGCGAATTTGGAGCAACTTTTTTTATATGTTTATTTCGAGAACAGGGAGCCGAGAATCATCGAAATATCGACTTACACGAAATGAAATATTTTTGTGATATTCTTGTTCCCCACGCTCCTAACTGCACGTAAATAGCATTTGCAGCGATTTTGGAGCCACTTATTTTATATGTATATTTCGTATCCTGGGAGCCGAGAATCGACGAAAAGTCGACTTACAGGTAATGAAACATTTTTGTGATAATCTTGTTCCCCACGCTCCTAACTGCTCGTAAATAGCTTTTGCAGCGAATTTGGAGCAACATTTGTTATATGTTTATTTCGAGACCAGGGAGCCGAGAATCATCGAAATATAGACTTACACGAAATGAAAAATTTTGGTGATATTCTTGATCCCCACACTCCAAACTGCTCGTATGTAGCTTTTGCAGCGAATTTGGAGCAGATTTTGTTATAGTCACATTTCGTGTCTACGGAGCCGAGAATCGTCGTAAAATCGATTTACACATAATAAAACATTTTTATGATATTCTTGTTCCCCACACTCCAAACTGCTCGTATATTACATTTGCAGCGAATTTGGAGCAACTTTTGTTATATGTATTTTCGTGTCCATTGAGCCGAGATTCGTCGAAATATCAACTTACCAGAAATGAAATATTTTTGTGATATTCTTGTTCCCCACGCTCGTAACTGCTCGTAAATAGCATTTGCAGCGATTTTGGAGCAACTTATTTTTTATGTATATTTCGTATCCTGGGAGCCGAGAATCGACGAAAAGTCGACTTACAGGTAATGAAACATTTTTATGATAATCTTCTTCCCCACACTCCAAACTATTCCTATTTAGCTTTTGCAGCGAATTTGGAGCTACTTTTGTTCTGGGAATATTTCGTGTTCAGGGAGCCGCGTAAGGTCGAAATATCAACTTACACGAAATGAAATATTTTTGTGATATTCTTGTTCTCCACGCTCCTAACTGCTCGTAAATACCATTTGCAGCGAATTTGGAGCAACTTTTGTTATATGTATATTTCGCGACCAGGGAGCCGAGAATCATCGAAATATCGACTTTCACGAAATGAAATATTTTTGTGATATTCTTTTTCCCCTTACTCTAATCTGCTGGTATATAGCTTTTGCTGCGAATTTGGAGCAACTTTTGTTCTGAGCATATTTCGTGTCCTGGGAACTGAGAATCGTCGAAATATCGACTTACTCGAAATGAAAAATTTTTGTGATATTCTTGTTCCCCACACTTTAAACTGCTTTATATAGCTTTTGCAGCTCATTTAGAGTAACTTTTGTTCTGAGAATAATTCGTTACTAGGGAGCCGCGAATCGTCGAAAAATCGACTTACGCGAAAGGAAACATTTTTGTAATATTCTTGTTCCCCACACTCCAAACTGCTCGTAAATAGCTTTTGCAGCGAATTTGGAGCAACTTTTGTTATATGTTTATTTCGAGACCAGGGAGCCGAGAATCATCGAAATATCGACTTACACGAAATGAAATATTTTTGTGATATTCTTGTTCCCCACGCTCCTAACTGCTCGTAAATAGCATTTGCTGCGATTTTGGAGCAACTTATTTTATATGTATATTTCGTATCCTGGGAGCCGAGAATCGACGAAAAGTCGACTTACAGGTAATGAAACATTTTTGTGATAATCTTGTTCCCCACGCTCCTAACTGCTCGTAAATAGCTTTTGCAGCGAATTTGGAGCAACATTTGTTATATGTTTATTTCGAGACCAGGGAGCCGAGAATCATCGAAATATAGACTTACACGAAATGAAAAATTTTTGTGATATTCTTGATTCCCACACTCCAAACTGCTCGTATATAGCTTTTGCAGCGAATTTGGAGCAGATTTTGTTATAGTCACATTTCGTGTCTACGGAGCCGAGAATCGTCGTAAAATCGATTTACACGTGATAAAACATTTTTATGATATTCTTGTTCCCCACACTCCAAACTGCTCGTATATTGCATTTGCAGCGAATTTGGAGCAACTTTTGTTATATGTATTTTCGTGTCCATTGAGCCGAGAATCGTCGAAATATCAACTTACCCGAAATGAAATATTTTTGTGATATTCTTGTTCTCCACGCTCCTAACTGCTCGTAAATAGCTTTTGCAGCGAATTTGGAGCAACTTTTGTTATATGTTTATTTCGAGACCAGGGAGACGAGAATCATCGAAATATCGACTTACACGAATTGAAATATTTTTGTGATATTCTTGTTCCCCACGCTCCTAACTGCTCGTAAATAGCATTTGCAGCGATTTTGGAGCAACTTATTTTATATGTATATTTCGTATCCTGGGAGCCGAGAATCGACGAAAAGTCGACTTACAGGTAATGAAACATTTTTATGATAATCTTCTTCCCCACACTCCAAACTATTCCTATTTAGCTTTTGCAGCGAATTTGGAGCTACTTTTGTTCTGAGAATATTTCGTGTCCAGGGAGTAGCGTAAGGTCGAAATATCAACTTACACGAAATGAAATATTTTTGTGATATTCTTGTTCTCCACGCTCCTAACTGCTCGTAAATAGCATTTCCTGCGAATTTGGAGCAACTTTTGTTATATGTATATTTCGCGACCAGGGAGCCGAGAATCATCGAAATATCTACTCACTAAATGAAATATTTTTGTGATATTCTTTTTCCCCTTACTCCAATCTGCTGGTATATAGCTTTTGCTGCGAATTTGGAGCAACTTTTGTTCTGAGCATATTTCGTGTCCCGGGAACTGAGAAACGTCGAAATATCGACTTACACGAAATGAAATATTTTTGTGATATTCTTGTTCCTCACGCTCCTAACTGCTCGTAAATAGCTTTTGCAGCGAATTTGGAGCAACTTTTTTTATATGTTTATTTCGAGAACAGGGAGCCGAGAATCATCGAAATATCGACTTACACGAAATGAAATATTTTTGTGATATTCTTGTTCCCCACGCTCCTAACTGCACGTAAATAGCATTTGCAGCGATTTTGGAGCAACTTATTTTATATGTATATTTCGTATCCTGGGAGCCGAGAATCGACGAAAAGTCGACTTACAGGTAATAAAACATTTTTGTGATAATCTTGTTCCCCACGCTCCTAACTGCTCGTAAATAGCTTTTGCAGCGAATTTGGAGCAACATTTGTTATATGTTTATTTCGAGACCAGGGAGCCGAGAATCATCGAAATATAGACTTACACGAAATGAAAAATTTTGGTGATATTCTTGATCCCCACACTCCAAACTGCTCGTATGTAGCTTTTGCAGCGAATTTGGAGCAGATTTTGTTATAGTCACATTTCGTGTCTACGGAGCCGAGAATCGTCGTAAAATCGATTTACACATAATAAAACATTTTTATGATATTCTTGTTCCCCACACTCCAAACTGCTCGTATATTACATTTGCAGCGAATTTGGAGCAACTTTTGTTATATGTATTTTCGTGTCCATTGAGCCGAGATTCGTCGAAATATCAACTTACACGAAATGAACTATTTTTGTGATATTCTTGTTCTCCACGCTCCTAACTGCTCGTAAATACCATTTGCAGCGAATTTGGAGCAACTTTTGTTATATGTATATTTCGCGACCAGGGAGCCGAGAATCATCGAAATATCGACTTTCACGAAATGAAATATTTTTGTGATATTCTTTTTCCCCTTACTCTAATCTGCTGGTATATAGCTTTTGCTGCGAATTTGGAGCAACTTTTGTTCTGAGCATATTTCGTGTCCTGGGAACTGAGAATCGTCGAAATATCGACTTACTCGAAATGAAAAATTTTTGTGATATTCTTGTTCCCCACACTTTAAACTGCTTTATATAGCTTTTGCAGCTCATTTAGAGTAACTTTTGTTCTGAGAATAATTCGTTACTAGGGAGCCGCGAATCGTCGAAAAATCGACTTACGCGAAAGGAAACATTTTTGTAATATTCTTGTTCCCCACACTCCAAACTGCTCGTAAATAGCTTTTGCAGCGAATTTGGAGCAACTTTTGTTATATGTTTATTTCGAGACCAGGGAGCCGAGAATCATCGAAATATCGACTTACACGAAATGAAATATTTTTGTGATATTCTTGTTCCCCACGCTCCTAACTGCTCGTAAATAGCATTTGCTGCGATTTTGGAGCAACTTATTTTATATGTATATTTCGTATCCTGGGAGCCGAGAATCGACGAAAAGTCGACTTACAGGTAATGAAACATTTTTGTGATAATCTTGTTCCCCACGCTCCTAACTGCTCGTAAATAGCTTTTGCAGCGAATTTGGAGCAACATTTGTTATATGTTTATTTCGAGACCAGGGAGCCGAGAATCATCGAAATATAGACTTACACGAAATGAAAAATTTTTGTGATATTCTTGATTCCCACACTCCAAACTGCTCGTATATAGCTTTTGCAGCGAATTTGGAGCAGATTTTGTTATAGTCACATTTCGTGTCTACGGAGCCGAGAATCGTCGTAAAATCGATTTACACGTGATAAAACATTTTTATGATATTCTTGTTCCCCACACTCCAAACTGCTCGTATATTGCATTTGCAGCGAATTTGGAGCAACTTTTGTTATATGTATTTTCGTGTCCATTGAGCCGAGAATCGTCGAAATATCAACTTACCCGAAATGAAATATTTTTGTGATATTCTTGTTCTCCACGCTCCTAACTGCTCGTAAATAGCTTTTGCAGCGAATTTGGAGCAACTTTTGTTATATGTTTATTTCGAGACCAGGGAGACGAGAATCATCGAAATATCGACTTACACGAATTGAAATATTTTTGTGATATTCTTGTTCCCCACGCTCCTAACTGCTCGTAAATAGTATTTGCAGCGATTTTGGAGCAACTTATGTTATATGTATATTTCGTATCCTGGGAGCCGAGAATCGACGAAAAGTCGACTTACAGGTAATGAAACATTTTTATGATAATCTTCTTCCCCACACTCCAAACTATTCCTATTTAGCTTTTGCAGCGAATTTGGAGCTACTTTTGTTCTGAGAATATTTCGTGTCCAGGGAGTAGCGTAAGGTCGAAATATCAACTTACACGAAATGAAATATTTTTGTGATATTCTTGTTCTCCACGCTCCTAACTGCTCGTAAATAGCATTTCCTGCGAATTTGGAGCAACTTTTGTTATATGTATATTTCGCGACCAGGGAGCCGAGAATCATCGAAATATCGACTTTCACGAAATGAAATATTTTTGTGATATTCTTTTTCCCCTTACTCCAATCTGCTGGTATATAGCTTTTGCTGCGAATTTGGAGCAACTTTTGTTCTGAGCATATTTCGTGTCCCGGGAACTGAGAATCGTCGAAATATCGACTTACACGAAATGAAAAATTTTTGTGATATTCTTGTTCCTCACACTTTAAACTGCTTTATATAGCTTTTGCAGCTCATTTAGAGTAACTTTTGTTCTGAGAATATTTCGTGTCCAGGGAGCCGCGTAAGGTCGAAATATCAACTTACACGAAATGAAATATTCTTGTGATATTCTAGTACACCACGCTCCTAACTGCTCGTAAATAGCATTTGCTGCGAATTTGGAGCAACGTTTGTTATATGTATATTTCGCGACCAGGGAGCCGAGAATCATCGAAATATCGACTTACACGAAATGAAATATTTTTGTGATATTCTTGTTCCCCACGCTCCTAACTGCTCGTAAATAGCATTTGCAGCGATTTTGGAGCAACTTATTTTATATGTAAGTTTCGTATCCTGGGAGCCGAGAATCGACGAAAAGTCGACTTACAGGTAATGAAACATTTTTATGATAATCATCTTCCCCACACTCCAAACTATTCCTATTTAGCTTTTGCAGCGAATTTGGAGCTACTTTTGTTCTGAGAATATTTCGTGTCCAGGTCGAAATATCAACTTACACGAAATGAAATATTTTTGTGACATTCTTGTTGCCCACGCACCTGACTGCTCGTAAATAGCATTTGCAGCGATTTTGGAGCAACTTTTGTTATATGTATATTTCGCGACCAGGGAGCTGAGAATCATCGAAATATCGAATTTCACGAAATGAAATATTTTTGTGATATTCTTTTTCCCCTTACTCCAAATTCTGGTATATAGCTTTTGCTGCGAATTTGGAGCAACTTTTGTTCTGAGCATATTTCGTGTCCCGGGAACTGCGAATCGTCGAAATATCGACTTACACGAAATGAAAAATTTTTGTGATATTCTTGTTCCCCACACTTTAAACTGCTTTATATAGCTTTTGCAGCTCATTTAGAGTAAATTCTGTTCTGAGAATATTTCGTGTCCAGGGAGCCGAGAATCATCGAAATATCGACTTACACGAAATGAAATATTTTTGTGATATTCTTGTTCTCCACGCTCCTAACTGCTCGTAAATAGCATTTCCTGCGAATTTGGATCAACTTTTGTTATATGTATATTTCGCGACCAGGGAGCCGAGAATCATCGAAATATCGACTTTCACGAAATGAAATATTTTTGTGATATTCTTTTTCCCCTTAATCCAATCTGCTGGTATATAGCTTTTGCTGGGAATTTGGAGCAACTTTTGTTCTGAGCATATTTCGTGTCCCGGGAACTGAGAATCGTCGAAATATCGACTTACACGAAATGAAATATTTTTGTCATATTCTTGTTCCCCACACTTTAAACTGCTTTATATAGCTTTTGCAGCTCATTTAGAGTAACTTTTGTTCTGAGAATATTTCGTGTCCAGGGAGACGCGTAAGGTCGAAATATCAACTTACACGAAATGAAATATTTTTGTGATATTCTTGTTCACCACGCTCCTAACTGCTCGTAAATACCATTTGCAGCGAATTTGGAGCAACTTTTGTTATATGTATATTTCGCGACCAGGGAGCCGAGAATCATCGAAATATCGACTTACACGAAATGAAATATTTTTGTGATATTCTTGTTCCCCACGCTCCTAACTGCTCGTAAATAGCATTTGCAGCGATTTTGGAGCAACTTATTTTATATGTATATTTCGCATCCTGGGAGCCGAGAATCGACGAAAAGTCGACTTACAGGTAATGAAACATTTTTGTGATAATCTTGTTCCCCACGCTCCTAACTGCTCGTAAATAGCTTTTGCAGCGAATTTGGAGCAACATTTGTTATATGTTTATTTCGAGACCAGGGAGCCGAGAATCATCGAAATATAGACTTACACGAAATGAAAAATTTTTGTGATATTCTTGATCCCCACACTCCAAACTGCTCGTATATAGCTTTTGCAGCGAATTTGGAGCAGATTTTGTTATAGTCACATTTCGTGTCTACGGAGCCGAGAATCGTCGTAAAATCGATTTACACGTAATAAAACATTTTTATGATATTCTTGTTCCCCACACTCCAAACTGCTCGTATATTGCATTTGCAGCGAATTTGGAGCAACTTTTGTTATATGTATTTTCGTGTCCATTGAGCCGAGAATCGTCGAAATATCAACTTACCCGAAATGAAATATTTTTGTGATATTCTTGTACTCCACGCTCCTAACTGCTCGTAAATAGCTTTTGCAGCGAATTTGGAACTACTTTTGTTCTGAGAATATTTCGTGTCCAGGGAGTCGCGTAAGGTTGAAATATCAACTTACACGAAATGAAAAATTTTTGTGATATTCTTGTTCCCCACACTTTAAACTGCTTTATATAGCTTTTATAGCTTATTTAGAGTAACTTCTGTTCTGAGAATATTTCGTGTCCAGGGAGCCGCGTAAGGTCGAAATATCAACTTACACGAAATGAAATATTTTTGTGATATTCTTGTTCCCCACGCTCCTAACTGCTCGTAAATAGCTTTTGCAGCGAATTTGGAGCAACTTTTGTAATATGTTTATTTCGAGACCAGGGAGCCGAGAATCATCGAAATATCGACTTACAAGAAATGAAATATTTTTGTGATATTCTTGTTCCCCACGCTCCTAACTGCTCGTAAATAGCATTTGCAGCGATTTTGGAGCAACTTATTTTATATGTATGTTTCGTATCCTGGGAGCCGAGAATCGACGAAAAGTCGACTTACAGGTAATGAAACATTTTTATGATAATCATCTTCCCCACACTCCAAACTATTCCTATTTAGCTTTTGCAGCGAATTTGGAGCTACTTTTGTTCTGAGAATATTTCGTGTCCAGGTCGAAATATCGACTTACACGAAATGAAATATTTTTGTGATATTCTTGTTCCCCACGCTCCTAACTGCTCGTAAATAGCATTTGCAGCGATTTTGGAGCAACTTATTTTATATGTATATTTCGTATCCTGGGAGCCGAGAATCGACGAAAAGTCGACTTACAGGTAATGAAACATTTTTGTGATAATCTTGTTCCCCACGCTCCTAACTGCTCGTAAATAGCTTTTGCAGCGAATTTGGAGCAACATTTCTTATATGTTTATTTCGAGACCAGGGAGCCGAGAATCATCGAAATATAGATTTACACGAAATGAAAAATTTTTGTGATATTCTTGATCCCCACACTTCAAACTGCTCGTATATTACATTTGCAGCGAATTTGGAGCAACTTTTGTTATATGTATTTTCGTGTCCATTGAGCCGAGAATCGTCGAAATATCAACTTACCCGAAATGAAATATTTTTGTGATATTCTTGTTCCCCACGCTCCTAACTGCTCGTAAATAGCAATTGCAGCGATTTTGGAGCAACTTATTTTATATGTATATTTCGTATCCTGGGAGCCGAGAATCGACGAAAAGTCGACTTACAGGTAATGAAACATTTTTATGATAATCTTCTTCCCCACACTCCAAACTATTCCTATTTAGCTTTTGCAGCGAATTTGGTGCTAGTTTTGTTCTGGGAATATTTCGTGTCCAGGGAGCCGCGTAAGGTCGAAATATCAACTTACACGAAATGAAATATTTTTGTGATATTCTTGTTCACCACGCTCCTAACTGCTCGTAAATACAATTTGCAGCGAATTTGGAGCAACTTTTGTTATATGTATATTTCGCGACCAGGGAGCCGAGAATCATCGAAATATCGACTTTCACGAAATGAAATATTTTTGTGATATTCTTTTTCCCCTTACTCTAATCTGCTGGTATATAGCTTTTGCTGCGAATTTGGAGCAACTTTTGTTCTGAGCATATTTCGTGTCCCGGGAACTGAGAATCGTCGAAATATCGACTTACACGAAATGAAAAATTTTTGTGATATTCTTGATCCCCACACTCCAAACTGCTCGTATAAAGCTTTTGCAGCGAATTTGGAGCAGATTTTGTTATAGTCACATTTCGTGTCTACGGAGCCGAGAATCGTCGTAAAATCGATTTACACGTAATAAAACATTTTTATGATATTCTTGTTCCCCACACTCCAAACTGCTCGTATATTGCATTTGCAGCGAATTTGGAGCAACTTTTGTTATATGTATTTTCGTGTCCATTGAGCCGAGAATCGTCGAAATATCAACTTACCCGAAATGAAATATTTTTGTGATATTCTTGTACTCCACGCTCCTAACTGCTCGTAAATAGCTTTTGCAGCGAATTTGGAGCAACTTTTGTTATATGTTTATTTCGAGACCAGGGAGCCGAGAATCATCGAAATATCGACTTACACGAATTGAAATATTTTTGTGATATTCTTGTTCCCCACGCTCCTAACTGCTCGTAAATAGCATTTGCAGCGATTTTGGAGCAACTTATTTTATATGTATATTTCGTATCCTGGGAGCCGAGAATCGACGAAAAGTCGACTTACAGGTAATGAAACTATTTTATGATAATCTTCTTCCCCACACTCCAGCCTATTCCTATTTAGCTTTTGCAGCGAATTTGGAGCTACTTTTGTTCTGAGAATATTTCGTGTCCAGGGAGTCGCGTAAGGTTGAAATATCAACTTACACGAAATGAAATATTTTTGTGATATTCTTGTTCCCCACGCTCCTAACTGCTCGTAAATAGCTTTTGCAGCGAATTTGGAGCAACTTTTGTTCTGAGCATATTTCGTGCCCCGGGAACTGAGAATCGTCGAAATATCGACTTACACGAAATGAAAAATTTTTGTGATATTCTTGTTCCCCACACTTTAAACTGCTTTATATAGCTTTTATAGCTTATTTAGAGTAACTTCTGTTCTGAGAATATTTCGTGTCCAGGGAGCCGCGTAAGGTCGAAATATCAACTTACACGAAATGAAATATTTTTGTGATATTCTTGTTCCCCACGCTCCTAACTGCTCGTAAATAGCTTTTGCAGCGAATTTGGAGCAACTTTTGTAATATGTTTATTTCGAGACCAGGGAGCCGAGAATCATCGAAATATCGACTTACAAGAAATGAAATATTTTTGTGATATTCTTGTTCCCCACGCTCCTAACTGCTCGTAAATAGCATTTGCAGCGATTTTGGAGCAACTTATTTTATATGTATGTTTCGTATCCTGGGAGCCGAGAATCGACGAAAAGTCGACTTACAGGTAATGAAACATTTTTATGATAATCATCTTCCCCACACTCCAAACTATTCCTATTTAGCTTTTGCAGCGAATTTGGAGCTACTTTTGTTCTGAGAATATTTCGTGTCCAGGTCGAAATATCGACTTACACGAAATGAAATATTTTTGTGATATTCTTGTTCCCCACGCTCCTAACTGCTCGTAAATAGCATTTGCAGCGATTTTGGAGCAACTTATTTTATATGTATATTTCGTATCCTGGGAGCCGAGAATCGACGAAAAGTCGACTTACAGGTAATGAAACATTTTTGTGATAATCTTGTTCCCCACGCTCCTAACTGCTCGTAAATAGCTTTTGCAGCGAATTTGGAGCAACATTTCTTATATGTTTATTTCGAGACCAGGGAGCCGAGAATCATCGAAATATAGATTTACACGAAATGAAAAATTTTTGTGATATTCTTGATCCCCACACTTCAAACTGCTCGTATATTACATTTGCAGCGAATTTGGAGCAACTTTTGTTATATGTATTTTCGTGTCCATTGAGCCGAGAATCGTCGAAATATCAACTTACCCGAAATGAAATATTTTTGTGATATTCTTGTTCCCCACGCTCCTAACTGCTCGTAAATAGCAATTGCAGCGATTTTGGAGCAACTTATTTTATATGTATATTTCGTATCCTGGGAGCCGAGAATCGACGAAAAGTCGACTTACAGGTAATGAAACATTTTTATAATAATCTTCTTCCCCACACTCCAAACTATTCCTATTTAGCTTTTGCAGCGAATTTGGTGCTACTTTTGTTCTGGGAATATTTCGTGTCCAGGGAGCCGCGTAAGGTCGAAATATCAACTTACACGAAATGAAATATTTTTGTGATATTCTTGTTCACCACGCTCCTAACTGCTCGTAAATACAATTTGCAGCGAATTTGGAGCAACTTTTGTTATATGTATATTTCGCGATCAGGGAGCCGAGAATCATCGAAATATCGACTTTCACGAAATGAAATATTTTTGTGATATTCTTTTTCCCCTTACTCTAATCTGCTGGTATATAGCTTTTGCTGCGAATTTGGAGCAACTTTTGTTCTGAGCATATTTCGTGTCCCGGGAACTGAGAATCGTCGAAATATCGACTTACACGAAATGAAAAATTTTTGTGATATTCTTGTTCCCCACACTTTAAACTGCTTTATATAGCTTTTATAGCTTATTTAGAGTAACTTCTGTTCAAGGAATATTTCGTGTCCAGGGAGCCGCGTAAGGTCGAAATATCAACTTACACGAAATGAAATATTTTTGTGATATTCTTGTTCCCCACGCTCCTAACTGCTCGTAAATAGCTTTTGCAGCGAATTTGGAGCAACTTTTGTTATATGTTTATTTCGAGACCAGGGAGCCGAGAATCATCGAAATATCGACTTACACGAAATGAAATATTTTTGTGATATTCTTGTTCCCCACGCTCCTAACTGCTCGTAAATAGCATTTGCACCGATTTTGGAGCAACTTATTTTATATGTATGTTTCGTATCCTGGGAGCCGAGAATCGACGAAAAGTCGACTTACAGGTAATGAAACATTTTTATGATAATCTTCTTCCCCACACTCCAAACTATTCCTATTTAGCTTTTGAAGCGAATTTGGTGCTACTTTTGTTCTGGGAATATTTCGTGTCCAGGGAGCCGCGTAAGGTCGAAATATCAACTTACACGAAATGAAATATTTTTGTGATATTCTTGTTCTCCACGCTCCTAACTGCTCGTAAATTGCATTTCCTGCGAATTTGGAGCAACTTTTGTTATATGTATATTTCGCGACCAGGGAGCCGAGAATCATCGAAATATCGACTTTCACGAAATGAAATATTTTTGTGATATTCTTTTTCCCCTTAATCCAATCTGCTGGTATATAGCTTTTGCTGCGAATTTGGAGCAACTTTTGTTCTGAGCATATTTTGTGTCCCGGGAACTGAGAATCGTCGAAATATCGACTTACACGAAATGAAAAATTTTTGTGATATTCTTGTTCCCCACACTTTAAACTATTTTATATAGCTTTTGCAGCTCATTTAGAGTAACTTTTGTTCTGAGAATATTTCGTGTCCAGGGAGCCGCGTAAGGTCGAAATATCAACTTACACGAAATGAAATATTTTTGTGATATTCTTGTTCACCACGCTCCTAACTGCTCGTAAATACCATTTGCAGCGAATTTGGAGCAACTTTTGTTATATGTATATTTCGCGACCAGGGAGCCGAGAATCATCGAAATATCGACTTTCACGAAATGAAATATTTTTGTGATATTCTTTTTCCCCTTACTCTAATCTGCTGGTATATAGCTTTTGCTGCGAATTTGGAGCAACTTTTGTTCTGAGCATATTTCGTGTCCCGGGAACTGAGAATCGTCGAAATATCGACTTACACGAAATGAAAAATTTTTGTGATATTCTTGTTCCCCACACTTTAAACTGCTTTATATAGCTTTTGCAGCTCATTTAGAGTAACTTTTGTTCTGAGAATAATTCGTTACTAGGGAGCCGCGAATCGTCGAAAAATCGACTTACGCGAAAGGAAACATTTTTGTAATATTCTTGTTCCCCACACTCCAAACTGCTCGTAAATAGCTTTTGCAGCGAATTTGGAGCAACTTTTGTTATATGTTTATTTCGAGACCAGGGAGCCGAGAATCATCGAAATATCGACTTACACGAAATGAAATATTTTTGTGATATTCTTGTTCCCCACGCTCCTAACTGCTCGTAAATAGCATTTGCAGCGATTTTGGAGCAACTTATTTTATATGTATATTTCGTATCCTGGGAGCCGAGAATCGACGAAAAGTCGACTTACAGGTAATGAAACTATTTTATGATAATCTTCTTCCCCACACTCCAGCCTATTCCTATTTAGCTTTTGCAGCGAATTTGGAGCTACTTTTGTTCTGAGAATATTTCGTGTCCAGGGAGTCGCGTAAGGTCGAAATATCAACTTACACGAAATGAAATATTTTTGTGATATTCTTGTTCCCCACGCTCCTAACTGCTCGTAAATAGCTTTTGCAGCGAATTTGGAGCAACTTTTGTTCTGAGCATATTTCGTGTCCCGGGAACTGAGAATCGTCGAAATATCGACTTACACGAAATGAAAAATTTTTGTGATATTCTTGTTCCCCACACTTTAAACTGCTTTATATAGCTTTTATAGCTTATTTAGAGTAACTTCTGTTCTGAGAATATTTCGTGTCCAGGGAGCCGCGTAAGGTCGAAATATCAACTTACACGAAATGAAATATTTTTGTGATATTCTTGTTCCCCACGCTCCTAACTGCTCGTAAATAGCTTTTGCAGCGAATTTGGAGCAACATTTGTTATATGTTTATTTCGAGACCAGGGAGCCGAGAATCATCGAAATATCGACTTACACGAAATGAAATATTTTTGTGATATTCTTGTTCCCCACGCTCCTAACTGCTCGTAAATAGCATTTGCAGCGATTTTGGAGCAACTTATTTTATATGTATGTTTCGTATCCTGGGAGCCGAGAATCGACGAAAAGTCGACTTACAGGTAATGAAACATTTTTATGATAATCTTCTTCCCCACACTCCAAACTATTCCTATTTAGCTTTTGAAGCGAATTTGGTGCTACTTTTGTTCTGGGAATATTTCGTGTCCAGGGAGCCGCGTAAGGTCGAAATATCAACTTACACGAAATGAAAGGGGAAAAAGAATATCACAAAAATATTTCATTTCGTGAAAGTCGATATTTCGATGATTCTCGGCTCCCTGGTCGCGAAATATACATATAACAAAAGTTGCTCCAAATTCGCAGGAAATGCTATTTACGAGCAGTTAGGAGCGTGGAGAACAAGAATATCACAAAAATATTTCATTTCGTGTAAGTTGATATTTCGACCTTACGCGGCTCCCTGGACACGAAATATTCCCAGAACAAAAGTAGCTCCAAATTCGCTGCAAAAGCTAAATAGGAATAGTTTGGAGTGTGGGGAAGAAGATTATCATAAAAATGTTTCATTACCTGTAAGTCGACTTTTCGTCGATTCTCGGCTCCCAGGATACGAAATATACATATAAAATAAGTTGCTCCAAAATCGCTGCAAATGCTATTTACGAGCAGTTAGGAGCGTGGCGAACAAGAATATCACAAAAATATTTCATTTCGGGTAAGTTGATATTTCGACGATTCTCGGCTCAATGGACACGAAAATACATATAACAAAAGTTGCTCCAAATTCGCTGCAAATGCAATATACGAGCAGTTTGGAGTGTGGGGAACAAGAATATCATAAAAATGTTTTATTATGTGTAAATCGATTTTACGACGATTCTCGGCTCCGTAGACACGAAATGTGACTATAACAAAATCTGCTCCAAATTCGCTGCAAAAGCTATAAACGAGCAGTTTGGAGTTTGGGGATCAAGAATATCACAAAAATTTTTCATTTCGTGTAAGTCTATATTTCGATGATTCTCGGCTCCCTGGTCTCGAAATAAACATATAACAAATGTTGCTCCAAATTCGCTGCAAAAGCTATTTACGAGCAGTTAGGAGCGTGGGGAACAAGATTATCACAAAAATGTTTCATTACCTGTAAGTCGACTTTTCGTCGATTCTCGGCTCCCAGGATACGAAATATACATATAAAATAAGTTGCTCCAAAATCGCTGCAAATGCTATTTACGAGCAGTTAGGAGCGTGGGGAACAAGAATATCACAAAAATATTTCATTTCGTGTAAGTCGATATTTCGATGATTCTCGGCTCCCTGTTCTCGAAATAAACATATAACAAAAGTTGCTCCAAATTCGCTGCAAAAGCTATTTACGAGCAGTTAGGAGCGTGGGGAACAAGAATATCACAAAAATATTTCATTTCGTGTAAGTCGATATTTCGACGATTCTCAGTTCCCGGGACACGAAATATGCTCAGAACAAAAGTTGCTCCAAATTCGCAGCAAAAGCTATATACCAGCAGATTGGAGTAAGGGGAAAAAGAATATCACAAAAATATTTCATTTCGTGAAAGTCGATATTTCGATGATTCTCGGCTCCCTGGTCGCGAAATATACATATAACAAAAGTTGCTCCAAATTCGCTACAAATGCTATTTACGAGCAGTTAGGAGCGTGGGGAACAATAATATCACAAAAATATTTCATTTCGTGTAAGTTGATATTTCGACCTTACGCGGCTCCCTGGACACGAAATATTCTCAGAACAAAAGTTACTCTAAATGAGCTGCAAAAGCTATATAAAGCAGTTTATAGTGTGGGGAACAAGAATATCACAAAAATTTTTCATTTCGAGTAAGTCGATATTTCGACGATTCTCAGTTCCCAGGACACGAAATATGCTCAGAACAAAAGTTGCTCCAAATTCGCAGCAAAAGCTATATACCAGCAGATTAGAGTAAGGGGAAAAAGAATATCACAAAAATATTTCATTTCGTGAAAGTCGATATTTCGATGATTCTCGGCTCCCTGGTCGCGAAATATACATATAACAAAAGTTGCTCCAAATTCGCAGGAAATGCTATTTACGAGCAGTTATATTTTTGTGATATTCTTGTTCCCCACGCTCCTAACTGCTCGTAAATAGCTTTTGCAGCGAATTTGGAGCAACTTATTTTATATGTATATTTCGTATCCTGGGACCCGAGAATCGACGAAAAGTCGACTTACAGGTAATGAAACATTTTTATGATAATCATCTTCCCCACACTCCAAACTATTCCTATTTAGCTTTTACAGCGAATTTGGAGCTACTTTTGTTCTGAGAATATTTCGTGTCCAGGGAGCCGCGTAAGGTCGAAATAACAACTTACACGAAATGAAATATTTTTGTGATATTCTTGTTGCCCACGCTCCTAATTGCTCGTAAATAGCATTTGCAGCGATTTTGGAGCAACTTTTGTTATATGTATATTTCGCAACCAGGGAGCCGAGAATCATCGAAATATCGACTTTCACGAAATGAAATATTTTTGTGATATTCTTTTTCCCCACACTTTAAACTGCTTTATATAGCTTTTGCAGCTCATTTAGAGTAACTTTTGTTCTGAGAATATTTCGTGTCCAGGGAGCCGCGTAAGTTCGAAATATCAACTTACACGAAATGAAATATTTTTCTGATATTCTTGTTCCCCACGCTCCTAACTGCTCGTAAATAGCTTTTGCAGCGAATTTGGAGCAACTTTTGTTCTGAGCATATTTCGTGCCCCGGGAACTGAGAATCGTCGAAATATCGACTTACACGAAATGAAAAATTTTTGTGATATTCTTGTTCCCCACACTTTAAACTGCTTTATATAGCTTTTATAGCTTATTTAGAGTAACTTCTGTTCTGAGAATATTTCGTGTCCAGGGAGCCGCGTAAGGTCGAAATATCAACTTACACGAAATGAAATATTTTTGTGTTATTCTTGTTCCCCACGCTCCTAACTGCTCGTAAATAGCTTTTGCAGCGAATTTGGAGCAACTTTTGTAATATGTTTATTTCGAGACCAGGGAGCCGAGAATCATCGAAATATCGACTTACAAGAAATGAAATATTTTTGTGATATTCTTGTTCCCCACGCTCCTAACTGCTCGTAAATAGCATTTGCAGCGATTTTGGAGCAACTTATTTTATATGTATGTTTCGTATCCTGGGAGCCGAGAATCGACGAAAAGTCGACTTACAGGTAATGAAACATTTTTATGATAATCATCTTCCCCACACTCCAAACTATTCCTATTTAGCTTTTGCAGCGAATTTGGAGCTACTTTTGTTCTGAGAATATTTCGTGTCCAGGTCGAAATATCGACTTACACGAAATGAAATATTTTTGTGATATTCTTGTTCCCCACGCTCCTAACTGCTCGTAAATAGCATTTGCAGCGATTTTGGAGCAACTTATTTTATATGTATATTTCGTATCCTGGGAGCCGAGAATCGAAGAAAAGTCGACTTACAGGTAATGAAACATTTTTGTGATAATCTTGTTCCCCACGCTCCTAACTGCTCGTAAATAGCTTTTGCAGCGAATTTGGAGCAACATTTCTTATATGTTTATTTCGAGACCAGGGAGCCGAGAATCATCGAAATATAGATTTACACGAAATGAAAAATTTTTGTGATATTCTTGATCCCCACACTTCAAACTGCTCGTATATTACATTTGCAGCGAATTTGGAGCAACTTTTGTTATATGTATTTTCGTGTCCATTGAGCCGAGAATCGTCGAAATATCAACTTACCCGAAATGAAATATTTTTGTGATATTCTTGTTCCCCACGCTCCTAACTGCTCGTAAATAGCAATTGCAGCGATTTTGGAGCAACTTATTTTATATGTATATTTCGTATCCTGGGAGCCGAGAATCGACGAAAAGTCGACTTACAGGTAATGAAACATTTTTATGATAATCTTCTTCCCCACACTCCAAACTATTCCTATTTAGCTTTTGCAGCGAATTTGGTGCTACTTTTGTTCTGGGAATATTTCGTGTCCAGGGAGCCGCGTAAGGTCGAAATATCAACTTACACGAAATGAAATATTTTTGTGATATTCTTGTTCACCACGCTCCTAACTGCTCGTAAATACAATTTGCAGCGAATTTGGAGCAACTTTTGTTATATGTATATTTCGCGACCAGGGAGCCGAGAATCATCGAAATATCGACTTTCACGAAATGAAATATTTTTGTGATATTCTTTTTCCCCTTACTCTAATCTGCTGGTATATAGCTTTTGCTGCGAATTTGGAGCAACTTTTGTTCTGAGCATATTTCGTGTCCCGGGAACTGAGAATCGTCGAAATATCGACTTACACGAAATGAAAAATTTTTGTAATATTCTTGTTCCGCACACTTTAAACTGCTTTATATAGTTTTGCAGCTCATTTAGAGTAACTTTTGTTCTGAGAATAATTCGTTACTAGGGAGCCGCGAATCGTCGAAAAATCGACTTACGCGAAAGGAAACATTTTTGTAATATTCTTGTTCCCCACACTCCAAACTGCTCGTAAATAGCTTTTGCAGCGAATTTGGAGCAACTTTTGTTATATGTTTATTTCGAGACCAGGGAGCCGAGAATCATCGAAATATCGACTTACACGAAATGAAATATTTTTGTGATATTCTTGTTCCCCACGCTCCTAACTGCTCGTAAATAGCATTTGCAGCGATTTTGGAGCAACTTATTTTATATGTATATTTCGTATCCTGGGAGCCGAGAATCGACGAAAAGTCGACTTACAGGTAATGAAACTATTTTATGATAATCTTCTTCCCCACACTCCAGCCTATTCCTATTTAGCTTTTGCAGCGAATTTGGAGCTACTTTTGTTCTGAGAATATTTCGTGTCCAGGGAGTCGCGTAAGGTCGAAATATCAACTTACACGAAATGAAATATTTTTGTGATATTCTTGTTCCCCACGCTCCTAACTGCTCGTAAATAGCTTTTGCAGCGAATTTGGAGCAACTTTTGTTCTGAGCATATTTCGTGTCCCGGGAACTGAGAATCGTCGAAATATCGACTTACACGAAATGAAATATTTTTGTGATATTCTTGTTCCCCACACTTTAAACTGCTTTATATAGCTTTTATAGCTTATTTAGAGTAACTTCTGTTCTGAGAATATTTCGTGTCCAGGGAGCCGCGTAAGGTCGAAATATCAACTTACACGAAATGAAATATTTTTGTGATATTCTTGTTCCCCACGCTCCTAACTGCTCGTAAATAGCTTTTGCAGCGAATTTGGAGCAACTTTTGTTATATGTTTATTTCGAGACCAGGGAGCCGAGAATCATCGAAATATCGACTTACACGAAATGAAATATTTTTGTGATATTCTTGTTCCCCACGCTCCTAACTGCTCGTAAATAGCATTTGCACCGATTTTGGAGCAACTTATTTTATATGTATGTTTCGTATCCTGGGAGCCGAGAATCGACGAAAAGTCGACTTACAGGTAATGAAACATTTTTATGATAATCTTCTTCCCCACACTCCAAACTATTCCTATTTAGCTTTTGAAGCGAATTTGGTGCTACTTTTGTTCTGGGAATATTTCGTGTCCAGGGAGCCGCGTAAGGTCGAAATATCAACTTACACGAAATGAAATATTTTTGTGATATTCTTGTTCTCCACGCTCCTAACTGCTCGTAAATTGCATTTCCTGCGAATTTGGAGCAACTTTTGTTATATGTATATTTCGCGACCAGGGAGCCGAGAATCATCGAAATATCGACTTTCACGAAATGAAATATTTTTGTGATATTCTTTTTCCCCTTAATCCAATCTGCTGGTATATAGCTTTTGCTGCGAATTTGGAGCAACTTTTGTTCTGAGCATATTTTGTGTCCCGGGAACTGAGAATCGTCGAAATATCGACTTACACGAAATGAAAAATTTTTGTGATATTCTTGTTCCCCACACTTTAAACTATTTTATATAGCTTTTGCAGCTCATTTAGAGTAACTTTTGTTCTGAGAATATTTCGTGTCCAGGGAGCCGCGTAAGGTCGAAATATCAACTTACACGAAATGAAATATTTTTGTGATATTCTTGTTCACCACGCTCCTAACTGCTCGTAAATACCATTTGCAGCGAATTTGGAGCAACTTTTGTTATATGTATATTTCGCGACCAGGGAGCCGAGAATCATCGAAATATCGACTTTCACGAAATGAAATATTTTTGTGATATTCTTTTTCCCCTTACTCTAATCTGCTGGTATATAGCTTTTGCTGCGAATTTGGAGCAACTTTTGTTCTGAGCATATTTCGTGTCCCGGGAACTGAGAATCGTCGAAATATCGACTTACACGAAATGAAAAATTTTTGTGATATTCTTGTTCCCCACACTTTAAACTGCTTTATATAGCTTTTGCAGCTCATTTAGAGTAACTTTTGTTCTGAGAATAATTCGTTACTAGGGAGCCGCGAATCGTCGAAAAATCGACTTACGCGAAAGGAAACATTTTTGTAATATTCTTGTTCCCCACACTCCAAACTGCTCGTAAATAGCTTTTGCAGCGAATTTGGAGCAACTTTTGTTATATGTATTTTCGTGTCCATTGAGCCGAGAATCGTCGAAATATCAACTTACCCGAAATGAAATATTTTTGTGATATTCTTGTTCCCCACGCTCCTAACTGCTCGTAAATAGCAATTGCAGCGATTTTGGAGCAACTTATTTTATATGTATTTTTCGTATCCTGGGAGCCGAGAATCGACGAAAAGTCGACTTACAGGTAATGAAACATTTTTATGATAATCTTCTTCCCCACACTCCAAACTATTCCTATTTAGCTTTTGCAGCGAATTTGGTGCTACTTTTGTTCTGGGAATATTTCGTGTCCAGGGAGCCGCGTAAGGTCGAAATATCAACTTACACGAAATGAAATATTTTTGTGATATTCTTGTTCACCACGCTCCTAACTGCTCGTAAATACAATTTGCAGCGAATTTGGAGCAACTTTTGTTATATGTATATTTCGCGACCAGGGAGCCGAGAATCATCGAAATATCGACTTTCACGAAATGAAATATTTTTGTGATATTCTTTTTCCCCTTACTCTAATCTGCTGGTATATAGCTTTTGCTGCGAATTTGGAGCAACTTTTGTTCTGAGCATATTTCGTGTCCCGGGAACTGAGAATCGTCGAAATATCGACTTACACGAAATGAAAAATTTTTGTAATATTCTTGTTCCGCACACTTTAAACTGCTTTATATAGTTTTGCAGCTCATTTAGAGTAACTTTTGTTCTGAGAATAATTCGTTACTAGGGAGCCGCGAATCGTCGAAAAATCGACTTACGCGAAAGGAAACATTTTTGTAATATTCTTGTTCCCCACACTCCAAACTGCTCGTAAATAGCTTTTGCAGCGAATTTGGAGCAACTTTTGTTATATGTTTATTTCGAGACCAGGGAGCCGAGAATCATCGAAATATCGACTTACACGAAATGAAATATTTTTGTGATATTCTTGTTCCCCACGCTCCTAACTGCTCGTAAATAGCATTTGCAGCGATTTTGGAGCAACTTATTTTATATGTATATTTCGTATCCTGGGAGCCGAGAATCGACGAAAAGTCGACTTACAGGTAATGAAACTATTTTATGATAATCTTCTTCCCCACACTCCAGCCTATTCCTATTTAGCTTTTGCAGCGAATTTGGAGCTACTTTTGTTCTGAGAATATTTCGTGTCCAGGGAGTCGCGTAAGGTCGAAATATCAACTTACACGAAATGAAATATTTTTGTGATATTCTTGTTCCCCACGCTCCTAACTGCTCGTAAATAGCTTTTGCAGCGAATTTGGAGCAACTTTTGTTCTGAGCATATTTCGTGTCCCGGGAACTGAGAATCGTCGAAATATCGACTTACACGAAATGAAATATTTTTGTGATATTCTTGTTCCCCACACTTTAAACTGCTTTATATAGCTTTTATAGCTTATTTAGAGTAACTTCTGTTCTGAGAATATTTCGTGTCCAGGGAGCCGCGTAAGGTCGAAATATCAACTTACACGAAATGAAATATTTTTGTGATATTCTTGTTCCCCACGCTCCTAACTGCTCGTAAATAGCTTTTGCAGCGAATTTGGAGCAACTTTTGTTATATGTTTATTTCGAGACCAGGGAGCCGAGAATCATCGAAATATCGACTTACACGAAATGAAATATTTTTGTGATATTCTTGTTCCCCACGCTCCTAACTGCTCGTAAATAGCATTTGCACCGATTTTGGAGCAACTTATTTTATATGTATGTTTCGTATCCTGGGAGCCGAGAATCGACGAAAAGTCGACTTACAGGTAATGAAACATTTTTATGATAATCTTCTTCCCCACACTCCAAACTATTCCTATTTAGCTTTTGAAGCGAATTTGGTGCTACTTTTGTTCTGGGAATATTTCGTGTCCAGGGAGCCGCGTAAGGTCGAAATATCAACTTACACGAAATGAAATATTTTTGTGATATTCTTGTTCTCCACGCTCCTAACTGCTCGTAAATTGCATTTCCTGCGAATTTGGAGCAACTTTTGTTATATGTATATTTCGCGACCAGGGAGCCGAGAATCATCGAAATATCGACTTTCACGAAATGAAATATTTTTGTGATATTCTTTTTCCCCTTAATCCAATCTGCTGGTATATAGCTTTTGCTGCGAATTTGGAGCAACTTTTGTTCTGAGCATATTTTGTGTCCCGGGAACTGAGAATCGTCGAAATATCGACTTACACGAAATGAAAAATTTTTGTGATATTCTTGTTCCCCACACTTTAAACTATTTTATATAGCTTTTGCAGCTCATTTAGAGTAACTTTTGTTCTGAGAATATTTCGTGTCCAGGGAGCCGCGTAAGGTCGAAATATCAACTTACACGAAATGAAATATTTTTGTGATATTCTTGTTCACCACGCTCCTAACTGCTCGTAAATACCATTTGCAGCGAATTTGGAGCAACTTTTGTTATATGTATATTTCGCGACCAGGGAGCCGAGAATCATCGAAATATCGACTTTCACGAAATGAAATATTTTTGTGATATTCTTTTTCCCCTTACTCTAATCTGCTGGTATATAGCTTTTGCTGCGAATTTGGAGCAACTTTTGTTCTGAGCATATTTCGTGTCCCGGGAACTGAGAATCGTCGAAATATCGACTTACACGAAATGAAAAATTTTTGTGATATTCTTGTTCCCCACACTTTAAACTGCTTTATATAGCTTTTGCAGCTCATTTAGAGTAACTTTTGTTCTGAGAATAATTCGTTACTAGGGAGCCGCGAATCGTCGAAAAATCGACTTACGCGAAAGGAAACATTTTTGTAATATTCTTGTTCCCCACACTCCAAACTGCTCGTAAATAGCTTTTGCAGCGAATTTGGAGCAACTTTTGTTATATGTTTATTTCGAGACCAGGGAGCCGAGAATCATCGAAATATCGACTTACACGAAATGAAATATTTTTGTGATATTCTTGTTCCCCACGCTCCTAACTGCTCGTAAATAGCATTTGCAGCGATTTTGGAGCAACTTATTTTATATGTATATTTCGTATCCTGGGAGCCGAGAATCGACGAAAAGTCGACTTACAGGTAATGAAACTATTTTATGATAATCTTCTTCCCCACACTCCAGCCTATTCCTATTTAGCTTTTGCAGCGAATTTGGAGCTACTTTTGTTCTGAGAATATTTCGTGTCCAGGGAGTCGCGTAAGGTCGAAATATCAACTTACACGAAATGAAATATTTTTGTGATATTCTTGTTCCCCACGCTCCTAACTGCTCGTAAATAGCTTTTGCAGCGAATTTGGAGCAACTTTTGTTCTGAGCATATTTCGTGTCCCGGGAACTGAGAATCGTCGAAATATCGACTTACACGAAATGAAAAATTTTTGTGATATTCTTGTTCCCCACACTTTAAACTGCTTTATATAGCTTTTATAGCTTATTTAGAGTAACTTCTGTTCTGAGAATATTTCGTGTCCAGGGAGCCGCGTAAGGTCGAAATATCAACTTACACGAAATAAAATATTTTTGTGATATTCTTGTTCCCCACGCTCCTAACTGCTCGTAAATAGCTTTTGCAGCGAATTTGGAGCAACATTTGTTATATGTTTATTTCGAGACCAGGGAGCCGAGAATCATCGAAATATCGACTTACACGAAATGAAATATTTTTGTGATATTCTTGTTCCCCACGCTCCTAACTGCTCGTAAATAGCATTTGCAGCGATTTTGGAGCAACTTATTTTATATGTATGTTTCGTATCCTGGGAGCCGAGAATCGACGAAAAGTCGACTTACAGGTAATGAAACATTTTTATGATAATCTTCTTCCCCACACTCCAAACTATTCCTATTTAGCTTTTGAAGCGAATTTGGTGCTACTTTTGTTCTGGGAATATTTCGTGTCCAGGGAGCCGCGTAAGGTCGAAATATCAACTTACACGAAATGAAAGGGGAAAAAGAATATCACAAAAATATTTCATTTCGTGAAAGTCGATATTTCGATGATTCTCGGCTCCCTGGTCGCGAAATATACATATAACAAAAGTTGCTCCAAATTCGCAGGAAATGCTATTTACGAGCAGTTAGGAGCGTGGAGAACAAGAATATCACAAAAATATTTCATTTCGTGTAAGTTGATATTTCGACCTTACGCGGCTCCCTGGACACGAAATATTCCCAGAACAAAAGTAGCTCCAAATTCGCTGCAAAAGCTAAATAGGAATAGTTTGGAGTGTGGGGAAGAAGATTATCATAAAAATGTTTCATTACCTGTAAGTCGACTTTTCGTCGATTCTCGGCTCCCAGGATACGAAATATACATATAAAATAAGTTGCTCCAAAATCGCTGCAAATGCTATTTACGAGCAGTTAGGAGCGTGGCGAACAAGAATATCACAAAAATATTTCATTTCGGGTAAGTTGATATTTCGACGATTCTCGGCTCAATGGACACGAAAATACATATAACAAAAGTTGCTCCAAATTCGCTGCAAATGCAATATACGAGCAGTTTGGAGTGTGGGGAACAAGAATATCATAAAAATGTTTTATTATGTGTAAATCGATTTTACGACGATTCTCGGCTCCGTAGACACGAAATGTGACTATAACAAAATCTGCTCCAAATTCGCTGCAAAAGCTATAAACGAGCAGTTTGGAGTTTGGGGATCAAGAATATCACAAAAATTTTTCATTTCGTGTAAGTCTATATTTCGATGATTCTCGGCTCCCTGGTCTCGAAATAAACATATAACAAATGTTGCTCCAAATTCGCTGCAAAAGCTATTTACGAGCAGTTAGGAGCGTGGGGAACAAGATTATCACAAAAATGTTTCATTACCTGTAAGTCGACTTTACGTCGATTCTCGGCTCCCAGGATACGAAATATACATATAAAATAAGTTGCTCCAAAATCGCTGCAAATGCTATTTACGAGCAGTTAGGAGCGTGGGGAACAAGAATATCACAAAAATATTTCATTTCGTGTAAGTCGATATTTCGATGATTCTCGGCTCCCTGTTCTCGAAATAAACATATAACAAAAGTTGCTCCAAATTCGCTGCAAAAGCTATTTACGAGCAGTTAGGAGCGTGGGGAACAAGAATATCACAAAAATATTTCATTTCGTGTAAGTCGATATTTCGACGATTCTCAGTTCCCGGGACACGAAATATGCTCAGAACAAAAGTTGCTCCAAATTCGCAGCAAAAGCTATATACCAGCAGATTGGAGTAAGGGGAAAAAGAATATCACAAAAATATTTCATTTCGTGAAAGTCGATATTTCGATGATTCTCGGCTCCCTGGTCGCGAAATATACATATAACAAAAGTTGCTCCAAATTCGCTACAAATGCTATTTACGAGCAGTTAGGAGCGTGGGGAACAATAATATCACAAAAATATTTCATTTCGTGTAAGTTGATATTTCGACCTTACGCGGCTCCCTGGACACGAAATATTCTCAGAACAAAAGTTACTCTAAATGAGCTGCAAAAGCTATATAAAGCAGTTTATAGTGTGGGGAACAAGAATATCACAAAAATTTTTCATTTCGAGTAAGTCGATATTTCGACGATTCTCAGTTCCCAGGACACGAAATATGCTCAGAACAAAAGTTGCTCCAAATTCGCAGCAAAAGCTATATACCAGCAGATTAGAGTAAGGGGAAAAAGAATATCACAAAAATATTTCATTTCGTGAAAGTCGATATTTCGATGATTCTCGGCTCCCTGGTCGCGAAATATACATATAACAAAAGTTGCTCCAAATTCGCAGGAAATGCTATTTACGAGCAGTTATATTTTTGTGATATTCTTGTTCCCCACGCTCCTAACTGCTCGTAAATAGCTTTTGCAGCGAATTTGGAGCAACTTATTTTATATGTATATTTCGTATCCTGGGACCCGAGAATCGACGAAAAGTCGACTTACAGGTAATGAAACATTTTTATGATAATCATCTTCCCCACACTCCAAACTATTCCTATTTAGCTTTTACAGCGAATTTGGAGCTACTTTTGTTCTGAGAATATTTCGTGTCCAGGGAGCCGCGTAAGGTCGAAATAACAACTTACACGAAATGAAATATTTTTGTGATATTCTTGTTGCCCACGCTCCTAATTGCTCGTAAATAGCATTTGCAGCGATTTTGGAGCAACTTTTGTTATATGTATATTTCGCAACCAGGGAGCCGAGAATCATCGAAATATCGACTTTCACGAAATGAAATATTTTTGTGATATTCTTTTTCCCCACACTTTAAACTGCTTTATATAGCTTTTGCAGCTCATTTAGAGTAACTTTTGTTCTGAGAATATTTCGTGTCCAGGGAGCCGCGTAAGTTCGAAATATCAACTTACACGAAATGAAATATTTTTCTGATATTCTTGTTCCCCACGCTCCTAACTGCTCGTAAATAGCTTTTGCAGCGAATTTGGAGCAACTTTTGTTCTGAGCATATTTCGTGCCCCGGGAACTGAGAATCGTCGAAATATCGACTTACACGAAATGAAAAATTTTTGTGATATTCTTGTTCCCCACACTTTAAACTGCTTTATATAGCTTTTATAGCTTATTTAGAGTAACTTCTGTTCTGAGAATATTTCGTGTCCAGGGAGCCGCGTAAGGTCGAAATATCAACTTACACGAAATGAAATATTTTTGTGTTATTCTTGTTCCCCACGCTCCTAACTGCTCGTAAATAGCTTTTGCAGCGAATTTGGAGCAACTTTTGTAATATGTTTATTTCGAGACCAGGGAGCCGAGAATCATCGAAATATCGACTTACAAGAAATGAAATATTTTTGTGATATTCTTGTTCCCCACGCTCCTAACTGCTCGTAAATAGCATTTGCAGCGATTTTGGAGCAACTTATTTTATATGTATGTTTCGTATCCTGGGAGCCGAGAATCGACGAAAAGTCGACTTACAGGTAATGAAACATTTTTATGATAATCATCTTCCCCACACTCCAAACTATTCCTATTTAGCTTTTGCAGCGAATTTGGAGCTACTTTTGTTCTGAGAATATTTCGTGTCCAGGTCGAAATATCGACTTACACGAAATGAAATATTTTTGTGATATTCTTGTTCCCCACGCTCCTAACTGCTCGTAAATAGCATTTGCAGCGATTTTGGAGCAACTTATTTTATATGTATATTTCGTATCCTGGGAGCCGAGAATCGACGAAAAGTCGACTTACAGGTAATGAAACATTTTTGTGATAATCTTGTTCCCCACGCTCCTAACTGCTCGTAAATAGCTTTTGCAGCGAATTTGGAGCAACATTTCTTATATGTTTATTTCGAGACCAGGGAGCCGAGAATCATCGAAATATAGATTTACACGAAATGAAAAATTTTTGTGATATTCTTGATCCCCACACTTCAAACTGCTCGTATATTACATTTGCAGCGAATTTGGAGCAACTTTTGTTATATGTATTTTCGTGTCCATTGAGCCGAGAATCGTCGAAATATCAACTTACCCGAAATGAAATATTTTTGTGATATTCTTGTTCCCCACGCTCCTAACTGCTCGTAAATAGCAATTGCAGCGATTTTGGAGCAACTTATTTTATATGTATATTTCGTATCCTGGGAGCCGAGAATCGACGAAAAGTCGACTTACAGGTAATGAAACATTTTTATGATAATCTTCTTCCCCACACTCCAAACTATTCCTATTTAGCTTTTGCAGCGAATTTGGTGCTACTTTTGTTCTGGGAATATTTCGTGTCCAGGGAGCCGCGTAAGGTCGAAATATCAACTTACACGAAATGAAATATTTTTGTGATATTCTTGTTCACCACGCTCCTAACTGCTCGTAAATACAATTTGCAGCGAATTTGGAGCAACTTTTGTTATATGTATATTTCGCGACCAGGGAGCCGAGAATCATCGAAATATCGACTTTCACGAAATGAAATATTTTGGTGATATTCTTTTTCCCCTTACTCTAATCTGCTGGTATATAGCTTTTGCTGCGAATTTGGAGCAACTTTTGTTCTGAGCATATTTCGTGTCCCGGGAACTGAGAATCGTCGAAATATCGACTTACACGAAATGAAAAATTTTTGTAATATTCTTGTTCCGCACACTTTAAACTGCTTTATATAGTTTTGCAGCTCATTTAGATTAACTTTTGTTCTGAGAATAATTCGTTACTAGGGAGCCGCGAATCGTCGAAAAATCGACTTACGCGAAAGGAAACATTTTTGTAATATTCTTGTTCCCCACACTCCAAACTGCTCGTAAATAGCTTTTGCAGCGAATTTGGAGCAACTTTTGTTATATGTTTATTTCGAGACCAGGGAGCCGAGAATCATCGAAATATCGACTTACACGAAATGAAATATTTTTGTGATATTCTTGTTCCCCACGCTCCTAACTGCTCGTAAATAGCATTTGCAGCGATTTTGGAGCAACTTATTTTATATGTATATTTCGTATCCTGGGAGCCGAGAATCGACGAAAAGTCGACTTACAGGTAATGAAACTATTTTATGATAATCTTCTTCCCCACACTCCAGCCTATTCCTATTTAGCTTTTGCAGCGAATTTGGAGCTACTTTTGTTCTGAGAATATTTCGTGTCCAGGGAGTCGCGTAAGGTCGAAATATCAACTTACACGAAATGAAATATTTTTGTGATATTCTTGTTCCCCACGCTCCTAACTGCTCGTAAATAGCTTTTGCAGCGAATTTGGAGCAACTTTTGTTCTGAGCATATTTCGTGTCCCGGGAACTGAGAATCGTCGAAATATCGACTTACACGAAATGAAATATTTTTGTGATATTCTTGTTCCCCACACTTTAAACTGCTTTATATAGCTTTTATAGCTTATTTAGAGTAACTTCTGTTCTGAGAATATTTCGTGTCCAGGGAGCCGCGTAAGGTCGAAATATCAACTTACACGAAATGAAATATTTTTGTGATATTCTTGTTCCCCACGCTCCTAACTGCTCGTAAATAGCTTTTTTAGCGAATTTGGAGCAACTTTTGTTATATGTTTATTTCGAGACCAGGGAGCCGAGAATCATCGAAATATCGACTTACAGGTAATGAAACATTTTTATGATAATCTTCTTCCCCACACTCCAAACTATTCCTATTTAGCTTTTGAAGCGAATTTGGTGCTACTTTTGTTCTGGGAATATTTCGTGTCCAGGGAGCCGCGTAAGGTCGAAATATCAACTTACACGAAATGAAAGGGGAAAAAGAATATCACAAAAATATTTCATTTCGTGAAAGTCGATATTTCGATGATTCTCGGCTCCCTGGTCGCGAAATATACATATAACAAAAGTTGCTCCAAATTCGCAGGAAATGCTATTTACGAGCAGTTAGGAGCGTGGAGAACAAGAATATCACAAAAATATTTCATTTCGTGTAAGTTGATATTTCGACCTTACGCGGCTCCCTGGACACGAAATATTCCCAGAACAAAAGTAGCTCCAAATTCGCTGCAAAAGCTAAATAGGAATAGTTTGGAGTGTGGGGAAGAAGATTATCATAAAAATGTTTCATTACCTGTAAGTCGACTTTTCGTCGATTCTCGGCTCCCAGGATACGAAATATACATATAAAATAAGTTGCTCCAAAATCGCTGCAAATGCTATTTACGAGCAGTTAGGAGCGTGGCGAACAAGAATATCACAAAAATATTTCATTTCGGGTAAGTTGATATTTCGACGATTCTCGGCTCAATGGACACGAAAATACATATAACAAAAGTTGCTCCAAATTCGCTGCAAATGCAATATACGAGCAGTTTGGAGTGTGGGGAACAAGAATATCATAAAAATGTTTTATTATGTGTAAATCGATTTTACGACGATTCTCGGCTCCGTAGACACGAAATGTGACTATAACAAAATCTGCTCCAAATTCGCTGCAAAAGCTATAAACGAGCAGTTTGGAGTTTGGGGATCAAGAATATCACAAAAATTTTTCATTTCGTGTAAGTCTATATTTCGATGATTCTCGGCTCCCTGGTCTCGAAATAAACATATAACAAATGTTGCTCCAAATTCGCTGCAAAAGCTATTTACGAGCAGTTAGGAGCGTGGGGAACAAGATTATCACAAAAATGTTTCATTACCTGTAAGTCGACTTTTCGTCGATTCTCGGCTCCCAGGATACGAAATATACATATAAAATAAGTTGCTCCAAAATCGCTGCAAATGCTATTTACGAGCAGTTAGGAGCGTGGGGAACAAGAATATCACAAAAATATTTCATTTCGTGTAAGTCGATATTTCGATGATTCTCGGCTCCCTGTTCTCGAAATAAACATATAACAAAAGTTGCTCCAAATTCGCTGCAAAAGCTATTTACGAGCAGTTAGGAGCGTGGGGAACAAGAATATCACAAAAATATTTCATTTCGTGTAAGTCGATATTTCGACGATTCTCAGTTCCCGGGACACGAAATATGCTCAGAACAAAAGTTGCTCCAAATTCGCAGCAAAAGCTATATACCAGCAGATTGGAGTAAGGGGAAAAAGAATATCACAAAAATATTTCATTTCGTGAAAGTCGATATTTCGATGATTCTCGGCTCCCTGGTCGCGAAATATACATATAACAAAAGTTGCTCCAAATTCGCAGGAAATGCTATTTACGAGCAGTTATATTTTTGTGATATTCTTGTTCCCCACGCTCCTAACTGCTCGTAAATAGCTTTTGCAGCGAATTTGGAGCAACTTTTGTTATATGTTTATTTCGAGACCAGGGAGCCGAGAATCATCGAAATATCGACTTACACGAAATGAAATATTTTTGTGATATTCTTGTTCCCCACGCTCCTTACTGCTCGTAAATAGCATTTGCAGCGATTTTGGAGCAACTTATTTTATATGTATATTTCGTATCCTGGGACCCGAGAATCGACGAAAAGTCGACTTACAGGTAATGAAACATTTTTATGATAATCATCTTCCCCACACTCCAAACTATTCCTATTTAGCTTTTACAGCGAATTTGGAGCTACTTTTGTTCTGAGAATATTTCGTGTCCAGGGAGCCGCGTAAGGTCGAAATAACAACTTACACGAAATGAAATATTTTTGTGATATTCTTGTTGCCCACGCTCCTAATTGCTCGTAAATAGCATTTGCAGCGATTTTGGAGCAACTTTTGTTATATGTATATTTCGCAACCAGGGAGCCGAGAATCATCGAAATATCGACTTTCACGAAATGAAATATTTTTGTGATATTCTTTTTCCCCACACTTTAAACTGCTTTATATAGCTTTTGCAGCTCATTTAGAGTAACTTTTGTTCTGAGAATATTTCGTGTCCAGGGAGCCGCGTAAGTTCGAAATATCAACTTACACGAAATGAAATATTTTTCTGATATTCTTGTTCCCCACGCTCCTAACTGCTCGTAAATAGCTTTTGCAGCGAATTTGGAGCAACTTTTGTTCTGAGCATATTTCGTGCCCCGGGAACTGAGAATCGTCGAAATATCGACTTACACGAAATGAAAAATTTTTGTGATATTCTTGTTCCCCACACTTTAAACTGCTTTATATAGCTTTTATAGCTTATTTAGAGTAACTTCTGTTCTGAGAATATTTCGTGTCCAGGGAGCCGCGTAAGGTCGAAATATCAACTTACACGAAATGAAATATTTTTGTGTTATTCTTGTTCCCCACGCTCCTAACTGCTCGTAAATAGCTTTTGCAGCGAATTTGGAGCAACTTTTGTAATATGTTTATTTCGAGACCAGGGAGCCGAGAATCATCGAAATATCGACTTACAAGAAATGAAATATTTTTGTGAGATTCTTGTTCCCCACGCTCCTAACTGCTCGTAAATAGCATTTGCAGCGATTTTGGAGCAACTTATTTTATATGTATGTTTCGTATCCTGGGAGCCGAGAATCGACGAAAAGTCGACTTACAGGTAATGAAACATTTTTATGATAATCATCTTCCCCACACTCCAAACTATTCCTATTTAGCTTTTGCAGCGAATTTGGAGCTACTTTTGTTCTGAGAATATTTCGTGTCCAGGTCGAAATATAGACTTACACGAAATGAAATATTTTTGTGATATTCTTGTTCCCCACGCTCCTAACTGCTCGTAAATAGCATTTGCAGCGATTTTGGAGCAACTTATTTTATATGTATATTTCGTATCCTGGGAGCCGAGAATCGACGAAAAGTCGACTTACAGGTAATGAAACATTTTTGTGATAATCTTGTTCCCCACGCTCCTAACTGCTCGTAAATAGCTTTTGCAGCGAATTTGGAGCAACATTTCTTATATGTTTATTTCGAGACCAGGGAGCCGAGAATCATCGAAATATAGATTTACACGAAATGAAAAATTTTTGTGATATTCTTGATCCCCACACTTCAAACTGCTCGTATATTACATTTGCAGCGAATTTGGAGCAACTTTTGTTATATGTATTTTCGTGTCCATTGAGCCGAGAATCGTCGAAATATCAACTTACCCGAAATGAAATATTTTTGTGATATTCTTGTTCCCCACGCTCCTAACTGCTCGTAAATAGCAATTGCAGCGATTTTGGAGCAACTTATTTTATATGTATATTTCGTATCCTGGGAGCCGAGAATCGACGAAAAGTCGACTTACAGGTAATGAAACATTTTTATGATAATCTTCTTCCCCACACTCCAAACTATTCCTATTTAGCTTTTGCAGCGAATTTGGTGCTACTTTTGTTCTGGGAATATTTCGTGTCCAGGGAGCCGCGTAAGGTCGAAATATCAACTTACACGAAATGAAATATTTTTGTGATATTCTTGTTCACCACGCTCCTAACTGCTCGTAAATACAATTTGCAGCGAATTTGGAGCAACTTTTGTTATATGTATATTTCGCGACCAGGGAGCCGAGAATCATCGAAATATCGACTTTCACGAAATGAAATATTTTTGTGATATTGTTTTTCCCCTTACTCTAATCTGCTGGTATATAGCTTTTGCTGCGAATTTGGAGCAACTTTTGTTCTGAGCATATTTCGTGTCCCGGGAACTGAGAATCGTCGAAATATCGACTTACACGAAATGAAAAATTTTTGTGATATTCTTGTTCCCCACACTTTAAACTGCTTTATATAGCTTTTGCAGCTCATTTAGAGTAACTTTTGTTCTGAGAATAATTCGTTACTAGGGAGCCGCGAATCGTCGAAAAATCGACTTACGCGAAAGGAAACATTTTTGTAATATTCTTGTTCCCCACACTCCAAACTGCTCGTAAATAGCTTTTGCAGCGAATTTGGAGCAACTTTTGTTATATGTTTATTTCGAGACCAGGGAGCCGAGAATCATCGAAATATCGACTTACACGAAATGAAATATTTTTGTGATATTCTTGTTCCCCACGCTCCTAACTGCTCGTAAATAGCATTTGCAGCGATTTTGGAGCAACTTATTTTATATGTATATTTCGTATCCTGGGAGCCGAGAATCGACGAAAAGTCGACTTACAGGTAATGAAACTATTTTATGATAATCTTCTTCCCCACACTCCAGCCTATTCCTATTTAGCTTTTGCAGCGAATTTGGAGCTACTTTTGTTCTGAGAATATTTCGTGTCCAGGGAGTCGCGTAAGGTCGAAATATCAACTTACACGAAATGAAATATTTTTGTGATATTCTTGTTCCCCACGCTCCTAACTGCTCGTAAATAGCTTTTGCAGCGAATTTGGAGCAACTTTTGTTCTGAGCATATTTCGTGTCCCGGGAACTGAGAATCGTCGAAATATCGACTTACACGAAATGAAATATTTTTGTGATATTCTTGTTCCCCACACTTTAAACTGCTTTATATAGCTTTTATAGCTTATTTAGAGTAACTTCTGTTCTGAGAATATTTCGTGTCCAGGGAGCCGCGTAAGGTCGAAATATCAACTTACACGAAATGAAATATTTTTGTGATATTCTTGTTCCCCACGCTCCTAACTGCTCGTAAATAGCTTTTGCAGCGAATTTGGAGCAACTTTTGTTATATGTTTATTTCGAGACCAGGGAGCCGAGAATCATCGAAATATCGACTTACACGAAATGAAATATTTTTGTGATATTCTTGTTCCCCACGCTCCTAACTGCTCGTAAATAGCATTTGCACCGATTTTGGAGCAACTTATTTTATATGTATGTTTCGTATCCTGGGAGCCGAGAATCGACGAAAAGTCGACTTACAGGTAATGAAACATTTTTATGATAATCTTCTTCCCCACACTCCAAACTATTCCTATTTAGCTTTTGAAGCGAATTTGGTGCTACTTTTGTTCTGGGAATATTTCGTGTCCAGGGAGCCGCGTAAGGTCGAAATATCAACTTACACGAAATGAAATATTTTTGTGATATTCTTGTTCTCCACGCTCCTAACTGCTCGTAAATTGCATTTCCTGCGAATTTGGAGCAACTTTTGTTATATGTATATTTCGCGACCAGGGAGCCGAGAATCATCGAAATATCGACTTTCACGAAATGAAATATTTTTGTGATATTCTTTTTCCCCTTAATCCAATCTGCTGGAATATAGCTTTTGCTGCGAATTTGGAGCAACTTTTGTTCTGAGCATATTTTGTGTCCCGGGAACTGAGAATCGTCGAAATATCGACTTACACGAAATGAAAAATTTTTGTGATATTCTTGTTCCCCACACTTTAAACTATTTTATATAGCTTTTGCAGCTCATTTAGAGTAACTTTTGTTCTGAGAATATTTCGTGTCCAGGGAGCCGCGTAAGGTCGAAATATCAACTTACACGAAATGAAATATTTTTGTGATATTCTTGTTCACCACGCTCCTAACTGCTCGTAAATACCATTTGCAGCGAATTTGGAGCAACTTTTGTTATATGTATATTTCGCGACCAGGGAGCCGAGAATCATCGAAATATCGACTTTCACGAAATGAAATATTTTTGTGATATTCTTTTTCCCCTTACTCTAATCTGCTGGTATATAGCTTTTGCTGCGAATTTGGAGCAACTTTTGTTCTGAGCATATTTCGTGTCCCGGGAACTGAGAATCGTCGAAATATCGACTTACACGAAATGAAAAATTTTTGTGATATTCTTGTTCCCCACACTTTAAACTGCTTTATATAGCTTTTGCAGCTCATTTAGAGTAACTTTTGTTCTGAGAATAATTCGTTACTAGGGAGCCGCGAATCGTCGAAAAATCGACTTACGCGAAAGGAAACATTTTTGTAATATTCTTGTTCCCCACACTCCAAACTGCTCGTAAATAGCTTTTGCAGCGAATTTGGAGCAACTTTTGTTATATGTTTATTTCGAGACCAGGGAGCCGAGAATCATCGAAATATCGACTTACACGAAATGAAATATTTTTGTGATATTCTTGTTCCCCACGCTCCTAACTGCTCGTAAATAGCATTTGCAGCGATTTTGGAGCAACTTATTTTATATGTATATTTCGTATCCTGGGAGCCGAGAATCGACGAAAAGTCGACTTACAGGTAATGAAACTATTTTATGATAATCTTCTTCCCCACACTCCAGCCTATTCCTATTTAGCTTTTGCAGCGAATTTGGAGCTACTTTTGTTCTGAGAATATTTCGTGTCCAGGGAGTCGCGTAAGGTCGAAATATCAACTTACACGAAATGAAATATTTTTGTGATATTCTTGTTCCCCACGCTCCTAACTGCTCGTAAATAGCTTTTGCTGCGAATTTGGAGCAACTTTTGTTCTGAGCATATTTCGTGTCCCGGGAACTGAGAATCGTCGAAATATCGACTTACACGAAATGAAAAATTTTTGTGATATTCTTGTTCCCCACACTTTAAACTGCTTTATATAGCTTTTATAGCTTATTTAGAGTAACTTCTGTTCTGAGAATATTTCGTGTCCAGGGAGCCGCGTAAGGTCGAAATATCAACTTACACGAAATGAAATATTTTTGTGATATTCTTGTTCCCCACGCTCCTAACTGCTCGTAAATAGCTTTTGCAGCGAATTTGGAGCAACATTTGTTATATGTTTATTTCGAGACCAGGGAGCCGAGAATCATCGAAATATCGACTTACACGAAATGAAATATTTTTGTGATATTCTTGTTCCCCACGCTCCTAACTGCTCGTAAATAGCATTTGCAGCGATTTTGGAGCAACTTATTTTATATGTATGTTTCGTATCCTGGGAGCCGAGAATCGACGAAAAGTCGACTTACAGGTAATGAAACATTTTTATGATAATCTTCTTCCCCACACTCCAAACTATTCCTATTTAGCTTTTGAAGCGAATTTGGTGCTACTTTTGTTCTGGGAATATTTCGTGTCCAGGGAGCCGCGTAAGGTCGAAATATCAACTTACACGAAATGAAAGGGGAAAAAGAATATCACAAAAATATTTCATTTCGTGAAAGTCGATATTTCGATGATTCTCGGCTCCCTGGTCGCGAAATATACATATAACAAAAGTTGCTCCAAATTCGCAGGAAATGCTATTTACGAGCAGTTAGGAGCGTGGAGAACAAGAATATCACAAAAATATTTCATTTCGTGTAAGTTGATATTTCGACCTTACGCGGCTCCCTGGACACGAAATATTCCCAGAACAAAAGTAGCTCCAAATTCGCTGCAAAAGCTAAATAGGAATAGTTTGGAGTGTGGGGAAGAAGATTATCATAAAAATGTTTCATTACCTGTAAGTCGACTTTTCGTCGATTCTCGGCTCCCAGGATACGAAATATACATATAAAATAAGTTGCTCCAAAATCGCTGCAAATGCTATTTACGAGCAGTTAGGAGCGTGGCGAACAAGAATATCACAAAAATATTTCATTTCGGGTAAGTTGATATTTCGACGATTCTCGGCTCAATGGACACGAAAATACATATAACAAAAGTTGCTCCAAATTCGCTGCAAATGCAATATACGAGCAGTTTGGAGTGTGGGGAACAAGAATATCATAAAAATGTTTTATTATGTGTAAATCGATTTTACGACGATTCTCGGCTCCGTAGACACGAAATGTGACTATAACAAAATCTGCTCCAAATTCGCTGCAAAAGCTATAAACGAGCAGTTTGGAGTTTGGGGATCAAGAATATCACAAAAATTTTTCATTTCGTGTAAGTCTATATTTCGATGATTCTCGGCTCCCTGGTCTCGAAATAAACATATAACAAATGTTGCTCCAAATTCGCTGCAAAAGCTATTTACGAGCAGTTAGGAGCGTGGGGAACAAGATTATCACAAAAATGTTTCATTACCTGTAAGTCGACTTTTCGTCGATTCTCGGCTCCCAGGATACGAAATATACATATAAAATAAGTTGCTCCAAAATCGCTGCAAATGCTATTTACGAGCAGTTAGGAGCGTGGGGAACAAGAATATCACAAAAATATTTCATTTCGTGTAAGTCGATATTTCGATGATTCTCGGCTCCCTGTTCTCGAAATAAACATATAACAAAAGTTGCTCCAAATTCGCTGCAAAAGCTATTTACGAGCAGTTAGGAGCGTGGGGAACAAGAATATCACAAAAATATTTCATTTCGTGTAAGTCGATATTTCGACGATTCTCAGTTCCCGGGACACGAAGTATGCTCAGAACAAAAGTTGCTCCAAATTCGCAGCAAAAGCTATATACCAGCAGATTGGAGTAAGGGGAAAAAGAATATCACAAAAATATTTCATTTCGTGAAAGTCGATATTTCGATGATTCTCGGCTCCCTGGTCGCGAAATATACATATAACAAAAGTTGCTCCAAATTCGCAGGAAATGCTATTTACGAGCAGTTATATTTTTGTGATATTCTTGTTCCCCACGCTCCTAACTGCTCGTAAATAGCTTTTGCAGCGAATTTGGAGCAACTTTTGTTATATGTTTATTTCGAGACCAGGGAGCCGAGAATCATCGAAATATCGACTTACACGAAATGAAATATTTTTGTGATATTCTTGTTCCCCACGCTCCTTACTGCTCGTAAATAGCATTTGCAGCGATTTTGGAGCAACTTATTTTATATGTATATTTCGTATCCTGGGACCCGAGAATCGACGAAAAGTCGACTTACAGGTAATGAAACATTTTTATGATAATCATCTTCCCCACACTCCAAACTATTCCTATTTAGCTTTTACAGCGAATTTGGAGCTACTTTTGTTCTGAGAATATTTCGTGTCCAGGGAGCCGCGTAAGGTCGAAATAACAACTTACACGAAATGAAATATTTTTGTGATATTCTTGTTGCCCACGCTCCTAATTGCTCGTAAATAGCATTTGCAGCGATTTTGGAGCAACTTTTGTTATATGTATATTTCGCAACCAGGGAGCCGAGAATCATCGAAATATCGACTTTCACGAAATGAAATATTTTTGTGATATTCTTTTTCCCCACACTTTAAACTGCTTTATATAGCTTTTGCAGCTCATTTAGAGTAACTTTTGTTCTGAGAATATTTCGTGTCCAGGGAGCCGCGTAAGTTCGAAATATCAACTTACACGAAATGAAATATTTTTCTGATATTCTTGTTCCCCACGCTCCTAACTGCTCGTAAATAGCTTTTGCAGCGAATTTGGAGCAACTTTTGTTCTGAGCATATTTCGTGCCCCGGGAACTGAGAATCGTCGAAATATCGACTTACACGAAATGAAAAATTTTTGTGATATTCTTGTTCCCCACACTTTAAACTGCTTTATATAGCTTTTATAGCTTATTTAGAGTAACTTCTGTTCTGAGAATATTTCGTGTCCAGGGAGCCGCGTAAGGTCGAAATATCAACTTACACGAAATGAAATATTTTTGTGTTATTCTTGTTCCCCACGCTCCTAACTGCTCGTAAATAGCTTTTGCAGCGAATTTGGAGCAACTTTTGTAATATGTTTATTTCGAGACCAGGGAGCCGAGAATCATCGAAATATCGACTTACAAGAAATGAAATATTTTTGTGATATTCTTGTTCCCCACGCTCCTAACTGCTCGTAAATAGCATTTGCAGCGATTTTGGAGCAACTTATTTTATATGTATGTTTCGTATCCTGGGAGCCGAGAATCGACGAAAAGTCGACTTACAGGTAATGAAACATTTTTATGATAATCATCTTCCCCACACTCCAAACTATTCCTATTTAGCTTTTGCAGCGAATTTGGAGCTACTTTTGTTCTGAGAATATTTCGTGTCCAGGTCGAAATATCGACTTACACGAAATGAAATATTTTTGTGATATTCTTGTTCCCCACGCTCCTAACTGCTCGTAAATAGCATTTGCAGCGATTTTGGAGCAACTTATTTTATATGTATATTTCGTATCCTGGGAGCCGAGAATCGACGAAAAGTCGACTTACAGGTAATGAAACATTTTTGTGATAATCTTGTTCCCCACGCTCCTAACTGCTCGTAAATAGCTTTTGCAGCGAATTTGGAGCAACATTTCTTATATGTTTATTTCGAGACCAGGGAGCCGAGAATCATCGAAATATAGATTTACACGAAATGAAAAATTTTTGTGATATTCTTGATCCCCACACTTCAAACTGCTCGTATATTACATTTGCAGCGAATTTGGAGCAACTTTTGTTATATGTATTTTCGTGTCCATTGAGCCGAGAATCGTCGAAATATCAACTTACCCGAAATGAAATATTTTTGTGATATTCTTGTTCCCCACGCTCCTAACTGCTCGTAAATAGCAATTGCAGCGATTTTGGAGCAACTTATTTTATATGTATATTTCGTATCCTGGGAGCCGAGAATCGACGAAAAGTCGACTTACAGGTAATGAAACATTTTTATGATAATCTTCTTCCCCACACTCCAAACTATTCCTATTTAGCTTTTGCAGCGAATTTGGTGCTACTTTTGTTCTGGGAATATTTCGTGTCCAGGGAGCCGCGTAAGGTCGAAATATCAACTTACACGAAATGAAATATTTTTGTGATATTCTTGTTCACCACGCTCCTAACTGCTCGTAAATACAATTTGCAGCGAATTTGGAGCAACTTTAATTATATGTATATTTCGCGACCAGGGAGCCGAGAATCATCGAAATATCGACTTTCACGAAATGAAATATTTTTGTGATATTCTTTTTCCCCTTACTCTAATCTGCTGGTATATAGCTTTTGCTGCGAATTTGGAGCAACTTTTGTTCTGAGCATATTTCGTGTCCCGGGAACTGAGAATCGTCGAAATATCGACTTACACGAAATGAAAAATTTTTGTGATATTCTTGTTCCCCACACTTTAAACTGCTTTATATAGTTTTGCAGCTCATTTAGAGTAACTTTTGTTCTGAGAATAATTCGTTACTAGGGAGCCGCGAATCGTCGAAAAATCGACTTACGCGAAAGGAAACATTTTTGTAATATTCTTGTTCCCCACACTCCAAACTGCTCGTAAATAGCTTTTGCAGCGAATTTGGAGCAACTTTTGTTATATGTTTATTTCGAGACCAGGGAGCCGAGAATCATCGAAATATCGACTTACACGAAATGAAATATTTTTGTGATATTCTTGTTCCCCACGCTCCTAACTGCTCGTAAATAGCATTTGCAGCGATTTTGGAGCAACTTATTTTATATGTATATTTCGTATCCTGGGAGCCGAGAATCGACGAAAAGTCGACTTACAGGTAATGAAACTATTTTATGATAATCTTCTTCCCCACACTCCAGCCTATTCCTATTTAGCTTTTGCAGCGAATTTGGAGCTACTTTTGTTCTGAGAATATTTCGTGTCCAGGGAGTCGCGTAAGGTCGAAATATCAACTTACACGAAATGAAATATTTTTGTGATATTCTTGTTCCCCACGCTCCTAACTGCTCGTAAATAGCTTTTGCAGCGAATTTGGAGCAACTTTTGTTCTGAGCATATTTCGTGTCCCGGGAACTGAGAATCGTCGAAATATCGACTTACACAAAATGAAATATTTTTGTGATATTCTTGTTCCCCACACTTTAAACTGCTTTATATAGCTTTTATAGCTTATTTAGAGTAACTTCTGTTCTGAGAATATTTCGTGTCCAGGGAGCCGCGTAAGGTCGAAATATCAACTTACACGAAATGAAAGGGGAAAAAGAATATCACAAAAATATTTCATTTCGTGAAAGTCGATATTTCGATGATTCTCGGCTCCCTGGTCGCGAAATATACATATAACAAAAGTTGCTCCAAATTCGCAGGAAATGCTATTTACGAGCAGTTAGGAGCGTGGAGAACAAGAATATCACAAAAATATTTCATTTCGTGTAAGTTGATATTTCGACCTTACGCGGCTCCCTGGACACGAAATATTCCCAGAACAAAAGTAGCTCCAAATTCGCTGCAAAAGCTAAATAGGAATAGTTTGGAGTGTGGGGAAGAAGATTATCATAAAAATGTTTCATTACCTGTAAGTCGACTTTTCGTCGATTCTCGGCTCCCAGGATACGAAATATACATATAAAATAAGTTGCTCCAAAATCGCTGCAAATGCTATTTACGAGCAGTTAGGAGCGTGGCGAACAAGAATATCACAAAAATATTTCATTTCGGGTAAGTTGATATTTCGACGATTCTCGGCTCAATGGACACGAAAATACATATAACAAAAGTTGCTCCAAATTCGCTGCAAATGCAATATACGAGCAGTTTGGAGTGTGGGGAACAAGAATATCATAAAAATGTTTTATTATGTGTAAATCGATTTTACGACGATTCTCGGCTCCGTAGACACGAAATGTGACTATAACAAAATCTGCTCCAAATTCGCTGCAAAAGCTATAAACGAGCAGTTTGGAGTTTGGGGATCAAGAATATCACAAAAATTTTTCATTTCGTGTAAGTCTATATTTCGATGATTCTCGGCTCCCTGGTCTCGAAATAAACATATAACAAATGTTGCTCCAAATTCGCTGCAAAAGCTATTTACGAGCAGTTAGGAGCGTGGGGAACAAGATTATCACAAAAATGTTTCATTACCTGTAAGTCGACTTTTCGTCGATTCTCGGCTCCCAGGATACGAAATATACATATAAAATAAGTTGCTCCAAAATCGCTGCAAATGCTATTTACGAGCAGTTAGGAGCGTGGGGAACAAGAATATCACAAAAATATTTCATTTCGTGTAAGTCGATATTTCGATGATTCTCGGCTCCCTGTTCTCGAAATAAACATATAACAAAAGTTGCTCCAAATTCGCTGCAAAAGCTATTTACGAGCAGTTAGGAGCGTGGGGAACAAGAATATCACAAAAATATTTCATTTCGTGTAAGTCGATATTTCGACGATTCTCAGTTCCCGGGACACGAAATATGCTCAGAACAAAAGTTGCTCCAAATTCGCAGCAAAAGCTATATACCAGCAGATTGGAGTAAGGGGAAAAAGAATATCACAAAAATATTTCATTTCGTGAAAGTCGATATTTCGATGATTCTCGGCTCCCTGGTCGCGAAATATACATATAACAAAAGTTGCTCCAAATTCGCAGGAAATGCTATTTACGAGCAGTTATATTTTTGTGATATTCTTGTTCCCCACGCTCCTAACTGCTCGTAAATAGCTTTTGCAGCGAATTTGGAGCAACTTTTGTTATATGTTTATTTCGAGACCAGGGAGCCGAGAATCATCGAAATATCGACTTACACGAAATGAAATATTTTTGTGATATTCTTGTTCCCCACGCTCCTTACTGCTCGTAAATAGCATTTGCAGCGATTTTGGAGCAACTTATTTTATATGTATATTTCGTATCCTGGGACCCGAGAATCGACGAAAAGTCGACTTACAGGTAATGAAACATTTTTATGATAATCATCTTCCCCACACTCCAAACTATTCCTATTTAGCTTTTACAGCGAATTTGGAGCTACTTTTGTTCTGAGAATATTTCGTGTCCAGGGAGCCGCGTAAGGTCGAAATAACAACTTACACGAAATGAAATATTTTTGTGATATTCTTGTTGCCCACGCTCCTAATTGCTCGTAAATAGCATTTGCAGCGATTTTGGAGCAACTTTTGTTATATGTATATTTCGCAACCAGGGAGCCGAGAATCATCGAAATATCGACTTTCACGAAATGAAATATTTTTGTGATATTCTTTTTCCCCACACTTTAAACTGCTTTATATAGCTTTTGCAGCTCATTTAGAGTAACTTTTGTTCTGAGAATATTTCGTGTCCAGGGAGCCGCGTAAGTTCGAAATATCAACTTACACGAAATGAAATATTTTTCTGATATTCTTGTTCCCCACGCTCCTAACTGCTCGTAAATAGCTTTTGCAGCGAATTTGGAGCAACTTTTGTTCTGAGCATATTTCGTGCCCCGGGAACTGAGAATCGTCGAAATATCGACTTACACGAAATGAAAAATTTTTGTGATATTCTTGTTCCCCACACTTTAAACTGCTTTATATAGCTTTTATAGCTTATTTAGAGTAACGTCTGTTCTGAGAATATTTCGTGTCCAGGGAGCCGCGTAAGGTCGAAATATCAACTTACACGAAATGAAATATTTTTGTGTTATTCTTGTTCCCCACGCTCCTAACTGCTCGTAAATAGCTTTTGCAGCGAATTTGGAGCAACTTTTGTAATATGTTTATTTCGAGACCAGGGAGCCGAGAATCATCGAAATATCGACTTACAAGAAATGAAATATTTTTGTGATATTCTTGTTCCCCACGCTCCTAACTGCTCGTAAATAGCATTTGCAGCGATTTTGGAGCAACTTATTTTATATGTATGTTTCGTATCCTGGGAGCCGAGAATCGACGAAAAGTCGACTTACAGGTAATGAAACATTTTTATGATAATCATCTTCCCCACACTCCAAACTATTCCTATTTAGCTTTTGCAGCGAATTTGGAGCTACTTTTGTTCTGAGAATATTTCGTGTCCAGGTCGAAATATCGACTTACACGAAATGAAATATTTTTGTGATATTCTTGTTCCCCACGCTCCTAACTGCTCGTAAATAGCATTTGCAGCGATTTTGGAGCAACTTATTTTATATGTATATTTCGTATCCTGGGAGCCGAGAATCGACGAAAAGTCGACTTACAGGTAATGAAACATTTTTGTGATAATCTTGTTCCCCACGCTCCTAACTGCTCGTAAATAGCCTTTGCAGCGAATTTGGAGCAACATTTCTTATATGTTTATTTCGAGACCAGGGAGCCGAGAATCATCGAAATATAGATTTACACGAAATGAAAAATTTTTGTGATATTCTTGATCCCCACACTTCAAACTGCTCGTATATTACATTTGCAGCGAATTTGGAGCAACTTTTGTTATATGTATTTTCGTGTCCATTGAGCCGAGAATCGTCGAAATATCAACTTACCCGAAATGAAATATTTTTGTGATATTCTTGTTCCCCACGCTCCTAACTGCTCGTAAATAGCAATTGCAGCGATTTTGGAGCAACTTATTTTATATGTATATTTCGTATCCTGGGAGCCGAGAATCGACGAAAAGTCGACTTACAGGTAATGAAACATTTTTATGATAATCTTCTTCCCCACACTCCAAACTATTCCTATTTAGCTTTTGCAGCGAATTTGGTGCTACTTTTGTTCTGGGAATATTTCGTGTCCAGGGAGCCGCGTAAGGTCGAAATATCAACTTACACGAAATGAAATATTTTTGTGATATTCTTGTTCCCCACGCTCCTAACTGCTCGTAAATAGCTTTTGCAGCGAATTTGGAGCAACTTTTGTTCTGAGCATATTTCGTGTCCCGGGAACTGAGAATCGTCGAAATATCGACTTACACAAAATGAAATATTTTTGTGATATTCTTGTTCCCCACACTTTAAGCTGCTTTATATAGCTTTTATAGCTTATTTAGAGTAACTTCTGTTCTGAGAATATTTCGTGTCCAGGGAGCCGCGTAAGGTCGAAATATCAACTTACACGAAATGAAAGGGGAAAAAGAATATCACAAAAATATTTCATTTCGTGAAAGTCGATATTTCGATGATTCTCGGCTCCCTGGTCGCGAAATATACATATAACAAAAGTTGCTCCAAATTCGCAGGAAATGCTATTTACGAGCAGTTAGGAGCGTGGAGAACAAGAATATCACAAAAATATTTCATTTCGTGTAAGTTGATATTTCGACCTTACGCGGCTCCCTGGACACGAAATATTCCCAGAACAAAAGTAGCTCCAAATTCGCTGCAAAAGCTAAATAGGAATAGTTTGGAGTGTGGGGAAGAAGATTATCATAAAAATGTTTCATTACCTGTAAGTCGACTTTTCGTCGATTCTCGGCTCCCAGGATACGAAATATACATATAAAATAAGTTGCTCCAAAATCGCTGCAAATGCTATTTACGAGCAGTTAGGAGCGTGGCGAACAAGAATATCACAAAAATATTTCATTTCGGGTAAGTTGATATTTCGACGATTCTCGGCTCAATGGACACGAAAATACATATAACAAAAGTTGCTCCAAATTCGCTGCAAATGCAATATACGAGCAGTTTGGAGTGTGGGGAACAAGAATATCATAAAAATGTTTTATTATGTGTAAATCGATTTTACGACGATTCTCGGCTCCGTAGACACGAAATGTGACTATAACAAAATCTGCTCCAAATTCGCTGCAAAAGCTATAAACGAGCAGTTTGGAGTTTGGGGATCAAGAATATCACAAAAATTTTTCATTTCGTGTAAGTCTATATTTCGATGATTCTCGGCTCCCTGGTCTCGAAATAAACATATAACAAATGTTGCTCCAAATTCGCTGCAAAAGCTATTTACGAGCAGTTAGGAGCGTGGGGAACAAGATTATCACAAAAATGTTTCATTACCTGTAAGTCGACTTTTCGTCGATTCTCGGCTCCCAGGATACGAAATATACATATAAAATAAGTTGCTCCAAAATCGCTGCAAATGCTATTTACGAGCAGTTAGGAGCGTGGGGAACAAGAATATCACAAAAATATTTCATTTCGTGTAAGTCGATATTTCGATGATTCTCGGCTCCCTGTTCTCGAAATAAACATATAACAAAAGTTGCTCCAAATTCGCTGCAAAAGCTATTTACGAGCAGTTAGGAGCGTGGGGAACAAGAATATCACAAAAATATTTCATTTCGTGTAAGTCGATATTTCGACGATTCTCAGTTCCCGGGACACGAAATATGCTCAGAACAAAAGTTGCTCCAAATTCGCAGCAAAAGCTATATACCAGCAGATTGGAGTAAGGGGAAAAAGAATATCACAAAAATATTTCATTTCGTGAAAGTCGATATTTCGATGATTCTCGGCTCCCTGGTCGCGAAATATACATATAACAAAAGTTGCTCCAAATTCGCAGGAAATGCTATTTACGAGCAGTTATATTTTTGTGATATTCTTGTTCCCCACGCTCCTAACTGCTCGTAAATAGCTTTTGCAGCGAATTTGGAGCAACTTTTGTTATATGTTTATTTCGAGACCAGGGAGCCGAGAATCATCGAAATATCGACTTACACGAAATGAAATATTTTTGTGATATTCTTGTTCCCCACGCTCCTTACTGCTCGTAAATAGCATTTGCAGCGATTTTGGAGCAACTTATTTTATATGTATATTTCGTATCCTGGGACCCGAGAATCGACGAAAAGTCGACTTACAGGTAATGAAACATTTTTATGATAATCATCTTCCCCACACTCCAAACTATTCCTATTTAGCTTTTACAGCGAATTTGGAGCTACTTTTGTTCTGAGAATATTTCGTGTCCAGGGAGCCGCGTAAGGTCGAAATAACAACTTACACGAAATGAAATATTTTTGTGATATTCTTGTTGCCCACGCTCCTAATTGCTCGTAAATAGCATTTGCAGCGATTTTGGAGCAACTTTTGTTATATGTATATTTCGCAACCAGGGAGCCGAGAATCATCGAAATATCGACTTTCACGAAATGAAATATTTTTGTGATATTCTTTTTCCCCACACTTTAAACTGCTTTATATAGCTTTTGCAGCTCATTTAGAGTAACTTTTGTTCTGAGAATATTTCGTGTCCAGGGAGCCGCGTAAGTTCGAAATATCAACTTACACGAAATGAAATATTTTTCTGATATTCTTGTTCCCCACGCTCCTAACTGCTCGTAAATAGCTTTTGCAGCGAATTTGGAGCAACTTTTGTTCTGAGCATATTTCGTGCCCCGGGAACTGAGAATCGTCGAAATATCGACTTACACGAAATGAAAAATTTTTGTGATATTCTTGTTCCCCACACTTTAAACTGCTTTATATAGCTTTTATAGCTTATTTAGAGTAACTTCTGTTCTGAGAATATTTCGTGTCCAGGGAGCCGCGTAAGGTCGAAATATCAACTTACACGAAATGAAATATTTTTGTGTTATTCTTGTTCCCCACGCTCCTAACTGCTCGTAAATAGCTTTTGCAGCGAATTTGGAGCAACTTTTGTAATATGTTTATTTCGAGACCAGGGAGCCGAGAATCATCGAAATATCGACTTACAAGAAATGAAATATTTTTGTGATATTCTTGTTCCCCACGCTCCTAACTGCTCGTAAATAGCATTTGCAGCGATTTTGGAGCAACTTATTTTATATGTATGTTTCGTATCCTGGGAGCCGAGAATCGACGAAAAGTCGACTTACAGGTAATGAAACATTTTTATGATAATCATCTTCCCCACACTCCAAACTATTCCTATTTAGCTTTTGCAGCGAATTTGGAGCTACTTTTGTTCTGAGAATATTTCGTGTCCAGGTCGAAATATCGACTTACACGAAATGAAATATTTTTGTGATATTCTTGTTCCCCACGCTCCTAACTGCTCGTAAATAGCATTTGCAGCGATTTTGGAGCAACTTATTTTATATGTATATTTCGTATCCTGGGAGCCGAGAATCGACGAAAAGTCGACTTACAGGTAATGAAACATTTTTGTGATAATCTTGTTCCCCACGCTCCTAACTGCTCGTAAATAGCTTTTGCAGCGAATTTGGAGCAACATTTCTTATATGTTTATTTCGAGACCAGGGAGCCGAGAATCATCGAAATATAGATTTACACGAAATGAAAAATTTTTGTGATATTCTTGATCCCCACACTTCAAACTGCTCGTATATTACATTTGCAGCGAATTTGGAGCAACTTTTGTTATATGTATTTTCGTGTCCATTGAGCCGAGAATCGTCGAAATATCAACTTACCCGAAATGAAATATTTTTGTGATATTCTTGTTCCCCACGCTCCTAACTGCTCGTAAATAGCAATTGCAGCGATTTTGGAGCAACTTATTTTATATGTATATTTCGTATCCTGGGAGCCGAGAATCGACGAAAAGTCGACTTACAGGTAATGAAACATTTTTATGATAATCTTCTTCCCCACACTCCAAACTATTCCTATTTAGCTTTTGCAGCGAATTTGGTGCTACTTTTGTTCTGGGAATATTTCGTGTCCAGGGAGCCGCGTAAGGTCGAAATATCAACTTACACGAAATGAAATATTTTTGTGATATTCTTGTTCCCCACGCTCCTAACTGCTCGTAAATAGCTTTTGCAGCGAATTTGGAGCAACTTTTGTTCTGAGCATATTTCGTGTCCCGGGAACTGAGAATCGTCGAAATATCGACTTACACAAAATGAAATATTTTTGTGATATTCTTGTTCCCCACACTTTAAGCTGCTTTATATAGCTTTTATAGCTTATTTAGAGTAACTTCTGTTCTGAGAATATTTCGTGTCCAGGGAGCCGCGTAAGGTCGAAATATCAACTTACACGAAATGAAAGGGGAAAAAGAATATCACAAAAATATTTCATTTCGTGAAAGTCGATATTTCGATGATTCTCGGCTCCCTGGTCGCGAAATATACATATAACAAAAGTTGCTCCAAATTCGCAGGAAATGCTATTTACGAGCAGTTAGGAGCGTGGAGAACAAGAATATCACAAAAATATTTCATTTCGTGTAAGTTGATATTTCGACCTTACGCGGCTCCCTGGACACGAAATATTCCCAGAACAAAAGTAGCTCCAAATTCGCTGCAAAAGCTAAATAGGAATAGTTTGGAGTGTGGGGAAGAAGATTATCATAAAAATGTTTCATTACCTGTAAGTCGACTTTTCGTCGATTCTCGGCTCCCAGGATACGAAATATACATATAAAATAAGTTGCTCCAAAATCGCTGCAAATGCTATTTACGAGCAGTTAGGAGCGTGGCGAACAAGAATATCACAAAAATATTTCATTTCGGGTAAGTTGATATTTCGACGATTCTCGGCTCAATGGACACGAAAATACATATAACAAAAGTTGCTCCAAATTCGCTGCAAATGCAATATACGAGCAGTTTGGAGTGTGGGGAACAAGAATATCATAAAAATGTTTTATTATGTGTAAATCGATTTTACGACGATTCTCGGCTCCGTAGACACGAAATGTGACTATAACAAAATCTGCTCCAAATTCGCTGCAAAAGCTATAAACGAGCAGTTTGGAGTTTGGGGATCAAGAATATCACAAAAATTTTTCATTTCGTGTAAGTCTATATTTCGATGATTCTCGGCTCCCTGGTCTCGAAATAAACATATAACAAATGTTGCTCCAAATTCGCTGCAAAAGCTATTTACGAGCAGTTAGGAGCGTGGGGAACAAGATTATCACAAAAATGTTTCATTACCTGTAAGTCGACTTTTCGTCGATTCTCGGCTCCCAGGATACGAAATATACATATAAAATAAGTTGCTCCAAAATCGCTGCAAATGCTATTTACGAGCAGTTAGGAGCGTGGGGAACAAGAATATCACAAAAATATTTCATTTCGTGTAAGTCGATATTTCGATGATTCTCGGCTCCCTGTTCTCGAAATAAACATATAACAAAAGTTGCTCCAAATTCGCTGCAAAAGCTATTTACGAGCAGTTAGGAGCGTGGGGAACAAGAATATCACAAAAATATTTCATTTCGTGTAAGTCGATATTTCGACGATTCTCAGTTCCCGGGACACGAAATATGCTCAGAACAAAAGTTGCTCCAAATTCGCAGCAAAAGCTATATACCAGCAGATTGGAGTAAGGGGAAAAAGAATATCACAAAAATATTTCATTTCGTGAAAGTCGATATTTCGATGATTCTCGGCTCCCTGGTCGCGAAATATACATATAACAAAAGTTGCTCCAAATTCGCAGGAAATGCTATTTACGAGCAGTTATATTTTTGTGATATTCTTGTTCCCCACGCTCCTAACTGCTCGTAAATAGCTTTTGCAGCGAATTTGGAGCAACTTTTGTTATATGTTTATTTCGAGACCAGGGAGCCGAGAATCATCGAAATATCGACTTACACGAAATGAAATATTTTTGTGATATTCTTGTTCCCCACGCTCCTTACTGCTCGTAAATAGCATTTGCAGCGATTTTGGAGCAACTTATTTTATATGTATATTTCGTATCCTGGGACCCGAGAATCGACGAAAAGTCGACTTACAGGTAATGAAACATTTTTATGATAATCATCTTCCCCACACTCCAAACTATTCCTATTTATCTTTTACAGCGAATTTGGAGCTACTTTTGTTCTGAGAATATTTCGTGTCCAGGGAGCCGCGTAAGGTCGAAATAACAACTTACACGAAATGAAATATTTTTGTGATATTCTTGTTGCCCACGCTCCTAATTGCTCGTAAATAGCATTTGCAGCGATTTTGGAGCAACTTTTGTTATATGTATATTTCGCAACCAGGGAGCCGAGAATCATCGAAATATCGACTTTCACGAAATGAAATATTTTTGTGATATTCTTTTTCCCCACACTTTAAACTGCTTTATATAGCTTTTGCAGCTCATTTAGAGTAACTTTTGTTCTGAGAATATTTCGTGTCCAGGGAGCCGCGTAAGTTCGAAATATCAACTTACACGAAATGAAATATTTTTCTGATATTCTTGTTCCCCACGCTCCTAACTGCTCGTAAATAGCTTTTGCAGCGAATTTGGAGCAACTTTTGTTCTGAGCATATTTCGTGCCCCGGGAACTGAGAATCGTCGAAATATCGACTTACACGAAATGAAAAATTTTTGTGATATTCTTGTTCCCCACACTTTAAACTGCTTTATATAGCTTTTATAGCTTATTTAGAGTAACTTCTGTTCTGAGAATATTTCGTGTCCAGGGAGCCGCGTAAGGTCGAAATATCAACTTACACGAAATGAAATATTTTTGTGTTATTCTTGTTCCCCACGCTCCTAACTGCTCGTAAATAGCTTTTGCAGCGAATTTGGAGCAACTTTTGTAATATGTTTATTTCGAGACCAGGGAGCCGAGAATCATCGAAATATCGACTTACAAGAAATGAAATATTTTTGTGATATTCTTGTTCCCCACGCTCCTAACTGCTCGTAAATAGCATTTGCAGCGATTTTGGAGCAACTTATTTTATATGTATGTTTCGTATCCTGGGAGCCGAGAATCGACGAAAAGTCGACTTACAGGTAATGAAACATTTTTATGATAATCATCTTCCCCACACTCCAAACTATTCCTATTTAGCTTTTGCAGCGAATTTGGAGCTACTTTTGTTCTGAGAATATTTCGTGTCCAGGTCGAAATATCGACTTACACGAAATGAAATATTTTTGTGATATTCTTGTTCCCCACGCTCCTAACTGCTCGTAAATAGCATTTGCAGCGATTTTGGAGCAACTTATTTTATATGTATATTTCGTATCCTGGGAGCCGAGAATCGACGAAAAGTCGACTTACAGGTAATGAAACATTTTTGTGATAATCTTGTTCCCCACGCTCCTAACTGCTCGTAAATAGCTTTTGCAGCGAATTTGGAGCAACATTTCTTATATGTTTATTTCGAGACCAGGGAGCCGAGAATCATCGAAATATAGATTTACACGAAATGAAAAATTTTTGTGATATTCTTGATCCCCACACTTCAAACTGCTCGTATATTACATTTGCAGCGAATTTGGAGCAACTTTTGTTATATGTATTTTCGTGTCCATTGAGCCGAGAATCGTCGAAATATCAACTTACCCGAAATGAAATATTTTTGTGATATTCTTGTTCCCCACGCTCCTAACTGCTCGTAAATAGCAATTGCAGCGATTTTGGAGCAACTTATTTTATATGTATATTTCGTATCCTGGGAGCCGAGAATCGACGAAAAGTCGACTTACAGGTAATGAAACATTTTTATGATAATCTTCTTCCCCACACTCCAAACTATTCCTATTTAGCTTTTGCAGCGAATTTGGTGCTACTTTTGTTCTGGGAATATTTCGTGTCCAGGGAGCCGCGTAAGGTCGAAATATCAACTTACACGAAATGAAATATTTTTGTGATATTCTTGTTCACCACGCTCCTAACTGCTCGTAAATACAATTTGCAGCGAATTTGGAGCAACTTTAATTATATGTATATTTCGCGACCAGGGAGCCGAGAATCATCGAAATATCGACTTTCACGAAATGAAATATTTTTGTGATATTCTTTTTCCCCTTACTCTAATCTGCTGGTATATAGCTTTTGCTGCGAATTTGGAGCAACTTTTGTTCTGAGCATATTTCGTGTCCCGGGAACTGAGAATCGTCGAAATATCGACTTACACGAAATGAAAAATTTTTGTGATATTCTTGTTCCCCACACTTTAAACTGCTTTATATAGTTTTGCAGCTCATTTAGAGTAACTTTTGTTCTGAGAATAATTCGTTACTAGGGAGCCGCGAATCGTCGAAAAATCGACTTACGCGAAAGGAAACATTTTTGTAATATTCTTGTTCCCCACACTCCAAACTGCTCGTAAATAGCTTTTGCAGCGAATTTGGAGCAACTTTTGTTATATGTTTATTTCGAGACCAGGGAGCCGAGAATCATCGAAATATCGACTTACACGAAATGAAATATTTTTGTGATATTCTTGTTCCCCACGCTCCTAACTGCTCGTAAATAGCATTTGCAGCGATTTTGGAGCAACTTATTTTATATGTATATTTCGTATCCTGGGAGCCGAGAATCGACGAAAAGTCGACTTACAGGTAATGAAACTATTTTATGATAATCTTCTTCCCCACACTCCAGCCTATTCCTATTTAGCTTTTGCAGCGAATTTGGAGCTACTTTTGTTCTGAGAATATTTCGTGTCCAGGGAGTCGCGTAAGGTCGAAATATCAACTTACACGAAATGAAATATTTTTGTGATATTCTTGTTCCCCACGCTCCTAACTGCTCGTAAATAGCTTTTGCAGCGAATTTGGAGCAACTTTTGTTCTGAGCATATTTCGTGTCCCGGGAACTGAGAATCGTCGAAATATCGACTTACACAAAATGAAATATTTTTGTGATATTCTTGTTCCCCACACTTTAAACTGCTTTATATAGCTTTTATAGCTTATTTAGAGTAACTTCTGTTCTGAGAATATTTCGTGTCCAGGGAGCCGCGTAAGGTCGAAATATCAACTTACACGAAATGAAAGGGGAAAAAGAATATCACAAAAATATTTCATTTCGTGAAAGTCGATATTTCGATGATTCTCGGCTCCCTGGTCGCGAAATATACATATAACAAAAGTTGCTCCAAATTCGCAGGAAATGCTATTTACGAGCAGTTAGGAGCGTGGAGAACAAGAATATCACAAAAATATTTCATTTCGTGTAAGTTGATATTTCGACCTTACGCGGCTCCCTGGACACGAAATATTCCCAGAACAAAAGTAGCTCCAAATTCGCTGCAAAAGCTAAATAGGAATAGTTTGGAGTGTGGGGAAGAAGATTATCATAAAAATGTTTCATTACCTGTAAGTCGACTTTTCGTCGATTCTCGGCTCCCAGGATACGAAATATACATATAAAATAAGTTGCTCCAAAATCGCTGCAAATGCTATTTACGAGCAGTTAGGAGCGTGGCGAACAAGAATATCACAAAAATATTTCATTTCGGGTAAGTTGATATTTCGACGATTCTCGGCTCAATGGACACGAAAATACATATAACAAAAGTTGCTCCAAATTCGCTGCAAATGCAATATACGAGCAGTTTGGAGTGTGGGGAACAAGAATATCATAAAAATGTTTTATTATGTGTAAATCGATTTTACGACGATTCTCGGCTCCGTAGACACGAAATGTGACTATAACAAAATCTGCTCCAAATTCGCTGCAAAAGCTATAAACGAGCAGTTTGGAGTTTGGGGATCAAGAATATCACAAAAATTTTTCATTTCGTGTAAGTCTATATTTCGATGATTCTCGGCTCCCTGGTCTCGAAATAAACATATAACAAATGTTGCTCCAAATTCGCTGCAAAAGCTATTTACGAGCAGTTAGGAGCGTGGGGAACAAGATTATCACAAAAATGTTTCATTACCTGTAAGTCGACTTTTCGTCGATTCTCGGCTCCCAGGATACGAAATATACATATAAAATAAGTTGCTCCAAAATCGCTGCAAAGGCTATTTACGAGCAGTTAGGAGCGTGGGGAACAAGAATATCACAAAAATATTTCATTTCGTGTAAGTCGATATTTCGATGATTCTCGGCTCCCTGTTCTCGAAATAAACATATAACAAAAGTTGCTCCAAATTCGCTGCAAAAGCTATTTACGAGCAGTTAGGAGCGTGGGGAACAAGAATATCACAAAAATATTTCATTTCGTGTAAGTCGATATTTCGACGATTCTCAGTTCCCGGGACACGAAATATGCTCAGAACAAAAGTTGCTCCAAATTCGCAGCAAAAGCTATATACCAGCAGATTGGAGTAAGGGGAAAAAGAATATCACAAAAATATTTCATTTCGTGAAAGTCGATATTTCGATGATTCTCGGCTCCCTGGTCGCGAAATATACATATAACAAAAGTTGCTCCAAATTCGCAGGAAATGCTATTTACGAGCAGTTATATTTTTGTGATATTCTTGTTCCCCACGCTCCTAACTGCTCGTAAATAGCTTTTGCAGCGAATTTGGAGCAACTTTTGTTATATGTTTATTTCGAGACCAGGGAGCCGAGAATCATCGAAATATCGACTTACACGAAATGAAATATTTTTGTGATATTCTTGTTCCCCACGCTCCTTACTGCTCGTAAATAGCATTTGCAGCGATTTTGGAGCAACTTATTTTATATGTATATTTCGTATCCTGGGACCCGAGAATCGACGAAAAGTCGACTTACAGGTAATGAAACATTTTTATGATAATCATCTTCCCCACACTCCAAACTATTCCTATTTAGCTTTTACAGCGAATTTGGAGCTACTTTTGTTCTGAGAATATTTCGTGTCCAGGGAGCCGCGTAAGGTCGAAATAACAACTTACACGAAATGAAATATTTTTGTGATATTCTTGTTGCCCACGCTCCTAATTGCTCGTAAATAGCATTTGCAGCGATTTTGGAGCAACTTTTGTTATATGTATATTTCGCAACCAGGGAGCCGAGAATCATCGAAATATCGACTTTCACGAAATGAAATATTTTTGTGATATTCTTTTTCCCCACACTTTAAACTGCTTTATATAGCTTTTGCAGCTCATTTAGAGTAACTTTTGTTCTGAGAATATTTCGTGTCCAGGGAGCCGCGTAAGTTCGAAATATCAACTTACACGAAATGAAATATTTTTCTGATATTCTTGTTCCCCACGCTCCTAACTGCTCGTAAATAGCTTTTGCAGCGAATTTGGAGCAACTTTTGTTCTGAGCATATTTCGTGCCCCGGGAACTGAGAATCGTCGAAATATCGACTTACACGAAATGAAAAATTTTTGTGATATTCTTGTTCCCCACACATTAAACTGCTTTATATAGCTTTTATAGCTTATTTAGAGTAACTTCTGTTCTGAGAATATTTCGTGTCCAGGGAGCCGCGTAAGGTCGAAATATCAACTTACACGAAATGAAATATTTTTGTGTTATTCTTGTTCCCCACGCTCCTAACTGCTCGTAAATAGCTTTTGCAGCGAATTTGGAGCAACTTTTGTAATATGTTTATTTCGAGACCAGGGAGCCGAGAATCATCGAAATATCGACTTACAAGAAATGAAATATTTTTGTGATATTCTTGTTCCCCACGCTCCTAACTGCTCGTAAATAGCATTTGCAGCGATTTTGGAGCAACTTATTTTATATGTATGTTTCGTATCCTGGGAGCCGAGAATCGACGAAAAGTCGACTTACAGGTAATGAAACATTTTTATGATAATCATCTTCCCCACACTCCAAACTATTCCTATTTAGCTTTTGCAGCGAATTTGGAGCTACTTTTGTTCTGAGAATATTTCGTGTCCAGGTCGAAATATCGACTTACACGAAATGAAATATTTTTGTGATATTCTTGTTCCCCACGCTCCTAACTGCTCGTAAATAGCATTTGCAGCGATTTTGGAGCAACTTATTTTATATGTATATTTCGTATCCTGGGAGCCGAGAATCGACGAAAAGTCGACTTACAGGTAATGAAACATTTTTGTGATAATCTTGTTCCCCACGCTCCTAACTGCTCGTAAATAGCTTTTGCAGCGAATTTGGAGCAACATTTCTTATATGTTTATTTCGAGACCAGGGAGCCGAGAATCATCGAAATATAGATTTACACGAAATGAAAAATTTTTGTGATATTCTTGATCCCCACACTTCAAACTGCTCGTATATTACATTTGCAGCGAATTTGGAGCAACTTTTGTTATATGTATTTTCGTGTCCATTGAGCCGAGAATCGTCGAAATATCAACTTACCCGAAATGAAATATTTTTGTGATATTCTTGTTCCCCACGCTCCTAACTGCTCGTAAATAGCAATTGCAGCGATTTTGGAGCAACTTATTTTATATGTATATTTCGTATCCTGGGAGCCGAGAATCGACGAAAAGTCGACTTACAGGTAATGAAACATTTTTATGATAATCTTCTTCCCCACACTCCAAACTATTCCTATTTAGCTTTTGCAGCGAATTTGGTGCTACTTTTGTTCTGGGAATATTTCGTGTCCAGGGAGCCGCGTAAGGTCGAAATATCAACTTACACGAAATGAAATATTTTTGTGATATTCTTGTTCACCACGCTCCTAACTGCTCGTAAATACAATTTGCAGCGAATTTGGAGCAACTTTAATTATATGTATATTTCGCGACCAGGGAGCCGAGAATCATCGAAATATCGACTTTCACGAAATGAAATATTTTTGTGATATTCTTTTTCCCCTTACTCTAATCTGCTGGTATATAGCTTTTGCTGCGAATTTGGAGCAACTTTTGTTCTGAGCATATTTCGTGTCCCGGGAACTGAGAATCGTCGAAATATCGACTTACACGAAATGAAAAATTTTTGTGATATTCTTGTTCCCCACACTTTAAACTGCTTTATATAGTTTTGCAGCTCATTTAGAGTAACTTTTGTTCTGAGAATAATTCGTTACTAGGGAGCCGCGAATCGTCGAAAAATCGACTTACGCGAAAGGAAACATTTTTGTAATATTCTTGTTCCCCACACTCCAAACTGCTCGTAAATAGCTTTTGCAGCGAATTTGGAGCAACTTTTGTTATATGTTTATTTCGAGACCAGGGAGCCGAGAATCATCGAAATATCGACTTACACGAAATGAAATATTTTTGTGATATTCTTGTTCCCCACGCTCCTAACTGCTCGTAAATAGCATTTGCAGCGATTTTGGAGCAACTTATTTTATATGTATATTTCGTATCCTGGGAGCCGAGAATCGACGAAAAGTCGACTTACAGGTAATGAAACTATTTTATGATAATCTTCTTCCCCACACTCCAGCCTATTCCTATTTAGCTTTTGCAGCGAATTTGGAGCTACTTTTGTTCTGAGAATATTTCGTGTCCAGGGAGTCGCGTAAGGTCGAAATATCAACTTACACGAAATGAAATATTTTTGTGATATTCTTGTTCCCCACGCTCCTAACTGCTCGTAAATAGCTTTTGCAGCGAATTTGGAGCAACTTTTGTTCTGAGCATATTTCGTGTCCCGGGAACTGAGAATCGTCGAAATATCGACTTACACAAAATGAAATATTTTTGTGATATTCTTGTTCCCCACACTTTAAACTGCTTTATATAGCTTTTATAGCTTATTTAGAGTAACTTCTGTTCTGAGAATATTTCGTGTCCAGGGAGCCGCGTAAGGTCGAAATATCAACTTACACGAAATGAAATATTTTTGTGATATTCTTGTTCCCCACGCTCCTAACTGCTCGTAAATAGCTTTTGCAGCGAATTTGGAGCAACTTTTGTTATATGTTTATTTCGAGACCAGGGAGCCGAGAATCATCGAAATATCGACTTACACGAAATGAAATATTTTTGTGATATTCTTGTTCCCCACGCTCCTAACTGCTCGTAAATAGCATTTGCACCGATTTTGGAGCAACTTATTTTATATGTATGTTTCGTATCCTGGGAGCCGAGAATCGACGAAAAGTCGACTTACAGGTAATGAAACATTTTTATGATAATCTTCTTCCCCACACTCCAAACTATTCCTATTTAGCTTTTGAAGCGAATTTGGTGCTACTTTTGTTCTGGGAATATTTCGTGTCCAGGGAGCCGCGTAAGGTCGAAATATCAACTTACACGAAATGAAATATTTTTGTGATATTCTTGTTCTCCACGCTCCTAACTGCTCGTAAATTGCATTTCCTGCGAATTTGGAGCAACTTTTGTTATATGTATATTTCGCGACCAGGGAGCCGAGAATCATCGAAATATCGACTTTCACGAAATGTAATATTTTTGTGATATTCTTTTTCCCCTTAATCCAATCTGCTGGTATATAGCTTTTGCTGCGAATTTGGAGCAACTTTTGTTCTGAGCATATTTTGTGTCCCGGGAACTGAGAATCGTCGAAATATCGACTTACACGAAATGAAAAATTTTTGTGATATTCTTGTTCCCCACACTTTAAACTATTTTATATAGCTTTTGCAGCTCATTTAGAGTAACTTTTGTTCTGAGAATATTTCGTGTCCAGGGAGCCGCGTAAGGTCGAAATATCAACTTACACGAAATGAAATATTTTTGTGATATTCTTGTTCACCACGCTCCTAACTGCTCGTAAATACCATTTGCAGCGAATTTGGAGCAACTTTTGTTATATGTATATTTCGCGACCAGGGAGCCGAGAATCATCGAAATATCGACTTTCACGAAATGAAATATTTTTGTGATATTCTTTTTCCCCTTACTCTAATCTGCTGGTATATAGCTTTTGCTGCGAATTTGGAGCAACTTTTGTTCTGAGCATATTTCGTGTCCCGGGAACTGAGAATCGTCGAAATATCGACTTACACGAAATGAAAAATTTTTGTGATATTCTTGTTCCCCACACTTTAAACTGCTTTATATAGCTTTTGCAGCTCATTTAGAGTAACTTTTGTTCTGAGAATAATTCGTTACTAGGGAGCCGCGAATCGTCGAAAAATCGACTTACGCGAAAGGAAACATTTTTGTAATATTCTTGTTCCGCACACTCCAAACTGCTCGTAAATAGCTTTTGCAGCGAATTTGGAGCAACTTTTGTTATATGTTTATTTCGAGACCAGGGAGCCGAGAATCATCGAAATATCGACTTACACGAAATGAAATATTTTTGTGATATTCTTGTTCCCCACGCTCCTAACTGCTCGTAAATAGCATTTGCAGCGATTTTGGAGCAACTTATTTTATATGTATATTTCGTATCCTGGGAGCCGAGAATCGACGAAAAGTCGACTTACAGGTAATGAAACTATTTTATGATAATCTTCTTCCCCACACTCCAGCCTATTCCTATTTAGCTTTTGCAGCGAATTTGGAGCTACTTTTGTTCTGAGAATATTTCGTGTCCAGGGAGTCGCGTAAGGTCGAAATATCAACTTACACGAAATGAAATATTTTTGTGATATTCTTGTTCCCCACGCTCCTAACTGCTCGTAAATAGCTTTTGCAGCGAATTTGGAGCAACTTTTGTTCTGAGCATATTTCGTGTCCCGGGAACTGAGAATCGTCGAAATATCGACTTACACGAAATGAAAAATTTTTGTGATATTCTTGTTCCCCACACTTTAAACTGCTTTATATAGCTTTTATAGCTTATTTAGAGTAACTTCTGTTCTGAGAATATTTCGTGTCCAGGGAGCCGCGTAAGGTCGAAATATCAACTTACACGAAATGAAATATTTTTGTGATATTCTTGTTCCCCACGCTCCTAACTGCTCGTAAATAGCTTTTGCAGCGAATTTGGAGCAACATTTGTTATATGTTTATTTCGAGACCAGGGAGCCGAGAATCATCGAAATATCGACTTACACGAAATGAAATATTTTTGTGATATTCTTGTTCCCCACGCTCCTAACTGCTCGTAAATAGCATTTGCAGCGATTTTGGAGCAACTTATTTTATATGTATGTTTCGTTACCTGGGAGCCGAGAATCGACGAAAAGTCGACTTACAGGTAATGAAACATTTTTATGATAATCTTCTTCCCCACACTCCAAACTATTCCTATTTAGCTTTTGAAGCGAATTTGGTGCTACTTTTGTTCTGGGAATATTTCGTGTCCAGGGAGCCGCGTAAGGTCGAAATATCAACTTACACGAAATGAAAGGGGAAAAAGAATATCACAAAAATATTTCATTTCGTGAAAGTCGATATTTCGATGATTCTCGGCTCCCTGGTCGCGAAATATACATATAACAAAAGTTGCTCCAAATTCGCAGGAAATGCTATTTACGAGCAGTTAGGAGCGTGGAGAACAAGAATATCACAAAAATATTTCATTTCGTGTAAGTTGATATTTCGACCTTACGCGGCTCCCTGGACACGAAATATTCCCAGAACAAAAGTAGCTCCAAATTCGCTGCAAAAGCTAAATAGGAATAGTTTGGAGTGTGGGGAAGAAGATTATCATAAAAATGTTTCATTACCTGTAAGTCGACTTTTCGTCGATTCTCGGCTCCCAGGATACGAAATATACATATAAAATAAGTTGCTCCAAAATCGCTGCAAATGCTATTTACGAGCAGTTAGGAGCGTGGCGAACAAGAATATCACAAAAATATTTCATTTCGGGTAAGTTGATATTTCGACGATTCTCGGCTCAATGGACACGAAAATACATATAACAAAAGTTGCTCCAAATTCGCTGCAAATGCAATATACGAGCAGTTTGGAGTGTGGGGAACAAGAATATCATAAAAATGTTTTATTATGTGTAAATCGATTTTACGACGATTCTCGGCTCCGTAGACACGAAATGTGACTATAACAAAATCTGCTCCAAATTCGCTGCAAAAGCTATAAACGAGCAGTTTGGAGTTTGGGGATCAAGAATATCACAAAAATTTTTCATTTCGTGTAAGTCTATATTTCGATGATTCTCGGCTCCCTGGTCTCGAAATAAACATATAACAAATGTTGCTCCAAATTCGCTGCAAAAGCTATTTACGAGCAGTTAGGAGCGTGGGGAACAAGATTATCACAAAAATGTTTCATTTCCTGTAAGTCGACTTTTCGTCGATTCTCGGCTCCCAGGATACGAAATATACATATAAAATAAGTTGCTCCAAAATCGCTGCAAATGCTATTTACGAGCAGTTAGGAGCGTGGGGAACAAGAATATCACAAAAATATTTCATTTCGTGTAAGTCGATATTTCGATGATTCTCGGCTCCCTGTTCTCGAAATAAACATATAACAAAAGTTGCTCCAAATTCGCTGCAAAAGCTATTTACGAGCAGTTAGGAGCGTGGGGAACAAGAATATCACAAAAATATTTCATTTCGTGTAAGTCGATATTTCGACGATTCTCAGTTCCCGGGACACGAAATATGCTCAGAACAAAAGTTGCTCCAAATTCGCAGCAAAAGCTATATACCAGCAGATTGGAGTAAGGGGAAAAAGAATATCACAAAAATATTTCATTTCGTGAAAGTCGATATTTCGATGATTCTCGGCTCCCTGGTCGCGAAATATACATATAACAAAAGTTGCTCCAAATTCGCTACAAATGCTATTTACGAGCAGTTAGGAGCGTGGGGAACAATAATATCACAAAAATATTTCATTTCGTGTAAGTTGATATTTCGACCTTACGCGGCTCCCTGGACACGAAATATTCTCAGAACAAAAGTTACTCTAAATGAGCTGCAAAAGCTATATAAAGCAGTTTATAGTGTGGGGAACAAGAATATCACAAAAATTTTTCATTTCGAGTAAGTCGATATTTCGACGATTCTCAGTTCCCAGGACACGAAATATGCTCAGAACAAAAGTTGCTCCAAATTCGCAGCAAAAGCTATATACCAGCAGATTAGAGTAAGGGGAAAAAGAATATCACAAAAATATTTCATTTCGTGAAAGTCGATATTTCGATGATTCTCGGCTCCCTGGTCGCGAAATATACATATAACAAAAGTTGCTCCAAATTCGCAGGAAATGCTATTTACGAGCAGTTATATTTTTGTGATATTCTTGTTCCCCACGCTCCTTACTGCTCGTAAATAGCATTTGCAGCGATTTTGGAGCAACTTATTTTATATGTATATTTCGTATCCTGGGACCCGAGAATCGACGAAAAGTCGACTTACAGGTAATGAAACATTTTTATGATAATCATCTTCCCCACACTCCAAACTATTCCTATTTAGCTTTTACAGCGAATTTGGAGCTACTTTTGTTCTGAGAATATTTCGTGTCCAGGGAGCCGCGTAAGGTCGAAATAACAACTTACACGAAATGAAATATTTTTGTGATATTCTTGTTGCCCACGCTCCTAATTGCTCGTAAATAGCATTTGCAGCGATTTTGGAGCAACTTTTGTTATATGTATATTTCGCAACCAGGGAGCCGAGAATCATCGAAATATCGACTTTCACGAAATGAAATATTTTTGTGATATTCTTTTTCCCCACACTTTAAACTGCTTTATATAGCTTTTGCAGCTCATTTAGAGTAACTTTTGTTCTGAGAATATTTCGTGTCCAGGGAGCCGCGTAAGTTCGAAATATCAACTTACACGAAATGAAATATTTTTCTGATATTCTTGTTCCCCACGCTCCTAACTGCTCGTAAATAGCATATGCAGCGATTTTGGAGCAACTTATTTTATATGTTTATTTCGTATCCTGGGAGCCGAGAATCGACGAAAAGTCGACTTACAGGTAATGGAACATTTTTATGATAATCATCTTCCCCACACTCCAAACTATTCCTATTTAGCTTTTGCAGCGAATTTTGAGCTACTTTTGTTCTGAGAATATTTCGTGTCCCGGGAACTGAGAATCGTCGAAATATCGACTTACACGAAATGAAAATTTTTTGTGATATTCTTGTTCCCCACACTTTAAACTGCTTTATATAGCTTTTGCAGCTCATTTAGAGTAACTTTTGTTCTGAGAATATTTCGTGTCCAGGGAGCCGCGTAAGGTCGAAATATCAACTTACACGAAATGAAATATTTTTGTGATATTCTTGTTCCCCACGCTCCTAACTGCTCGTAAATAGCATTTGCAGCGAATTTGGAGCAACTTTTGTTATATGTATATTTCGCGACCAGGGAGCCGAGAATCATCGAAATATAGACTTTCACGAAATAAAATATTTGTGTGATATTCTTTTTCCCCTTACTCCAATCTGCTGGTATATAGCTTTTGCTGCGAATTTGGAGCAACTTTTGTTCTGAGCATATTTCTTGTCCCGGGAACTGAGAATCGTCGAAATATCGACTTACACGAAATGAAATATTTTTGTGATATTCTTGTTCCCCACACTTTAAACTGCTTTATATAGCTTTTGCAGCTCAGTTAGAGTAACTTTTGTTCTGAGAATATTTCGTGTCCAGGGAGCCGCGTAAGGTCGAAATATCAACTTACACGAAATGAAATATTTTTGTGATATTCTTGTTCCCCACGCTCCTAACTGCTCGTAAATAGCATTTGCAGCGATTTTGGAGCAACTTATTTTATATGTTTATTTCGTATCCTGGGAGCCGAGAATCGACGAAAAGTCGACTTACAGGTAATGAAACATTTTTATGATAATCATCTTCCCCACACTCCAAACTATTCCTATTTAGCTTTTGCAGCGAATTTGGAGCTACTTTTGTTCTGAGAATATTTCGTGTCCAGGGAGCCGCGTAAGTTCGAAATATCAACTTACACGAAATGAAATATTTTTGTGATATTCTTGTTGCCCACGCTCCTAGTTGCTCGTAAATAGCTTTTGCAGCGATTTTGGAGCAACTTTTGTTATATGTATATTTCGCGACCAGGGAGCCGAGAATCATCGAAATATCGACTTTCACGAAATGAAATATTTTTGTGATATTCTTTTTCCCCTTACTCCAATGTGCTGGTATATAGCTTTTGCTGCGAATTTGGAGCAACTTTTGTTCTGAGCATATTTCGTGTCCCGGGAACTGAGAATCGTCGAAATATCGACTTACACGAAATGAAATATTTTTGTGATATTCTTGTTCCCCATTCACCTAACTGCTCGTAAATAGCATTTGCAGCGATTTTGGAGCAACTTATATTATATGTATATTTCGTATCCTGGGAGCCGAGAATCGACGCAAACTCGACTTACAGGTAATGAAACATTTTTATGATAATCTTCTTCCCCACACACCAAACTATTCCTATTTAGCTTTTGCAGAGAATTTGGAGCAACTTTTGTTCTGAACATATTTCGTGTCCCGGGAACTGAGAATCGTCGAAATATCGACTTACACGAAATGAAAAATTTTTGTGCTATTCTTGTTCCCCACACTTTAAACTATTTTATATAGCTTTTGAAGCTCCTTTGGTGTAACTTTTGTTTCTAGAATAATTCGTGACTACGGAGCCGCGGATCGTCGAAAAATCGACTTACGCGAAAGGAAACATTTTTGTAATATTCTTGTTCCCCACACTCCAAACTGCTCGCATATAGCTTTTGCAGCGAATATGGAGCAACTTTTGTTCTGAATATATTTCGTGTCCAGGGAGCTGAGAATCCTCGAAAAATCGACTTACGCGAAATGATGAATTTTTGTAATATTCTTGATCCCCACACCCCAAACTGCTCGTATATAGCTTTTGCAGCGAATTTGGAGCAGATTTAGTTATAGTCATATTTCGTGTCTACGGAGCCGAGAATCGTCGTAAAATCGATTTACACGTAATAAAACATTTTTATGATATTCTTGTTCCCCACACTCCAAACTGCTCGTATATAGCTTTTGCAGCGAATTTGGAGCAGATTTTGTTATAGTCATATTTTGTGTCCAAGGAGCCGAGAATCGTAGTAAAATCGATTTACACGTAATAAAAGATTTTTATGATATTCTTGTTCCGCACACTCCAAACTGCTCGTATATTGCATTTGCAGCGAATTTGGAGCAACTTTTGTTATATGTGTTTTCGTGTCCATTGAGCAGAGAATCGTCGAAATATCAACTTACACGAAATGAAATATTTTTGTGATATTCTTGTTCTCCACGCTCCTAACTGCTCGAAAATAGCATTTGCAGCGAATTTCGAGCAACTTATCTTTTATGTATATTTCGTATCCTGGGAGCCGAGGAGCGACGAAAAGTCGACTTACAGGTAATGAAACATTTTTGTGATAATCTTCTTCCCCACACTCCAAACTATTCCTATTTAGCTTTTGCAGCGAATTTGGAGCAACTTTTGTTCTGAGAATATTTCGTGACCAGGGAGCAGCGTAAGGTCGAAATATCGACTTACACCATATGAAATATTTTTGTGATATTCTTGTTCCCCACGCTCCTAACTGCTCGTAAATAGCTTTTGCAGCGAATTTGGAGCAACTTTTGTTATATGTTTATTTCGAGACCAGGGAGCCGAGAATCATCGAAATATCGACTTACACGAAATGAAATATTTTTGTGATATTCTTGTTCCCCACGCTCCTTACTGCTCGTAAATAGCATTTGCAGCGATTTTGGAGCAACTTATTTTATATGTATATTTCGTATCCTGGAACCCGAGAATCGACGAAAAGTCGACTTACAGGTAATGAAACATTTTTATGATAATCATCTTCCCCACACTCCAAACTATTCCTATTTAGCTTTTACAGCGAATTTGGAGCTACTTTTGTTCTGAGAATATTTCGTGTCCAGGGAGCCGCGTAAGGTCGAAATATCAACTTACACGAAATGAAATATTTTTCTGATATTCTTGTTCCCCACGCTCCTAACTGCTCGTAAATAGCATTTGCAGCGAATTTGGAGCAACTTTTGTTATATGTATATTTCGCGACCAGGGAGCCGAGAATCATCGAAATATCGACTTTCACGAAATGAAATATTTTTGTGATATTCTTTTTCCCCTTACTCCAATCTGCTGGTATATAGCTTTTGCTGCGAATTTGGAGCAACTTTTGTTCTGAGCATATTTCGTGTCCCGGGAACTGAGAATCGTCGAAATATCGACTTACACGAAATGAAAAATTTTTGTGATATTCTTGTTCCTCACACTTTAAACTGCTTTATATAGCTTTTGCAGCTCATTTAGAGTAACTTTTGTTCTGAGAATATTTCGTGTCCAGGGAGCCGCGTAAGGTCGAAATATCAACTTACACGAAATGAAATATTCTTGTGATATTCTAGTACACCACGCTCCTAACTGCTCGTAAATAGCATTTGCTGCGAATTTGGAGCAACGTTTGTTATATGTATAATTCGTGACCAGGGAGCCGAGAATCATCGAAATATCGACTTTCACGAAATGAAATATTTTTGTGATATTCTTGTTCCCCACGCTCCTAACTGCTCGTAAATAGCTTTTGCAGCGAATTTGGAGCAACTTTTGTTATATGTTTATTTCGAGACCAGGGATCCGAGAATCATCGAAATATCGACTTACACGAAATGAAATATTTTTGTGATATTCTTGTTCCCCACGCTCCTAACTGCTCGTAAATAGCATTTGCAGCGATTTTGGAGCAACTTATTTTATATGTAAGTTTCGTATCCTGGGAGCCGAGAATCGACGAAAAGTCGACTTACAGGTAATGAAACATTTTTATGATAATCATCTTCCCCACACTCCAAACTATTCCTATTTAGCTTTTGCAGCGAATTTGGAGCTACTTTTGTTCTGAGAATATTTCGTGTCCAGGTCGAAATATCAACTTACACGAAATGAAATATTTTTGTGACATTCTTGTTGCCCACGCTCCTGACTGCTCGTAAATAGCATTTGCAGCGATTTTGGAGCAACTTTTGTTATATGTATATTTCGCGACCAGGGAGCTGAGAATCATCGAAATATCGAATTTCACGAAATGAAATATTTTTGTGATATTCTTTTTCCCCTTACTCCAAATTCTGGTATATAGCTTTTGCTGCGAATTTGGAGCAACTTTTGTTCTGAGCATATTTCGTGTCCCGGGAATGCGAATCGTCGAAATATCGACTTACACGAAATGAAATATTTTTGTGATATTCTTGTTCTCCACGCTCCTAACTGCTCGTAAATAGCATTTCCTGCGAATTTGGATCAACTTTTGTTATATGTATATTTCGCGACCAGGGAGCCGAGAATCATCGAAATATCGACTTTCACGAAATGAAATATTTTTGTGATATTCTTTTTCCCTTAATCCAATCTGCTGGTATATAGCTTTTGCTGCGAATTTGGAGCAACTTTTGTTCTGAGCATATTTCGTGTCCCGGGAACTGAGAATCGTCGAAATATCGACTTACACGAAATGAAATATTTTTGTGATATTCTTGTTCCCCATTCACCTAACTGCTCGTAAATAGCATTTGCAGCGATTTTGGAGCAACTTATATTATATGTATATTTCGTATCCTGGGAGCCGAGAATCGACGCAAACTCGACTTACAGGTAATGAAACATTTTTATGATAATCTTCTTCCCCACACACCAAACTATTCCTATTTAGCTTTTGCAGAGAATTTGGAGCAACTTTTGTTCTGAACATATTTCGTGTCCCGGGAACTGAGAATCGTCGAAATATCGACTTACACGAAATGAAAAATTTTTGTGCTATTCTTGTTCCCCACACTTTAAACTATTTTATATAGCTTTTGAAGCTCCTTTGGTGTAACTTTTGTTTCTAGAATAATTCGTGACTACGGAGCCGCGGATCGTCGAAAAATCGACTTACGCGAAAGGAAACATTTTTGTAATATTCTTGTTCCCCACACTCCAAACTGCTCGCATATAGCTTTTGCAGCGAATATGGAGCAACTTTTGTTCTGAATATATTTCGTGTCCAGGGAGCTGAGAATCCTCGAAAAATCGACTTACGCGAAATGATGAATTTTTGTAATATTCTTGATCCCCACACCCCAAACTGCTCGTATATAGCTTTTGCAGCGAATTTGGAGCAGATTTAGTTATAGTCATATTTCGTGTCTACGGAGCCGAGAATCGTCGTAAAATCGATTTACACGTAATAAAACATTTTTATGATATTCTTGTTCCCCACACTCCAAACTGCTCGTATATAGCTTTTGCAGCGAATTTGGAGCAGATTTTGTTATAGTCATATTTTGTGTCCAAGGAGCCGAGAATCGTAGTAAAATCGATTTACACGTAATAAAAGATTTTTATGATATTCTTGTTCCGCACACTCCAAACTGCTCGTATATTGCATTTGCAGCGAATTTGGAGCAACTTTTGTTATATGTGTTTTCGTGTCCATTGAGCAGAGAATCGTCGAAATATCAACTTACACGAAATGAAATATTTTTGTGATATTCTTGTTCTCCACGCTCCTAACTGCTCGAAAATAGCATTTGCAGCGAATTTCGAGCAACTTATCTTTTATGTATATTTCGTATCCTGGGAGCCGAGGAGCGACGAAAAGTCGACTTACAGGTAATGAAACATTTTTGTGATAATCTTCTTCCCCACACTCCAAACTATTCCTATTTAGCTTTTGCAGCGAATTTGGAGCAACTTTTGTTCTGAGAATATTTCGTGACCAGGGAGCAGCGTAAGGTCGAAATATCGACTTACACCATATGAAATATTTTTGTGATATTCTTGTTCCCCACGCTCCTAACTGCTCGTAAATAGCTTTTGCAGCGAATTTGGAGCAACTTTTGTTATATGTTTATTTCGAGACCAGGGAGCCGAGAATCATCGAAATATCGACTTACACGAAATGAAATATTTTTGTGATATTCTTGTTCCCCACGCTCCTTACTGCTCGTAAATAGCATTTGCAGCGATTTTGGAGCAACTTATTTTATATGTATATTTCGTATCCTGGAACCCGAGAATCGACGAAAAGTCGACTTACAGGTAATGAAACATTTTTATGATAATCATCTTCCCCACACTCCAAACTATTCCTATTTAGCTTTTACAGCGAATTTGGAGCTACTTTTGTTCTGAGAATATTTCGTGTCCAGGGAGCCGCGTAAGATCGAAATAACAACTTACACGAAATGAAATATTTTTGTGATATTCTTGTTGCCCACGCTCCTAATTGCTCGTAAATAGCATTTGCAGCGATTTTGGAGCAACTTTTGTTATATGTATATTTCGCAACCAGGGAGCCGAGAATCATCGAAATATCGACTTTCACGAAATGAAATATTTTTGTGATATTCTTTTTCCCCTTACTCCAATCTGCTGGTATATAGCTTTTGCTGCGAATTTGGAGCAACTTTTGTTCTGAGCATATTTCGTGTCCCGGGAACTGAGAATCGTCGAAATATCGACTTACACGAATTGAAAAATTTTTGTGATATTCTTGTTCCCCACACTTTAAACTGCTTTATATAGCCTTTACAGCTCATTTAGAGTAACTTTTGTTCTGAGAATATTTCGTGTCCAGGGAGCCGCGTAAGGTCGAAATATCAACTTACACGAAATGAAATATTTTTCTGATATTCTTGTTCCCCACGCTCCTAACTGCTCGTAAATAGCATTTGCAGCGAATTTGGAGCAACTTTTGTTATATGTATATTTCGCGACCAGGGAGCCGAGAATCATCGAAATATCGACTTTCACGAAATGAAATATTTTTGTGATATTCTTTTTCCCCTTACTCCAATCTGCTGGTATATAGCTTTTGCTGCGAATTTGGAGCAACTTTTGTTCTGAGCATATTTCGTGTCCCGGGAACTGAGAATCGTCGAAATATCGACTTACACGAAATGAAAAATTTTTGTGATATTCTTGTTCCTCACACTTTAAACTGCTTTATATAGCTTTTGCAGCTCATTTAGAGTAACTTTTGTTCTGAGAATATTTCGTGTCCAGGGAGCCGCGTAAGGTCGAAATATCAACTTACACGAAATGAAATATTCTTGTGATATTCTAGTACACCACGCTCCTAACTGCTCGTAAATAGCATTTGCTGCGAATTTGGAGCAACGTTTGTTATATGTATAATTCGTGACCAGGGAGCCGAGAATCATCGAAATATCGACTTTCACGAAATGAAATATTTTTGTGATATTCTTGTTCCCCACGCTCCTAACTGCTCGTAAATAGCTTTTGCAGCGAATTTGGAGCAACTTTTGTTATATGTTTATTTCGAGACCAGGGATCCGAGAATCATCGAAATATCGACTTACACGAAATGAAATATTTTTGTGATATTCTTGTTCCCCACGCTCCTAACTGCTCGTAAATAGCATTTGCAGCGATTTTGGAGCAACTTATTTTATATGTAAGTTTCGTATCCTGGGAGCCGAGAATCGACGAAAAGTCGACTTACAGGTAATGAAACATTTTTATGATAATCATCTTCCCCACACTCCAAACTATTCCTATTTAGCTTTTGCAGCGAATTTGGAGCTACTTTTGTTCTGAGAATATTTCGTGTCCAGGTCGAAATATCAACTTACACGAAATGAAATATTTTTGTGACATTCTTGTTGCCCACGCTCCTGACTGCTCGTAAATAGCATTTGCAGCGATTTTGGAGCAACTTTTGTTATATGTATATTTCGCGACCAGGGAGCTGAGAATCATCGAAATATCGAATTTCACGAAATGAAATATTTTTGTGATATTCTTTTTCCCCTTACTCCAAATTCTGGTATATAGCTTTTGCTGCGAATTTGGAGCAACTTTTGTTCTGAGCATATTTCGTGTCCCGGGAATGCGAATCGTCGAAATATCGACTTACACGAAATGAAATATTTTTGTGATATTCTTGTTCTCCACGCTCCTAACTGCTCGTAAATAGCATTTCCTGCGAATTTGGATCAACTTTTGTTATATGTATATTTCGCGACCAGGGAGCCGAGAATCATCGAAATATCGACTTTCACGAAATGAAATATTTTTGTGATATTCTTTTTCCCTTAATCCAATCTGCTGGTATATAGCTTTTGCTGCGAATTTGGAGCAACTTTTGTTCTGAGCATATTTCGTGTCCCGGGAACTGAGAATCGTCGAAATATCGACTTACACGAAATGAAATATTTTTGTCATATTCTTGTTCCCCACACTTTAAACTGCTTTATATAGCTTTTGCAGCTCATTTAGAGTAACTTTTGTTCTGAGAATATTTCGTGTCCAGGGAGACGCGTAAGGTCGAAATATCAACTTACACGAAATGAAATATTTTTGTGATATTCTTGTTCACCATGCTCCTAACTGCTCGTAAATACCATTTGCAGCGAATTTGGAGCAACTTTTGTTATATGTATATTTCGCGACCAGGGAGCCGAGAATCATCGAAATATCGACTTACACGAAATGAAATATTTTTGTGATATTCTTGTTCCCCACGCTCCTAACTGCTCGTAAATAGCATTTGCAGCGATTTTGGAGCAACTTATTTTATATGTATATTTCGCATCCTGGGAGCCGAGAATCGACGAAAAGTCGACTTACAGGTAATGAAACATTTTTGTGATAATCTTGTTCCCCACGCTCCTAACTGCTCGTAAATAGCTTTTGCAGCGAATTTGGAGCAACATTTGTTATATGTTTATTTCGAGACCAGGGAGCCGAGAATCATCGAAATATAGACTTACACGAAATGAAAAATTTTTGTGATATTCTTGATCCCCACACTCCAAACTGCTCGTATATAGCTTTTGCAGCGAATTTGGAGCAGATTTTGTTATAGTCACATTTCGTGTCTACGGAGCCGAGAATCGTCGTAAAATCGATTTACACGTAATAAAACATTTTTATGATATTCTTGTTCCCCACACTCCAAACTGCTCGTATATTGCATTTGCAGCGAATTTGGAGCAACTTTTGTTATATGTATTTTCGTGTCCATTGAGCCGAGAATCGTCGAAATATCAACTTACCCGAAATGAAATATTTTTGTGATATTCTTGTACTCCACGCTCCTAACTGCTCGTAAATAGCTTTTGCAGCGAATTTGGAGCTACTTTTGTTCTGAGAATATTTCGTGTCCAGGGAGTCGCGTAAGGTTGAAATATCAACTTACACGAAATGAAATATTTTTGTGATATTCTTGTTCCCCACGCTCCTAACTGCTCGTAAATAGCTTTTGCAGCGAATTTGGAGCAACTTTTGTTCTGAGCATATTTCGTGCCCCGGGAACTGAGAATCGTCGAAATATCGACTTACACGAAATGAAAAATTTTTGTGATATTCTTGTTCCCCACACTTTAAACTGCTTTATATAGCTTTTATAGCTTATTTAGAGTAACTTCTGTTCTGAGAATATTTCGTGTCCAGGGAGCCGCGTAAGGTCGAAATATCAACTTACACGAAATGAAATATTTTTGTGATATTCTTGTTCCCCACGCTCCTAACTGCTTGTAAATAGCTTTTGCAGCGAATTTGGAGCAACTTTTGTAATATGTTTATTTCGAGACCAGGGAGCCGAGAATCATCGAAATATCGACTTACAAGAAATGAAATATTTTTGTGATATTCTTGTTCCCCACGCTCCTAACTGCTCGTAAATAGCATTTGCAGCGATTTTGGAGCAACTTATTTTATATGTATGTTTCGTATCCTGGGAGCCGAGAATCGACGAAAAGTCGACTTACAGGTAATGAAACATTTTTATGATAATCATCTTCCCCACACTCCAAACTATTCCTATTTAGCTTTTGCAGCGAATTTGGAGCTACTTTTGTTCTGAGAATATTTCGTGTCCAGGTCGAAATATCGACTTACACGAAATGAAATATTTTTGTGATATTCTTGTTCCCCACGCTCCTAACTGCTCGTAAATAGCATTTGCAGCGATTTTGGAGCAACTTATTTTATATGTATATTTCGTATCCTGGGAGCCGAGAATCGACGAAGAGTCGACTTACAGGTAATGAAACATTTTTGTGATAATCTTGTTCCCCACGCTCCTAACTGCTCGTAAATAGCTTTTGCAGCGAATTTGGAGCAACATTTCTTATATGTTTATTTCGAGACCAGGGAGCCGAGAATCATCGAAATATAGATTTACACGAAATGAAAAATTTTTGTGATATTCTTGATCCCCACACTTCAAACTGCTCGTATATTACATTTGCAGCGAATTTGGAGCAACTTTTGTTATATGTATTTTCGTGTCCATTGAGCCGAGAATCGTCGAAATATCAACTTACCCGAAATGAAATATTTTTGTGATATTCTTGTTCCCCACGCTCCTAACTGCTCGTAAATAGCAATTGCAGCGATTTTGGAGCAACTTATTTTATATGTATATTTCGTATCCTGGGAGCCGAGAATCGACGAAAAGTCGACTTACAGGTAATGAAACATTTTTATGATAATCTTCTTCCCCACACTCCAAACTATTCCTATTTAGCTTTTGCAGCGAATTTGGTGCTACTTTTGTTCTGGGAATATTTCGTGTCCAGGGAGCCGCGTAAGGTCGAAATATCAACTTACACGAAATGAAATATTTTTGTGATATTCTTGTTCACCACGCTCCTAACTGCTCGTAAATACAATTTGCAGCGAATTTGGAGCAACTTTTGTTATATGTATATTTCGCGACCAGGGAGCCGAGAATCATCGAAATATCGACTTTCACGAAATGAAATATTTTTGTGATATTCTTTTTCCCCTTACTCTAATCTGCTGGTATATAGCTTTTGCTGCGAATTTGGAGCAACTTTTGTTCTGAGCATATTTCGTGTCCCGGGAACTGAGAATCGTCGAAATATCGACTTACACGAAATGAAAAATTTTTGTGATATTCTTGATCCCCACACTCCAAACTGCTCGTATAAAGCTTTTGCAGCGAATTTGGAGCAGATTTTGTTATAGTCACATTTCGTGTCTACGGAGCCGAGAATCGTCGTAAAATCGATTTACACGTAATAAAACATTTTTATGATATTCTTGTTCCCCACACTCCAAACTGCTCGTATATTGCATTTGCAGCGAATTTGGAGCAACTTTTGTTATATGTATTTTCGTGTCCATTGAGCCGAGAATCGTCGAAATATCAACTTACCCGAAATGAAATATTTATGTGATATTCTTGTACTCCACGCTCCTAACTGCTCGTAAATAGCTTTTGCAGCGAATTTGGAGCAACTTTTGTTATATGTTTATTTCGAGACCAGGGAGCCGAGAATCATCGAAATATCGACTTACACGAATTGAAATATTTTTGTGATATTCTTGTTCCCCACGCTCCTAACTGCTCGTAAATAGCATTTGCAGCGATTTTGGAGCAACTTATTTTATATGTATATTTCGTATCCTGGGAGCCGAGAATCGACGAAAAGTCGACTTACAGGTAATGAAACTATTTTATGATAATCTTCTTCCCCACACTCCAGCCTATTCCTATTTAGCTTTTGCAGCGAATTTGGAGCTACTTTTGTTCTGAGAATATTTCGTGTCCAGGGAGTCGCGTAAGGTTGAAATATCAACTTACACGAAATGAAATATTTTTGTGATATTCTTGTTCCCCACGCTCCTAACTGCTCGTAAATAGCTTTTGCAGCGAATTTGGAGCAACTTTTGTTCTGAGCATATTTCGTGCCCCGGGAACTGAGAATCGTCGAAATATCGACTTACACGAAATGAAAAATTTTTGTGATATTCTTGTTCCCCACACTTTAAACTGCTTTATATAGCTTTTATAGCTTATTTAGAGTAACTTCTGTTCTGAGAATATTTCGTGTCCAGGGAGCCGCGTAAGGTCGAAATATCAACTTACACGAAATGAAATATTTTTGTGATATTCTTGTTCCCCACGCTCCTAACTGCTCGTAAATAGCTTTTGCAGCGAATTTGGAGCAACTTTTGTAATATGTTTATTTCGAGACCAGGGAGCCGAGAATCATCGAAATATCGACTTACAAGAAATGAAATATTTTTGTGATATTCTTGTTCCCCACGCTCCTAACTGCTCGTAAATAGCATTTGCAGCGATTTTGGAGCAACTTATTTTATATGTATGTTTCGTATCCTGGGAGCCGAGAATCGACGAAAAGTCGACTTACAGGTAATGAAACATTTTTATGATAATCATCTTCCCCACACTCCAAACTATTCCTATTTAGCTTTTGCAGCGAATTTGGAGCTACTTTTGTTCTGAGAATATTTCGTGTCCAGGTCGAAATATCGACTTACACGAAATGAAATATTTTTGTGATATTCTTGTTCCCCACGCTCCTAACTGCTCGTAAATAGCATTTGCACCGATTTTGGAGCAACTTATTTTATATGTATATTTCGTATCCTGGGAGCCGAGAATCGACGAAAAGTCGACTTACAGGTTTTGAAACATTTTTGTGATAATCTTGTTCCCCACGCTCCTAACTGCTCGTAAATAGCTTTTGCAGCGAATTTGGAGCAACATTTCTTATATGTTTATTTCGAGACCAGGGAGCCGAGAATCATCGAAATATAGATTTACACGAAATGAAAAATTTTTGTGATATTCTTGATCCCCACACTTCAAACTGCTCGTATATTACATTTGCAGCGAATTTGGAGCAACTTTTGTTATATGTATTTTCGTGTCCATTGAGCCGAGAATCGTCGAAATATCAACTTACCCGAAATGAAATATTTTTGTGATATTCTTGTTCCCCACGCTCCTAACTGCTCGTAAATAGCAATTGCAGCGATTTTGGAGCAACTTATTTTATATGTATATTTCGTATCCTGGGAGCCGAGAATCGACGAAAAGTCGACTTACAGGTAATGAAACATTTTTATGATAATCTTCTTCCCCACACTCCAAACTATTCCTATTTAGCTTTTGCAGCGAATTTGGTGCTACTTTTGTTCTGGGAATATTTCGTGTCCAGGGAGCCGCGTAAGGTCGAAATATCAACTTACACGAAATGAAATATTTTTGTGATATTCTTGTTCACCACGCTCCTAACTGCTCGTAAATACAATTTGCAGCGAATTTGGAGCAACTTTTGTTATATGTATATTTCGCGACCAGGGAGCCGAGAATCATCGAAATATCGACTTTCACGAAATGAAATATTTTTGTGATATTCTTTTTCCCCTTACTCTAATCTGCTGGTATATAGCTTTTGCTGCGAATTTGGAGCAACTTTTGTTCTGAGCATATTTCGTGTCCCGGGAACTGAGAATCGTCGAAATATCGACTTACACGAAATGAAAAATTTTTGTGATATTCTTGTTCCCCACACTTTAAACTGCTTTATATAGCTTTTGCAGCTCATTTAGAGTAACTTTTGTTCTGAGAATAATTCGTTACTAGGGAGCCGCGAATCGTCGAAAAATCGACTTACGCGAAAGGAAACATTTTTGTAATATTCTTGTTCCCCACACTCCAAACTGCTCGTAAATAGCTTTTGCAGCGAATTTGGAGCAACTTTTGTTATATGTTTATTTCGAGACCAGGGAGCCGAGAATCATCGAAATATCGACTTACACGAAATGAAATATTTTTGTGATATTCTTGTTCCCCACGCTCCTAACTGCTCGTAAATAGCATTTGCAGCGATTTTGGAGCAACTTATTTTATATGTATATTTCGTATCCTGGGAGCCGAGAATCGACGAAAAGTCGACTTACAGGTAATGGAACTATTTTATGATAATCTTCTTCCCCACACTCCAGCCTATTCCTATTTAGCTTTTGCAGCGAATTTGGAGCTACTTTTGTTCTGAGAATATTTCGTGTCCAGGGAGTCGCGTAAGGTCGAAATATCAACTTACACGAAATGAAATATTTTTGTGATATTCTTGTTCCCCACGCTCCTAACTGCTCGTAAATAGCTTTTGCAGCGAATTTGGAGCAACTTTTGTTCTGAGCATATTTCGTGTCCCGGGAACTGAGAATCGTCGAAATATCGACTTACACGAAATGAAAAATTTTTGTGATATTCTTGTTCCCCACACTTTAAACTGCTTTATATAGCTTTTATAGCTTATTTAGAGTAACTTCTGTTCTGAGAATATTTCGTGTCCAGGGAGCCGCGTAAGGTCGAAATATCAACTTACACGAAATGAAATATTTTTGTGATATTCTTGTTCCCCACGCTCCTAACTGCTCGTAAATAGCTTTTGCAGCGAATTTGGAGCAACTTTTGTTATATGTTTATTTCGAGACCAGGGAGCCGAGAATCATCGAAATATCGACTTACACGAAATGAAATATTTTTGTGATATTCTTGTTCCCCACGCTCCTAACTGCTCGTAAATAGCATTTGCAGCGATTTTGGAGCAACTTATTTTATATGTATGTTTCGTATCCTGGGAGCCGAGAATCGACGAAAAGTCGACTTACAGGTAATGAAACATTTTTATGATAATCTTCTTCCCCACACTCCAAACTATTCCTATTTAGCTTTTGAAGCGAATTTGGTGCTACTTTTGTTCTGGGAATATTTCGTGTCCAGGGAGCCGCGTAAGGTCGAAATATCAACTTACACGAAATGAAATATTTTTGTGATATTCTTGTTCTCCACGCTCCTAACTGCTCGTAAATTGCATTTCCTGCGAATTTGGAGCAACTTTTGTTATATGTATATTTCGCGACCAGGGAGCCGAGAATCATCGAAATATCGACTTTCACGAAATGAAATATTTTTGTGATATTCTTTTTCCCCTTAATCCAATCTGCTGGTATATAGCTTTTGCTGCGAATTTGGAGCAACTTTTGTTCTGAGCATATTTTGTGTCCCGGGAACTGAGAATCGTCGAAATATCGACTTACACGAAATGAAAAATTTTTGTGATATTCTTGTTCCCCACACTTTAAACTATTTTATATAGCTTTTGCAGCTCATTTAGAGTAACTTTTGTTCTGAGAATATTTCGTGTCCAGGGAGCCGCGTAAGGTCGAAATATCAACTTACACGAAATGAAATATTTTTGTGATATTCTTGTTCACCACGCTCCTAACTGCTCGTAAATACCATTTGCAGCGAATTTGGAGCAACTTTTGTTATATGTATATTTCGCGACCAGGGAGCCGAGAATCATCGAAATATCGACTTTCACGAAATGAAATATTTTTGTGATATTCTTTTTCCCCTTACTCTAATCTGCTGGTATATAGCTTTTGCTGCGAATTTGGAGCAACTTTTGTTCTGAGCATATTTCGTGTCCCGGGAACTGAGAATCGTCGAAATATCGACTTACACGAAATGAAATATTTTTGTCATATTCTTGTTCCCCACACTTTAAACTGCTTTATATAGCTTTTGCAGCTCATTTAGAGTAACTTTTGTTCTGAGAATATTTCGTGTCCAGGGAGACGCGTAAGGTCGAAATATCAACTTACACGAAATGAAATATTTTTGTGATATTCTTGTTCACCACGCTCCTAACTGCTCGTAAATACCATTTGCAGCGAATTTGGAGCAACTTTTGTTATATGTATATTTCGCGACCAGGGAGCCGAGAATCATCGAAATATCGACTTACACGAAATGAAATATTTTTGTGATATTCTTGTTCCCCACGCTCCTAACTGCTCGTAAATAGCATTTGCAGCGATTTTGGAGCAACTTATTTTATATGTATATTTCGCATCCTGGGAGCCGAGAATCGACGAAAAGTCGACTTACAGGTAATGAAACATTTTTGTGATAATCTTGTTCCCCACGCTCCTAACTGCTCGTAAATAGCTTTTGCAGCGAATTTGGAGCAACATTTGTTATATGTTTATTTCGAGACCAGGGAGCCGAGAATCATCGAAATATAGACTTACACGAAATGAAAAATTTTTGTGATATTCTTGATCCCCACACTCCAAACTGCTCGTATATAGCTTTTGCAGCGAATTTGGAGCAGATTTTGTTATAGTCACATTTCGTGTCTACGGAGCCGAGAATCGTCGTAAAATCGATTTACACGTAATAAAACATTTTTATGATATTCTTGTTCCCCACACTCCAAACTGCTCGTATATTGCATTTGCAGCGAATTTGGAGCAACTTTTGTTATATGTATTTTCGTGTCCATTGAGCCGAGAATCGTCGAAATATCAACTTACCCGAAATGAAATATTTTTGTGATATTCTTGTACTCCACGCTCCTAACTGCTCGTAAATAGCTTTTGCAGCGAATTTGGAGCAACTTTTGTTATATGTTTATTTCGAGACCAGGGAGCCGAGAATCATCGAAATATCGACTTACACGAATTGAAATATTTTTGTGATATTCTTGTTCCCCACGCTCCTAACTGCTCGTAAATAGCATTTGCAGCGATTTTGGAGCAACTTATTTTATATGTATATTTCGTATCCTGGGAGCCGAGAATCGACGAAAAGTCGACTTACAGGTAATGAAACTATTTTATGATAATCTTCTTCCCCACACTCCAGCCTATTCCTATTTAGCTTTTGCAGCGAATTTGGAGCAACTTTTGTTCTGAGCATATTTCGTGCCCCGGGAACTGAGAATCGTCGAAATATCGACTTACACGAAATGAAAAATTTTTGTGATATTCTTGTTCCCCACACTTTAAACTGCTTTATATAGCTTTTATAGCTTATTTAGAGTAACTTCTGTTCTGAGATAATTTCGTGTCCAGGGAGCCGCGTAAGGTCGAAATATCAACTTACACGAAATGAAATATTTTTGTGTTATTCTTGTTCCCCACGCTCCTAACTGCTCGTAAATAGCTTTTGCAGCGAATTTGGAGCAACTTTTGTAATATGTTTATTTCGAGACCAGGGAGCCGAGAATCATCGAAATATCGACTTACAAGAAATGAAATATTTTTGTGATATTCTTGTTCCCCACGCTCCTAACTGCTCGTAAATAGCATTTGCAGCGATTTTGGAGCAACTTATTTTATATGTATGTTTCGTATCCTGGGAGCCGAGAATCGACGAAAAGTCGACTTACAGGTAATGAAACATTTTTATGATAATCATCTTCCCCACACTCCAAACTATTCCTATTTAGCTTTTGCAGCGAATTTGGAGCTACTTTTGTTCTGAGAATATTTCGTGTCCAGGTCGAAATATCGACTTACACGAAATGAAATATTTTTGTGATATTCTTGTTCCCCACGCTCCCAGCTGCTCGTAAATAGCATTTGCAGCGATTTTGGAGCAACTTATTTTATATGTATATTTCGTATCCTGGGAGCCGAGAATCGACGAAAAGTCGACTTACAGGTAATGAAACATTTTTGTGATAATCTTGTTCCCCACGCTCCTAACTGCTCGTAAATAGCTTTTGCAGCGAATTTGGAGCAACATTTCTTATATGTTTATTTCGAGACCAGGGAGCCGAGAATCATCGAAATATAGATTTACACGAAATGAAAAATTTTTGTGATATTCTTGATCCCCACACTTCAAACTGCTCGTATATTACATTTGCAGCGAATTTGGAGCAACTTTTGTTATATGTATTTTCGTGTCCATTGAGCCTAGAATCGTCGAAATATCAACTTACCCGAAATGAAATATTTTTGTGATATTCTTGTTCCCCACGCTCCTAACTGCTCGTAAATAGCAATTGCAGCGATTTTGGAGCAACTTATTTTATATGTATATTTCGTATCCTGGGAGCCGAGAATCGACGAAAAGTCGACTTACAGGTAATGAAACATTTTTATGATAATCTTCTTCCCCACACTCCAAACTATTCCTATTTAGCTTTTGCAGCGAATTTGGTGCTACTTTTGTTCTGGGAATATTTCGTGTCCAGGGAGCCGCGTAAGGTCGAAATATCAACTTACACGAAATGAAATATTTTTGTGATATTCTTGTTCACCACGCTCCTAACTGCTCGTAAATACAATTTGCAGCGAATTTGGAGCAACTTTTGTTATATGTATATTTCGCGACCAGGGAGCCGAGAATCATCGAAATATCGACTTTCACGAAATGAAATATTTTTGTGATATTCTTTTTCCCCTTACTCTAATCTGCTGGTATATAGCTTTTGCTGCGAATTTGGAGCAACTTTTGTTCTGAGCATATTTCGTGTCCCGGGAACTGAGAATCGTCGAAATATCGACTTACACGAAATGAAAAATTTTTGTGATATTCTTGTTCCCCACACTTTAAACTGCTTTATATAGTTTTGCAGCTCATTTAGAGTAACTTTTGTTCTGAGAATAATTCGTTACTAGGGAGCCGCGAATCGTCGAAAAATCGACTTACGCGAAAGGAAACATTTTTGTAATATTCTTGTTCCCCACACTCCAAACTGCTCGTAAATAGCTTTTGCAGCGAATTTGGAGCAACTTTTGTTATATGTTTATTTCGAGACCAGGGAGCCGAGAATCATCGAAATATCGACTTACACGAAATGAAATATTTTTGTGATATTCTTGTTCCCCACGCTCCTAACTGCTCGTAAATAGCATTTGCAGCGATTTTGGAGCAACTTATTTTATATGTATATTTCGTATCCTGGGAGCCGAGAATCGACGAAAAGTCGACTTACAGGTAATGAAACTATTTTATGATAATCTTCTTCCCCACACTCCAGCCTATTCCTATTTAGCTTTTGCAGCGAATTTGGAGCTACTTTTGTTCTGAGAATATTTCGTGTCCAGGGAGTCGCGTAAGGTCGAAATATCAACTTACACGAAATGAAATATTTTTGTGATATTCTTGTTCCCCACGCTCCTAACTGCTCGTAAATAGCTTTTGCAGCGAATTTGGAGCAACTTTTGTTCTGAGCATATTTCGTGTCCCGGGAACTGAGAATCGTCGAAATATCGACTTACACGAAATGAAATATTTTTGTGATATTCTTGTTCCCCACACTTTAAACTGCTTTATATAGCTTTTATAGCTTATTTAGAGTAACTTCTGTTCTGAGAATATTTCGTGTCCAGGGAGCCGCGTAAGGTCGAAATATCAACTTACACGAAATGAAATATTTTTGTGATATTCTTGTTCCCCACGCTCCTAACTGCTCGTAAATAGCTTTTGCAGCGAATTTGGAGCAACTTTTGTTATATGTTTATTTCGAGACCAGGGAGCCGAGAATCATCGAAATATCGACTTACACGAAATGAAATATTTTTGTGATATTCTTGTTCCCCACGCTCCTAACTGCTCGTAAATAGCATTTGCACCGATTTTGGAGCAACTTATTTTATATGTATGTTTCGTATCCTGGGAGCCGAGAATCGACGAAAAGTCGACTTACAGGTAATGAAACATTTTTATGATAATCTTCTTCCCCACACTCCAAACTATTCCTATTTAGCTTTTGAAGCGAATTTGGTGCTACTTTTGTTCTGGGAATATTTCGTGTCCAGGGAGCCGCGTAAGGTCGAAATATCAACTTACACGAAATGAAATATTTTTGTGATATTCTTGTTCTCCACGCTCCTAACTGCTCGTAAATTGCATTTCCTGCGAATTTGGAGCAACTTTTGTTATATGTATATTTCGCGACCAGGGAGCCGAGAATCATCGAAATATCGACTTTCACGAAATGAAATATTTTTGTGATATTCTTTTTCCCCTTAATCCAATCTGCTGGTATATAGCTTTTGCTGCGAATTTGGAGCAACTTTTGTTCTGAGCATATTTTGTGTCCCGGGAACTGAGAATCGTCGAAATATCGACTTACACGAAATGAAAAATTTTTGTGATATTCTTGTTCCCCACACTTTAAACTATTTTATATAGCTTTTGCAGCTCATTTAGAGTAACTTTTGTTCTGAGAATATTTCGTGTCCAGGGAGCCGCGTAAGGTCGAAATATCAACTTACACGAAATGAAATATTTTTGTGATATTCTTGTTCACCACGCTCCTAACTGCTCGTAAATACCATTTGCAGCGAATTTGGAGCAACTTTTGTTATATGTATATTTCGCGACCAGGGAGCCGAGAATCATCGAAATATCGACTTTCACGAAATGAAATATTTTTGTGATATTCTTTTTCCCCTTACTCTAATCTGCTGGTATATAGCTTTTGCTGCGAATTTGGAGCAACTTTTGTTCTGAGCATATTTCGTGTCCCGGGAACTGAGAATCGTCGAAATATCGACTTACACGAAATGAAAAATTTTTGTGATATTCTTGTTCCCCACACTTTAAACTGCTTTATATAGCTTTTGCAGCTCATTTAGAGTAACTTTTGTTCTGAGAATAATTCGTTACTAGGGAGCCGCGAATCGTCGAAAAATCGACTTACGCGAAAGGAAACATTTTTGTAATATTCTTGTTCCCCACACTCCAAACTGCTCGTAAATAGCTTTTGCAGCGAATTTGGAGCAACTTTTGTTATATGTTTATTTCGAGACCAGGGAGCCGAGAATCATCGAAATATCGACTTACACGAAATGAAATATTTTTGTGATATTCTTGTTCCCCACGCTCCTAACTGCTCGTAAATAGCATTTGCAGCGATTTTGGAGCAACTTATTTTATATGTATATTTCGTATCCTGGGAGCCGAGAATCGACGAAAAGTCGACTTACAGGTAATGAAACTATTTTATGATAATCTTCTTCCCCACACTCCAGCCTATTCCTATTTAGCTTTTGCAGCGAATTTGGAGCTACTTTTGTTCTGAGAATATTTCGTGTCCAGGGAGTCGCGTAAGGTCGAAATATCAACTTACACGAAATGAAATATTTTTCTGATATTCTTGTTCCCCACGCTCCTAACTGCTCGTAAATAGCTTTTGCAGCGAATTTGGAGCAACTTTTGTTCTGAGCATATTTCGTGCCCCGGGAACTGAGAATCGTCGAAATATCGACTTACACGAAATGAAAAATTTTTGTGATATTCTTGTTCCCCACACTTTAAACTGCTTTATATAGCTTTTATAGCTTATTTAGAGTAACTTCTGTTCTGAGAATATTTCGTGTCCAGGGAGCCGCGTAAGGTCGAAATATCAACTTACACGAAATGAAATATTTTTGTGTTATTCTTGTTCCCCACGCTCCTAACTGCTCGTAAATAGCTTTTGCAGCGAATTTGGAGCAACTTTTGTAATATGTTTATTTCGAGACCAGGGAGCCGAGAATCATCGAAATATCGACTTACAAGAAATGAAATATTTTTGTGATATTCTTGTTCCCCACGCTCCTAACTGCTCGTAAATAGCATTTGCAGCGATTTTGGAGCAACTTATTTTATATGTATGTTTCGTATCCTGGGAGCCGAGAATCGACGAAAAGTCGACTTACAGGTAATGAAACATTTTTATGATAATCATCTTCCCCACACTCCAAACTATTCCTATTTAGCTTTTGCAGCGAATTTGGAGCTACTTTTGTTCTGAGAATATTTCGTGTCCAGGTCGAAATATCGACTTACACGAAATGAAATATTTTTGTGATATTCTTGTTCCCCACGCTCCTAACTGCTCGTAAATAGCATTTGCAGCGATTTTGGAGCAACTTATTTTATATGTATATTTCGTATCCTGGGAGCCGAGAATCGACGAAAAGTCGACTTACAGGTAATGAAACATTTTTGTGATAATCTTGTTCCCCACGCTCCTAACTGCTCGTAAATAGCTTTTGCAGCGAATTTGGAGCAACATTTCTTATATGTTTATTTCGAGACCAGGGAGCCGAGAATCATCGAAATATAGATTTACACGAAATGAAAAATTTTTGTGATATTCTTGATCCCCACACTTCAAACTGCTCGTATATTACATTTGCAGCGAATTTGGAGCAACTTTTGTTATATGTATTTTCGTGTCCATTGAGCCGAGAATCGTCGAAATATCAACTTACCCGAAATGAAATATTTTTGTGATATTCTTGTTCCCCACGCTCCTAACTGCTCGTAAATAGCAATTGCAGCGATTTTGGAGCAACTTATTTTATATGTATATTTCGTATCCTGGGAGCCGAGAATCGACGAAAAGTCGACTTACAGGTAATGAAACATTTTTATGATAATCTTCTTCCCCACACTCCAAACTATTCCTATTTAGCTTTTGCAGCGAATTTGGTGCTACTTTTGTTCTGGGAATATTTCGTGTCCAGGGAGCCGCGTAAGGTCGAAATATCAACTTACACGAAATGAAATATTTTTGTGATATTCTTGTTCACCACGCTCCTAACTGCTCGTAAATACAATTTGCAGCGAATTTGGAGCAACTTTTGTTATATGTATATTTCGCGACCAGGGAGCCGAGAATCATCGAAATATCGACTTTCACGAAATGAAATATTTTTGTGATATTCTTTTTCCCCTTACTCTAATCTGCTGGTATATAGCTTTTGCTGCGAATTTGGAGCAACTTTTGTTCTGAGCATATTTCGTGTCCCGGGAACTGAGAATCGTCGAAATATCGACTTACACGAAATGAAAAATTTTTGTGATATTCTTGTTCCCCACACTTTAAACTGCTTTATATAGTTTTGCAGCTCATTTAGAGTAACTTTTGTTCTGAGAATAATTCGTTACTAGGGAGCCGCGAATCGTCGAAAAATCGACTTACGCGAAAGGAAACATTTTTGTAATATTCTTGTTCCCCACACTCCAAACTGCTCGTAAATAGCTTTTGCAGCGAATTTGGAGCAACTTTTGTTATATGTTTATTTCGAGACCAGGGAGCCGAGAATCATCGAAATATCGACTTACACGAAATGAAATATTTTTGTGATATTCTTGTTCCCCACGCTCCTAACTGCTCGTAAATAGCATTTGCAGCGATTTTGGAGCAACTTATTTTATATGTATATTTCGTATCCTGGGAGCCGAGAATCGACGAAAAGTCGACTTACAGGTAATGAAACTATTTTATGATAATCTTCTTCCCCACACTCCAGCCTATTCCTATTTAGCTTTTGCAGCGAATTTGGAGCTACTTTTGTTCTGAGAATATTTCGTGTCCAGGGAGTCGCGTAAGGTCGAAATATCAACTTACACGAAATGAAATATTTTTGTGATATTCTTGTTCCCCACGCTCCTAACTGCTCGTAAATAGCTTTTGCAGCGAATTTGGAGCAACTTTTGTTCTGAGCATATTTCGTGTCCCGGGAACTGAGAATCGTCGAAATATCGACTTACACAAAATGAAATATTTTTGTGATATTCTTGTTCCCCACACTTTAAACTGCTTTATATAGCTTTTATAGCTTATTTAGAGTAACTTCTGTTCTGAGAATATTTCGTGTCCAGGGAGCCGCGTAAGGTCGAAATATCAACTTAGACGAAATGAAATATTTTTGTGATATTCTTGTTCCCCACGCTCCTAACTGCTCGTAAATAGCTTTTGCAGCGAATTTGGAGCAACTTTTGTTATATGTTTATTTCGAGACCAGGGAGCCGAGAATCATCGAAATATCGACTTACACGAAATGAAATATTTTTGTGATATTCTTGTTCCCCACGCTCCTAACTGCTCGTAAATAGCATTTGCACCGATTTTGGAGCAACTTATTTTATATGTATGTTTCGTATCCTGGGAGCCGAGAATCGACGAAAAGTCGACTTACAGGTAATGAAACATTTTTATGATAATCTTCTTCCCCACACTCCAAACTATTCCTATTTAGCTTTTGAAGCGAATTTGGTGCTACTTTTGTTCTGGGAATATTTCGTGTCCAGGGAGCCGCGTAAGGTCGAAATATCAACTTACACGAAATGAAATATTTTTGTGATATTCTTGTTCTCCACGCTCCTAACTGCTCGTAAATTGCATTTCCTGCGAATTTGGAGCAACTTTTGTTATATGTATATTTCGCGACCAGGGAGCCGAGAATCATCGAAATATCGACTTTCACGAAATGAAATATTTTTGTGATATTCTTTTTCCCCTTAATCCAATCTGCTGGTATATAGCTTTTGCTGCGAATTTGGAGCAACTTTTGTTCTGAGCATATTTTGTGTCCCGGGAACTGAGAATCGTCGAAATATCGACTTACACGAAATGAAAAATTTTTGTGATATTCTTGTTCCCCACACTTTAAACTATTTTATATAGCTTTTGCAGCTCATTTAGAGTAACTTTTGTTCTGAGAATATTTCGTGTCCAGGGAGCCGCGTAAGGTCGAAATATCAACTTACACGAAATGAAATATTTTTGTGATATTCTTGTTCACCACGCTCCTAACTGCTCGTAAATACCATTTGCAGCGAATTTGGAGCAACTTTTGTTATATGTATATTTCGCGACCAGGGAGCCGAGAATCATCGAAATATCGACTTTCACGAAATGAAATATTTTTGTGATATTCTTTTTCCCCTTACTCTAATCTGCTGGTATATAGCTTTTGCTGCGAATTTGGAGCAACTTTTGTTCTGAGCATATTTCGTGTCCCGGGAACTGAGAATCGTCGAAATATCGACTTACACGAAATGAAAAATTTTTGTGATATTCTTGTTCCCCACACTTTAAACTGCTTTATATAGCTTTTGCAGCTCATTTAGAGTAACTTTTGTTCTGAGAATAATTCGTTACTAGGGAGCCGCGAATCGTCGAAAAATCGACTTACGCGAAAGGAAACATTTTTGTAATATTCTTGTTCCCCACACTCCAAACTGCTCGTAAATAGCTTTTGCAGCGAATTTGGAGCAACTTTTGTTATATGTTTATTTCGAGACCAGGGAGCCGAGAATCATCGAAATATCGACTTACACGAAATGAAATATTTTTGTGATATTCTTGTTCCCCACGCTCCTAACTGCTCGTAAATAGCATTTGCAGCGATTTTGGAGCAACTTATTTTATATGTATATTTCGTATCCTGGGAGCCGAGAATCGACGAAAAGTCGACTTACAGGTAATGAAACTATTTTATGATAATCTTCTTCCCCACACTCCAGCCTATTCCTATTTAGCTTTTGCAGCGAATTTGGAGCTACTTTTGTTCTGAGAATATTTCGTGTCCAGGGAGTCGCGTAAGGTCGAAATATCAACTTACACGAAATGAAATATTTTTGTGATATTCTTGTTCCCCACGCTCCTAACTGCTCGTAAATAGCTTTTGCAGCGAATTTGGAGCAACTTTTGTTCTGAGCATATTTCGTGTCCCGGGAACTGAGAATCGTCGAAATATCGACTTACACGAAATGAAAAATTTTTGTGATATTCTTGTTCCCCACACTTTAAACTGCTTTATATAGCTTTTATAGCTTATTTAGAGTAACTTCTGTTCTGAGAATATTTCGTGTCCAGGGAGCCGCGTAAGGTCGAAATATCAACTTACACGAAATGAAATATTTTTGTGATATTCTTGTTCCCCACGCTCCTAACTGCTCGTAAATAGCTTTTGCAGCGAATTTGGAGCAACATTTGTTATATGTTTATTTCGAGACCAGGGAGCCGAGAATCATCGAAATATCGACTTACACGAAATGAAATATTTTTGTGATATTCTTGTTCCCCACGCTCCTAACTGCTCGTAAATAGCATTTGCAGCGATTTTGGAGCAACTTATTTTATATGTATGTTTCGTTACCTGGGAGCCGAGAATCGACGAAAAGTCGACTTACAGGTAATGAAACATTTTTATGATAATCTTCTTCCCCACACTCCAAACTATTCCTATTTAGCTTTTGAAGCGATTTTGGTGCTACTTTTGTTCTGGGAATATTTCGTGTCCAGGGAGCCGCGTAAGGTCGAAATATCAACTTACACGAAATGAAAGGGGAAAAAGAATATCACAAAAATATTTCATTTCGTGAAAGTCGATATTTCGATGATTCTCGGCTCCCTGGTCGCGAAATATACATATAACAAAAGTTGCTCCAAATTCGCAGGAAATGCTATTTACGAGCAGTTAGGAGCGTGGAGAACAAGAATATCACAAAAATATTTCATTTCGTGTAAGTTGATATTTCGACCTTACGCGGCTCCCTGGACACGAAATATTCCCAGAACAAAAGTAGCTCCAAATTCGCTGCAAAAGCTAAATAGGAATAGTTTGGAGTGTGGGGAAGAAGATTATCATAAAAATGTTTCATTACCTGTAAGTCGACTTTTCGTCGATTCTCGGCTCCCAGGATACGAAATATACATATAAAATAAGTTGCTCCAAAATCGCTGCAAATGCTATTTACGAGCAGTTAGGAGCGTGGCGAACAAGAATATCACAAAAATATTTCATTTCGGGTAAGTTGATATTTCGACGATTCTCGGCTCAATGGACACGAAAATACATATAACAAAAGTTGCTCCAAATTCGCTGCAAATGCAATATACGAGCAGTTTGGAGTGTGGGGAACAAGAATATCATAAAAATGTTTTATTATGTGTAAATCGATTTTACGACGATTCTCGGCTCCGTAGACACGAAATGTGACTATAACAAAATCTGCTCCAAATTCGCTGCAAAAGCTATAAACGAGCAGTTTGGAGTTTGGGGATCAAGAATATCACAAAAATTTTTCATTTCGTGTAAGTCTATATTTCGATGATTCTCGGCTCCCTGGTCTCGAAATAAACATATAACAAATGTTGCTCCAAATTCGCTGCAAAAGCTATTTACGAGCAGTTAGGAGCGTGGGGAACAAGATTATCACAAAAATGTTTCATTACCTGTAAGTCGACTTTTCGTCGATTCTCGGCTCCCAGGATACGAAATATACATATAAAATAAGTTGCTCCAAAATCGCTGCAAATGCTATTTACGAGCAGTTAGGAGCGTGGGGAACAAGAATATCACAAAAATATTTCATTTCGTGTAAGTCGATATTTCGATGATTCTCGGCTCCCTGTTCTCGAAATAAACATATAACAAAAGTTGCTCCAAATTCGCTGCAACAGCTATTTACGAGCAGTTAGGAGCGTGGGGAACAAGAATATCACAAAAATATTTCATTTCGTGTAAGTCGATATTTCGACGATTCTCAGTTCCCGGGACACGAAATATGCTCAGAACAAAAGTTGCTCCAAATTCGCAGCAAAAGCTATATACCAGCAGATTGGAGTAAGGGGAAAAAGAATATCACAAAAATATTTCATTTCGTGAAAGTCGATATTTCGATGATTCTCGGCTCCCTGGTCGCGAAATATACATATAACAAAAGTTGCTCCAAATTCGCTACAAATGCTATTTACGAGCAGTTAGGAGCGTGGGGAACAATAATATCACAAAAATATTTCATTTCGTGTAAGTTGATATTTCGACCTTACGCGGCTCCCTGGACACGAAATATTCTCAGAACAAAAGTTACTCTAAATGAGCTGCAAAAGCTATATAAAGCAGTTTATAGTGTGGGGAACAAGAATATCACAAAAATTTTTCATTTCGAGTAAGTCGATATTTCGACGATTCTCAGTTCCCAGGACACGAAATATGCTCAGAACAAAAGTTGCTCCAAATTCGCAGCAAAAGCTATATACCAGCAGATTAGAGTAAGGGGAAAAAGAATATCACAAAAATATTTCATTTCGTGAAAGTCGATATTTCGATGATTCTCGGCTCCCTGGTCGCGAAATATACATATAACAAAAGTTGCTCCAAATTCGCAGGAAATGCTATTTACGAGCAGTTATATTTTTGTGATATTCTTGTTCCCCACGCTCCTAACTGCTCGTAAATAGCTTTTGCAGCGAATTTGGAGCAACTTTTGTTATATGTTTATTTCGAGACCAGGGAGCCGAGAATCATCGAAATATCGACTTACACGAAATGAAATATTTTTGTGATATTCTTGTTCCCCACGCTCCTTACTGCTCGTAAATAGCATTTGCAGCGATTTTGGAGCAACTTATTTTATATGTATATTTCGTATCCTGGGACCCGAGAATCGACGAAAAGTCGACTTACAGGTAATGAAACATTTTTATGATAATCATCTTCCCCACACTCCAAACTATTCCTATTTAGCTTTTACAGCGAATTTGGAGCTACTTTTGTTCTGAGAATATTTCGTGTCCAGGGAGCCGCGTAAGGTCGAAATAACAACTTACACGAAATGAAATATTTTTGTGATATTCTTGTTGCCCACGCTCCTAATTGCTCGTAAATAGCATTTGCAGCGATTTTGGAGCAACTTTTGTTATATGTATATTTCGCAACCAGGGAGCCGAGAATCATCGAAATATCGACTTTCACGAAATGAAATATTTTTGTGATATTCTTTTTCCCCACACTTTAAACTGCTTTATATAGCTTTTGCAGCTCATTTAGAGTAACTTTTGTTCTGAGAATATTTCGTGTCCAGGGAGCCGCGTAAGTTCGAAATATCAACTTACACGAAATGAAATATTTTTCTGATATTCTTGTTCCCCACGCTCCTAACTGCTCGTAAATAGCATATGCAGCGATTTTGGAGCAACTTATTTTATATGTTTATTTCGTATCCTGGGAGCCGAGAATCGACGAAAAGTCGACTTACAGGTAATGGAACATTTTTATGATAATCATCTTCCCCACACTCCAAACTATTCCTATTTAGCTTTTGCAGCGAATTTTGAGCTACTTTTGTTCTGAGAATATTTCGTGTCCCGGGAACTGAGAATCGTCGAAATATCGACTTACACGAAATGAAAATTTTTTGTGATATTCTTGTTCCCCACACTTTAAACTGCTTTATATAGCTTTTGCAGCTCATTTAGAGTAACTTTTGTTCTGAGAATATTTCGTGTCCAGGGAGCCGCGTAAGGTCGAAATATCAACTTACACGAAATGAAATATTTTTGTGATATTCTTGTTCCCCACGCTCCTAACTGCTCGTAAATAGCATTTGCAGCGAATTTGGAGCAACTTTTGTTATATGTATATTTCGCGACCAGGGAGCCGAGAATCATCGAAATATAGACTTTCACGAAATAAAATATTTGTGTGATATTCTTTTTCCCCTTACTCCAATCTGCTGGTATATAGCTTTTGCTGCGAATTTGGAGCAACTTTTGTTCTGAGCATATTTCTTGTCCCGGGAACTGAGAATCGTCGAAATATCGACTTACACGAAATGAAATATTTTTGTGATATTCTTGTTCCCCACACTTTAAACTGCTTTATATAGCTTTTGCAGCTCAGTTAGAGTAACTTTTGTTCTGAGAATATTTCGTGTCCAGGGAGCCGCGTAAGGTCGAAATATCAACTTACACGAAATGAAATATTTTTGTGATATTCTTGTTCCCCACGCTCCTAACTGCTCGTAAATAGCATTTGCAGCGATTTTGGAGCAACTTATTTTATATGTTTATTTCGTATCCTGGGAGCCGAGAATCGACGAAAAGTCGACTTACAGGTAATGAAACATTTTTATGATAATCATCTTCCCCACACTCCAAACTATTCCTATTTAGCTTTTGCAGCGAATTTGGAGCTACTTTTGTTCTGAGAATATTTCGTGTCCAGGGAGCCGCGTAAGTTCGAAATATCAACTTACACGAAATGAAATATTTTTGTGATATTCTTGTTGCCCACGCTCCTAGTTGCTCGTAAATAGCTTTTGCAGCGATTTTGGAGCAACTTTTGTTATATGTATATTTCGCGACCAGGGAGCCGAGAATCATCGAAATATCGACTTTCACGAAATGAAATATTTTTGTGATATTCTTTTTCCCCTTACTCCAATGTGCTGGTATATAGCTTTTGCTGCGAATTTGGAGCAACTTTTGTTCTGAGCATATTTCGTGTCCCGGGAACTGAGAATCGTCGAAATATCGACTTACACGAAATGAAATATTTTTGTGATATTCTTGTTCCCCATTCACCTAACTGCTCGTAAATAGCATTTGCAGCGATTTTGGAGCAACTTATATTATATGTATATTTCGTATCCTGGGAGCCGAGAATCGACGCAAACTCGACTTACAGGTAATGAAACATTTTTATGATAATCATCTTCCCCACACTCCAAACTATTCCTATTTAGCTTTTACAGCGAATTTGGAGCTACTTTTGTTCTGAGAATATTTCGTGTCCAGGGAGCCGCGTAAGGTCGAAATAACAACTTACACGAAATGAAATATTTTTGTGATATTCTTGTTGCCCACGCTCCTAATTGCTCGTAAATAGCATTTGCAGCGATTTTGGAGCAACTTTTGTTATATGTATATTTCGCAACCAGGGAGCCGAGAATCATCGAAATATCGACTTTCACGAAATGAAATATTTTTGTGATATTCTTTTTCCCCACACTTTAAACTGCTTTATATAGCTTTTGCAGCTCATTTAGAGTAACTTTTGTTCTGAGAATATTTCGTGTCCAGGGAGCCGCGTAAGTTCGAAATATCAACTTACACGAAATGAAATATTTTTCTGATATTCTTGTTCCCCACGCTCCTAACTGCTCGTAAATAGCATATGCAGCGATTTTGGAGCAACTTATTTTATATGTTTATTTCGTATCCTGGGAGCCGAGAATCGACGAAAAGTCGACTTACAGGTAATGGAACATTTTTATGATAATCATCTTCCCCACACTCCAAACTATTCCTATTTAGCTTTTGCAGCGAATTTTGAGCTACTTTTGTTCTGAGAATATTTCGTGTCCCGGGAACTGAGAATCGTCGAAATATCGACTTACACGAAATGAAAATTTTTTGTGATATTCTTGTTCCCCACACTTTAAACTGCTTTATATAGCTTTTGCAGCTCATTTAGAGTAACTTTTGTTCTGAGAATATTTCGTGTCCAGGGAGCCGCGTAAGGTCGAAATATCAACTTACACGAAATGAAATATTTTTGTGATATTCTTGTTCCCCACGCTCCTAACTGCTCGTAAATAGCATTTGCAGCGAATTTGGAGCAACTTTTGTTATATGTATATTTCGCGACCAGGGAGCCGAGAATCATCGAAATATAGACTTTCACGAAATAAAATATTTGTGTGATATTCTTTTTCCCCTTACTCCAATCTGCTGGTATATAGCTTTTGCTGCGAATTTGGAGCAACTTTTGTTCTGAGCATATTTCTTGTCCCGGGAACTGAGAATCGTCGAAATATCGACTTACACGAAATGAAATATTTTTGTGATATTCTTGTTCCCCACACTTTAAACTGCTTTATATAGCTTTTGCAGCTCAGTTAGAGTAACTTTTGTTCTGAGAATATTTCGTGTCCAGGGAGCCGCGTAAGGTCGAAATATCAACTTACACGAAATGAAATATTTTTGTGATATTCTTGTTCCCCACGCTCCTAACTGCTCGTAAATAGCATTTGCAGCGATTTTGGAGCAACTTATTTTATATGTTTATTTCGTATCCTGGGAGCCGAGAATCGACGAAAAGTCGACTTACAGGTAATGAAACATTTTTATGATAATCATCTTCCCCACACTCCAAACTATTCCTATTTAGCTTTTGCAGCGAATTTGGAGCTACTTTTGTTCTGAGAATATTTCGTGTCCAGGGAGCCGCGTAAGTTCGAAATATCAACTTACACGAAATGAAATATTTTTGTGATATTCTTGTTGCCCACGCTCCTAGTTGCTCGTAAATAGCTTTTGCAGCGATTTTGGAGCAACTTTTGTTATATGTATATTTCGCGACCAGGGAGCCGAGAATCATCGAAATATCGACTTTCACGAAATGAAATATTTTTGTGATATTCTTTTTCCCCTTACTCCAATGTGCTGGTATATAGCTTTTGCTGCGAATTTGGAGCAACTTTTGTTCTGAGCATATTTCGTGTCCCGGGAACTGAGAATCGTCGAAATATCGACTTACACGAAATGAAATATTTTTGTGATATTCTTGTTCCCCATTCACCTAACTGCTCGTAAATAGCATTTGCAGCGATTTTGGAGCAACTTATATTATATGTATATTTCGTATCCTGGGAGCCGAGAATCGACGCAAACTCGACTTACAGGTAATGAAACATTTTTATGATAATCTTCTTCCCCACACACCAAACTATTCCTATTTAGCTTTTGCAGAGAATTTGGAGCAACTTTTGTTCTGAACATATTTCGTGTCCCGGGAACTGAGAATCGTCGAAATATCGACTTACACGAAATGAAAAATTTTTGTGCTATTCTTGTTCCCCACACTTTAAACTATTTTATATAGCTTTTGAAGCTCCTTTGGTGTAACTTTTGTTTCTAGAATAATTCGTGACTACGGAGCCGCGGATCGTCGAAAAATCGACTTACGCGAAAGGAAACATTTTTGTAATATTCCCTTTCCCCACACTCCAAACTGCTCGCATATAGCTTTTGCAGCGAATATGGAGCAACTTTTGTTCTGAATATATTTCGTGTCCAGGGAGCTGAGAATCCTCGAAAAATCGACTTACACGAAATGATGAATTTTTGTAATATTCTTGATCCCCACACCCCAAACTGCTCGTATATAGCTTTTGCAGCGAATTTGGAGCAGATTTAGTTATAGTCATATTTCGTGTCTACGGAGCCGAGAATCGTCGTAAAATCGATTTACACGTAATAAAACATTTTTATGATATTCTTGTTCCCCACACTCCAAACTGCTCGTATATAGCTTTTGCAGCGAATTTGGAGCAGATTTTGTTATAGTCATATTTTGTGTCCAAGGAGCCGAGAATCGTAGTAAAATCGATTTACACGTAATAAAAGATTTTTATGATATTCTTGTTCCGCACACTCCAAACTGCTCGTATATTGCATTTGCAGCGAATTTGGAGCAACTTTTGTTATATGTGTTTTCGTGTCCATTGAGCAGAGAATCGTCGAAATATCAACTTACACGAAATGAAATATTTTTGTGATATTCTTGTTCTCCACGCTCCTAACTGCTCGAAAATAGCATTTGCAGCGAATTTCGAGCAACTTATCTTTTATGTATATTTCGTATCCTGGGAGCCGAGGAGCGACGAAAAGTCGACTTACAGGTAATGAAACATTTTTGTGATAATCTTCTTCCCCACACTCCAAACTATTCCTATTTAGCTTTTGCAGCGAATTTGTAGCAACTTTTGTTCTGAGAATATTTCGTGACCAGGGAGCAGCGTAAGGTCGAAATATCGACTTACACCATATGAAATATTTTGTGATATTCTTGTTCCCCACGCTCCTAACTGCTCGTAAATAGCTTTTGCAGCGAATTTGGAGCAACTTTTGTTATATGTTTATTTCGAGACCAGGGAGCCGAGAATCATCGAAATATCGACTTACACGAAATGAAATATTTTTGTGATATTCTTGTTCCCCACGCTCCTTACTGCTCGTAAATAGCATTTGCAGCGATTTTGGAGCAACTTATTTTATATGTATATTTCGTATCCTGGAACCCGAGAATCGACGAAAAGTCGACTTACAGGTAATGAAACATTTTTATGATAATCATCTTCCCCACACTCCAAACTATTCCTATTTAGCTTTTACAGCGAATTTGGAGCTACTTTTGTTCTGAGAATATTTCGTGTCCAGGGAGCCGCGTAAGATCGAAATAACAACTTACACGAAATGAAATATTTTTGTGATATTCTTGTTGCCCACGCTCCTAATTGCTCGTAAATAGCATTTGCAGCGATTTTGGAGCAACTTTTGTTATATGTATATTTCGCAACCAGGGAGCCGAGAATCATCGAAATATCGACTTTCACGAAATGAAATATTTTTGTGATATTCTTTTTCCCCTTACTCCAATCTGCTGGTATATAGCTTTTGCTGCGAATTTGGAGCAACTTTTGTTCTGAGCATATTTCGTGTCCCGGGAACTGAGAATCGTCGAAATATCGACTTACACGAATTGTAAAATTTTTGTGATATTCTTGTTCCCCACACTTTAAACTGCTTTATATAGCCTTTACAGCTCATTTAGAGTAACTTTTGTTCTGAGAATATTTCGTGTCCAGGGAGCCGCGTAAGGTCGAAATATCAACTTACACGAAATGAAATATTTTTGTGATATTCTTGTTCCCCACGCTCCTAACTGCTCGTAAATAGCATTTGCAGCGAATTTGGAGCAACTTTTGTTATATGTATATTTCGCGACCAGGGAGCCGAGAATCATCGAAATATCGACTTTCACGAAATGAAATATTTTTGTGATATTCTTTTTCCCCTTACTCCAATCTGCTGGTATATAGCTTTTGCTGCGAATTTGGAGCAACTTTTGTTCTGAGCATATTTCGTGTCCCGGGAACTGAGAATCGTCGAAATATCGACTTACACGAAATGAAATATTTTTGTGATATTCTTGTTCCCCATTCACCTAACTGCTCGTAAATAGCATTTGCAGCGATTTTGTGAGCAACTTATATTATATGTATATTTCGTATCCTGGGAGCCGAGAATCGACGCAAAGTCGACTTACAGGTAATGAAACATTTTTATGATAATCTTCTTCCCCACACACCAAACTATTCCTATTTAGCTTTTGCAGAGAATTTGGAGCAACTTTTGTTCTGAACATATTTCGTGTCCCGGGAACTGAGAATCGTCGAAATATCGACTTACACGAAATGAAAAATTTTTGTGCTATTCTTGTTCCCCACACTTTAAACTATTTTATATAGCTTTTGAAGCTCCTTTGGTGTAACTTTTGTTTCTAGAATAATTCGTGACTACGGAGCCGCGGATCGTCGAAAAATCGACTTACGCGAAAGGAAACATTTTTGTAATATTCTTGTTCCCCACACTCCAAACTGCTCGCATATAGCTTTTGCAGCGAATATGGAGCAACTTTTGTTCTGAATATATTTCGTGTCCAGGGAGCTGAGAATCCTCGAAAAATCGACTTACGCGAAATGATGAATTTTTGTAATATTCTTGATCCCCACACTCCAAACTGCTCGTATATAGCTTTTGCAGCGAATTTGGAGCAGATTTTGTTATAGTCATATTTCGTGTCTACGGAGCCGAGAATCGTCGTAAAATCGATTTACACGTAATAAAACATTTTTATGATATTCTTGTTCCCCACACTCCAAACTGCTCGTATATAGCTTTTGCAGCGAATTTGGAGCAGATTTTGTTATAGTCATATTTTGTGTCCAAGGAGCCGAGAATCGTAGTAAAATCGATTTAAACGTAATAAAAGATTTTTATGATATTCTTGTTCCGCACACTCCAAACTGCTCGTATATTGCATTTGCAGCGAATTTGGAGCAACTTTTGTTATATGTGTTTTCGTGTCCATTGAGCCGAGAATCGTCGAAATATCAACTTACACGAAATGAAATATTTTTGTGATATTCTTGTTCTCCACGCTCCTAACTGCTCGAAAATAGCATTTGCAGCGAATTTCGAGCAACTTATCTTTTATGTATATTTCGTATCCTGGGAGCCGAGGAGCGACGAAAAGTCGACTTACAGGTAATGAAACATTTTTGTGATAATCTTCTTCCCCACACTCCAAACTATTCCTATTTAGCTTTTGCAGCGAATTTGGAGCAACTTTTGTTCTGAGAATATTTCGTGACCAGGGAGCAGCGTAAGGTCGAAATATCGACTTACACCATATGAAATATTTTTGTGATATTCTTGTTCCCCACGCTCCTAACTGCTCGTAAATAGCTTTTGCAGCGAATTTGGAGCAACTTTTGTTATATGTTTATTTCGAGACCAGGGAGCCGAGAATCATCGAAATATCGACTTACACGAAATGAAATATTTTTGTGATATTCTTGTTCCCCACGCTCCTTACTGCTCGTAAATAGCATTTGCAGCGATTTTGGAGCAACTTATTTTATATGTATATTTCGTATCCTGGGACCCGAGAATCGACGAAAAGTCGACTTACAGGTAATGAAACATTTTTATGATAATCATCTTCCCCACACTCCAAACTATTCCTATTTAGCTTTTACAGCGAATTTGGAGCTACTTTTGTTCTGAGAATATTTCGTGTCCAGGGAGCCGCGTAAGGTCGAAATAACAACTTACACGAAATGAAATATTTTTGTGATATTCTTGTTGCCCACGCTCCTAATTGCTCGTAAATAGCATTTGCAGCGATTTTGGAGCAACTTTTGTTATATGTATATTTCGCAACCAGGGAGCCGAGAATCATCGAAATATCGACTTTCACGAAATGAAATATTTTTGTGATATTCTTTTTCCCCTTACTCCAATCTGCTGGTATATAGCTTTAGCTGCGAATTTGGAGCAACTTTTGTTCTGAGCATATTTCGTGTCCCGGGAACTGAGAATCGTCGAAATATCGACTTACACGAATTGAAACATTTTTGTGATATTCTTGTTCCCCACACTTTAAACTGCTTTATATAGCTTTTGCAGCTCATTTAGAGTAACTTTTGTTCTGAGAATATTTCGTGTCCAGGGAGCCGCGTAAGGTCGAAATATCAACTTACACGAAATGAAATATTTTTGTGATATTCTTGTTCCCCACGCTCCTAACTGCTCGTAAATAGCATTTGCAGCGAATTTGGAGCAACTTTTGTTATATGTATATTTCGCGACCAGGGAGCCGAGAATCATCGAAATATCGACTTTCACGAAATGAAATATTTGTGTGATATTCTTTTTCCCCTTACTCCAATCTGCTGGTATATAGCTTTTGCTGCGAATTTGGAGCAACTTTTGTTCTGAGCATATTTCGTGTCCCGGGAACTGAGAATCGTCGAAATATCGACTTACACGAAATGAAATATTTTTGTGATATTCTTGTTCCCCACACTTTAAACTGCTTTATATAGCTTTTGCAGCTCATTTAGAGTAACTTTTGTTCTGAGAATATTTCGTGTCCAGGGAGCCGCGTAAGTTCGAAATATCAACTTACACGAAATGAAATATTTTTCTGATATTCTTGTTCCCCACGCTCCTAACTGCTCGTAAATAGCATATGCAGCGATTTTGGAGCAACTTATTTTATATGTTTATTTCGTATCCTGGGAGCCGAGAATCGACGAAAAGTCGACTTACAGGTAATGGAACATTTTTATGATAATCATCTTCCCCACACTCCAAACTATTCCTATTTAGCTTTTGCAGCGAATTTTGAGCTACTTTTGTATTGAGAATATTTCGTGTCCCGGGAACTGAGAATCGTCGAAATATCGACTTACACGAAATGAAAATTTTTTGTGATATTCTTGTTACCCATTCACCTAACTGCTCGTAAATAGCATTTGCAGCGATTTTGGAGCAACTTTTGTTATATGTTTATTTCGAGACCAGGGAGCCGAGAATCATCGAAATATCGACTTACACGAAATGAAATATTTTTGTGATAATCTTGTTCCCCACACTTTAATCTGCTTTATATAGCTTTTGCAGCTCATTTAGAGTAACTTTTGTTCTGAGAATATTTCGTATCCAGGGAGCCGCGTAAGGTCGAAATAACAACTTACACGAAATGAAATATTTTTGTCATGTTCTTGTTGCCCACGCTCCTAATTGCTCGTAAATAGCATTTGCAGCGATTTTGGAGCAACTTTTGTTATATGTATATTTCGCAACCAGGGAGCCGAGAATCATCGAAATATCGACTTTCACGAAATGAAATATTTTTGTGATATTCTTTTTCCCCTTACTCCAATCTGCTGGTATATAGCTTTTGCTGCGAATTTGGTGCAACTTTTGTTCTGAGCATATTTCGTGTCCTGGGAACTGAGAATCGTCGAAATATCGACTTACACGAAATGAAAAATTTTTGTGATATTCTTGTTCCCCACACTTTAAACTGCTTTATATAGCTTTTGCAGCTCATTTAGAGTAACTTTTGTTCTGAGAATATTTCGTGTCCAGGGAGCCGCGTAAGGTCGAAATATCAACTTACACGAAATGAAATATTTTTGTGATATTCTTGTTCCCCACGCTCCTAACTGCTCGTAAATAGCATTTGCAGCGAATTTGGAGCAACTTTTGTTATATGTATATTTCGCGACCAGGGAGCAGAGAATCATCGAAATATAGACTTTCACGAAATAAAATATTTGTGTGATATTCTTTTTCCCCTTACTCCAATCTGCTGGTATATAGCTTTTGCTGCGAATTTGGAGCAACTTTTGTTCTGAGCATATTTCGTGTCCCGGGTACTGAGATCGTCGAAATATCGACTTACACGAAATGAAATATTTTTGTGATATTCTTGTTCCCCATTCACCTAACTGCTCGTAAATAGCATTTGCAGCGATTTTGGAGCAACTTTTGTTATATGTTTATTTCGAGACCAGGGAGCCGAGAATCATCAAAATATCGACTTACACGAAATGAAATATTTTTGTGATAATCTTGTTCCCCACACTTTAAACTGCTTTATATAGCTTTTGCAGCTCATTTAGAGTAACTTTTGTTCTGAGAATATTTCGTATCCAGGGAGCCGCGTAAGGTCGAAATAACAACTTACACGAAATGAAATATTTTTGTCATATTCTTGTTGCCCACGCTCCTAATTGCTCGTAAATAGTATTTGCAGCGATTTTGGAGCAACTTTTGTTATATGTATATTTCGCAACCAGGGAGCCGAGAATCATCGAAATATCGACTTTCACGAAATGAAATATTTTTGTGATATTCTTGTTCCCCACACTTTAAACTGCTTTATATAGCTTTTGCAGCTCATTTAGAGTAACTTTTGTTCTGAGAATATTTCGTGTCCAGGGAGCCGCGTAAGGTCGAAATATCAACTTACACGAAATGAAATATTTTTGTGATATTCTTGTTCCCCACGCTCCTAACTGCTCGTAAATAGCATTTGCAGCGATTTTGGAGCAACTTATTTTATATGTTTATTTCGTAACCTGGGAGCCGAGAATCGACGAAAAGTCGACTTACAGGTAATGAAACATTTTTATGATAATCATCTTCCCCACACTCCAAACTATTCCTATTTAGCTTTTGCAGCGAATTTGGAGCTACTTTTGTTCTGAGAATATTTCGTGTCCAGGGAGCCGCGTAAGTTCGAAATATCAACTTACACAAAATGAAATATTTTTGTGATATTCTTGTTGCCCACGCTCCTAATTGCTCGTAAATAGCATTTGCAGCGATTTTGGAGCAACTTTTGTTATATGTATATTTCGCGACCAGGGAGCCGAGAATCATCGAAATATCGACTTTCACGAAATGAAATATTTTTGTGATATTCTTTTTCCCCTTACTCCAATGTGCTGGTATATAGCTTTTGCTGCGAATTTGGAGCAACTTTTGTTCTGAGCATATTTCGTGTCCCGGGAACTGAGAATCGTCGAAATATCGACTTACACGAAATGAAAATTTTTTGTGATATTCTTGTTCCCCACACTTTAAACTGCTTTATATAGCTTTTGCAGCTCATTTAGAGTAACTTTTGTTCTGAGAATATTTCGTGTCCAGGGAGCCGCGTAAGGTCGAAATATCAACTTACACGAAATGAAATATTTTTGTGATATTCTTGTTCCCCACACTCCAAACTGCTCGTGTATTGCATTTGAAGCGAATTTGGAGCAACTTTTGTTATATGTGTTTTCGTGTCCATTGAGCCGAGAATCGTCGAAATATCAACTTACACGAAATGAAATATTTTTGTGATATTCTTGTTCTCCACGCTCCTAACTGCTCGAAAATAGCATTTGCAGCGAATTTCGAGCAACTTATTTTTTATGTATATTTCGTATCCTGGGAGCCGAGGAGCGACGAAAAGTCGACTTACAGGTAATGAAACATTTTTGTGATAATCTTCTTCCCCACACTCCAAACTATTCCTATTTAGCTTTTGCAGCGAATTTGGAGCAACTTTTGTTCTGAGAATATTTCGTGACCAGGGAGCAGCGTAAGGTCGAAATATCGACTTACACCATATGAAATATTTTTGTGTTATTCTTGTTCCCCACGCTCCTAACTGCTCGTAAATAGTTTTTGCAGCGAATTTGGAGCAACTTTTGTTATATGTTTATTTCGAGACCAGGGAGCCGAGAATCATCGAAATATCGACTTACACGAAATGAAATATTTTTGTGATATTCTTGTTCCCCACGCTCCTAACTGCTCGTAAATAGCATTTGCAGCGATTTTGGAGCAACTTATTTTATATGTATATTTCGTATCCTGGGAGCCGAGAATCGACGAAAAGTCGACTTACAGGTAATGAAACATTTTTATGATAATCATCTTCCCCACACTCCAAACTATTCCTATTTAGCTTTTGCAGCGAATTTGGAGCTACTTTTGTTCTGAGAATATTTCGTGTCCAGGGAGCCGCGTAAGGTCGAAATAACAACTTACACGAAATGAAATATTTTTGTGATATTCTTGTTGCCCACGCTCCTAATTGCTCGTAAATAGCATTTGCAGCGATTTTGGAGCAACTTTTGTTATATGTATATTTCGCAACCAGGGAGCCGAGAATCATCGAAATATCGACTTTCACGAAATGAAATATTTGTGTGATATTCTTTTTCCCCTTACTCCAATCTGCTGGTATATAGCTTTTGCTGCGAATTTGGAGCAACTTTTGTTCTGAGCATATTTCGTGTCCCGGGAACTGAGAATCGTCGAAATATCGACTTACACGAAATGAAATATTTTTGTGATATTCTTGTTCCCCATTCACCTAACTGCTCGTAAATAGCATTTGCAGCGATTTTGGAGCAACTTATATTATATGTATATTTCGTATCCTGGGAGCCGAGATGCGACGCAAAGTCGACTTACAGGTAATGAAACATTTTTGTGATAATCCACTTCCCCACACTCCAAACTATTCCTATTTAGCTTTTGCAGCGAATTTGGAGCAAATTTTGTTCTGAGAATATTTCGTGACCAGGGAGCAGCGTAAGGTCGAAATATTGACTTACACCATATGAAATATTTTTGTGATATACTTGTTCCCCACGCTCCTAACTGCTCGTAAATAGCTTTTGCAGCGAATTTGGAGCAACTTTTGTTATATGTTTATTTCGAGACCAGGGAGCCGAGAATCATCGAAATATCGACTTACACGAAATGAAATATTTTTGTGATATTCTTGTTCCCCACGCTCCTAACTGCTCGTAAATAGCATTTGCAGCGATTTTGGAGCAACTTTTGTTATATGTATATTTCGCAACCAGGGAGCCGAGAATCATCGAAATATCGACTCTCACGAAATGAAATATTTGTGTGATATTCTTTTTCCCCTTACTCCAATCTGCTGGTATATAGCTTTTGCTGCGAATTTGGAGCAACTTTTGTTCTGAGCATATTTCGTGTCCCGGGAACTGAGAATCGTCGAAATATCGACTTACACGAAATGAAATATTTTTGTGATATTCTTGTTCCCCATTCACCTAACTGCTCGTAAATAGCATTTGCAGCGATTTTGGAGCAACTTATATTATATGTATATTTCGTATCCTGGGAGCCGAGATGCGACGCAAAGTCGACTTACAGGTAATGAAACATTTTTGTGATAATCTTCTTCCCCACACTCCAAACTATTCCTATTTAGCTTTTGCAGCGAATTTGGAGCAAATTTTGTTCTGAGAATATTTCGTGACCAGGGAGCAGCGTAAGGTCGAAATATTGACTTACACCATATGAAATATTTTTGTGATATTCTTGTTCCCCACGCTCCTAACTGCTCGTAAATAGCTTTTGCAGCGAATTTGGAGCAACTTTTGTTATATGTTTATTTCGAGACCAGGGAGCCGAGAATCATCGAAATATCGACTTACACGAAATGAAATATTTTTGTGATATTCTTGTTCCCCACGCTCCTAACTGCTCGTAAATAGCATTTGCAGCGAATTTGGAGCAACTTTTGTTATATGTATATTTCGCGACCAGGGAGCCGAGAATCATCGAAATATCGACTTTCACGAAATGAAATATTTGTGTGATATTCTTTTTCCCCTTACTCCAATCTGCTGGTATATAGCTTTTGCTGCGAATTTGGAGCAACTTTTGTTCTGAGCATATTTCGTGTCCCGGGAACTGAGAATCGTCGAAATATCGACTTACACGAAATGAAATATTTTTGTGATATTCTTGTTCCCCATTCACCTAACTGCTCGTAAATAGCATTTGCAGCGATTTTGGAGCAACTTTTGTTATATGTTTATTTCGAGACCAGGGAGCCGAGAATCATCGAAATATCGACTTACACGAAATGAAATATTTTTGTGATAATCTTGTTCCCCACACTTTAAACTGCTTTATATAGCTTTTGCAGCTCATTTAGAGTAACTTTTGTTCTGAGAATATTTCGTATCCAGGGAGCCGCGTAAGGTCGAAATAACAACTTACACGAAATGAAATATTTTTGTCATATTCTTGTTGCCCACGCTCCTAATTGCTCGTAAATAGCATTTGCAGCGATTTTGGAGCAACTTTTGTTATATGTATATTTCGCAACCAGGGAGCCGAGAATCATCGAAATATCGACTTTCACGAAAAGAAATATTTTTGTGATATTCTTTTTCCCCTTACTCCAATCTGCTGGTATATAGCTTTTGCTGCGAATTTGGAGCAACTTTTGTTCTGAGCATATTTCGTGTCCCGGGAACTGAGAATCGTCGAAATATCGACTTACACGAAATGAAAAATTTTTGTGATATTCTTGTTCCCCACACTTTAAACTGCTTTATATAGCTTTTGCAGCTCATTTAGAGTAACTTTTGTTCTGAGAATATTTCGTGACCAGGGAGCCGCGTAAGGTCGAAATATCAACTTACACGAAATGAAATATTTTTGTGATATTCTTGTTCCCCACGCTCCTAACTGCTCGTAAATAGCATTTGCAGCGAATTTGGAGCAACTTTTGTTATATGTATATTTCGCGACCAGGGAGCCGAGAATCATCGAAATATCGACTTTCACGAAATAAAATGTTTGTGAGATATTCTTTTTCCCCTTACTCCAATCTGCTGGTATATAGCTTTTGCTGCGAATTTGGAGCAACTTTTGTTCTGAGCATATTTCGTGTCCCGGGAACTGAGAATCGTCGAAATATCGACTTTCACGAAATGAAATATTTTTGTGATATTCTTTTTCCCCTTACTCCAATCTGCTGGTATATAGCTTTTGCTGCGAATTTGGAGCAACTTTTGTTCTGAGCATATTTCGTGTCCTGGGAACTGAGAATCGTCGAAATATCGACTTACACGAAATGAAAAATTTTTGTGATATTCTTGTTCCCCACACTTTAAACTGCTTTATATAGCTTTTGCAGCTCATTTAGAGTAACTTTTGTTCTGAGAATATTTCGTGTCCAGGGAGCCGCGTAAGGTCGAAATATCAACTTACACGAAATGAAATATTTTTGTGATATTCTTGTTCCCCACGCTCCTAACTGCTCGTAAATAGCATTTGCAGCGAATTTGGAGCAACTTTTGTTATATGTATATTTCGCGACCAGGGAGCCGAGAATCATCGAAATATAGACTTTCACGAAATAAAATATTTGTGTGATATTCTTTTTCCCCTTACTCCAATCTGCTGGTATATAGCTTTTGCTGCGAATTTGGAGCAACTTTTGTTCTGAGCATATTTCGTGTCCCGGGTACTGAGAATCGTCGAAATATCGACTTACACGAAATGAAATATTTTTGTGATATTCTTGTTCCCCACACTTTAAACTGCTTTATATAGCTTTTGCAGCTCATTTAGAGTAACTTTTGTTCTGAGAATATTTCGTGTCCAGGGAGCCGCGTAAGGTCGAAATATCAACTTACACGAAATGAAATATTTTTGTGATATTCTTGTTGCCCACGCTCCTAATTGCTCGTAAATAGCATTTGCAGCGATTTTGGAGCAACTTTTGTTATATGTATATTTCGCGACCAGGGAGCCGAGAATCATCGAAATATCGACTTTCACGAAATGAAATATTTTTGTGATATTCTTTTTCCCCTTACTCCAATCTGCTGGTATATAGCTTTTGCTGCGAATTTGGAGCAACTTTTGTTCTGAGCATATTTCGTGTCCCGGGAACTGAGAATCGTCGAAATATCGACTTACACGAAATGAAATATTTTTGTGATATTCTTGTTCCCCACACTTTAAACTGCTTTATATAGCTTTTGCAGCTCATTTAGAGTAACTTTTGTTCTGAGAATATTTCGTGTCCAGGGAGCCGCGTAAGGTCGAAATATCAACTTACACGAAATGAAATATTTTTGTGATATTCTTGTTCCCCACGCTCCTAACTGCTCGTAAATAGCATTTGCAGCGATTTTGGAGCAACTTATTTTATATGTTTATTTCGTATCCTGGGAGCCGAGAATCGACGAAAAGTCGACTTACAGGTAATGAAACATTTTTATGATAATCATCTTCCCCACACTCCAAACTATTCCTATTTAGCTTTTGCAGCGAATTTGGAGCTACTTTTGTTCTGAGAATATTTCGTGTCCAGGGAGCCGCGTAAGTTCGAAATATCAACTTACACAAAATGAAATAATTTTGTGATATTCTTGTTGCCCACGCTCCTAATTGCTCGTAAATAGCATTTGCAGCGATTTTGGAGCAAGTTTTGTTATATGTATATTTCGCGACCAGGGAGCCGAGAATCATCGAAATATCGACTTTCACGAAATGAAATATTTTTGTGATATTCTTTTTCCCCTTACTCCAATGTGCTGGTATATAGCTTTTGCTGCGAATTTGGAGCAACTTTTGTTCTGAGCATATTTCGTGTCCCGGGAACTGAGAATCGTCGAAATATCGACTTACACGAAATGAAAATTTTTTGTGATATTCTTGTTCCCCACACTTTAAACTGCTTTATATAGCTTTTGCAGCTCATTTAGAGTAACTTTTGTTCTGAGAATATTTCGTGTCCAGGGAGCCGCGTAAGGTCGAAATATCAACTTACACGAAATGAAATATTTTTGTGATATTCTTGTTCCCCACACTCCAAACTGCTCGTGTATTGCATTTGAAGCGAATTTGGAGCAACTTTTGTTATATGTGTTTTCGTGTCCATTGAGCCGAGAATCGTCGAAATATCAACTTACACGAAATGAAATATTTTTGTGATATTCTTGTTCTCCACGCTCCTAACTGCTCGAAAATAGCATTTGCAGCGAATTTCGAGCAACTTATTTTTTATGTATATTTCGTATCCTGGGAGCCGAGGAGCGACGAAAAGTCGACTTACAGGTAATGAAACATTTTTGTGATAATCTTCTTCCCCACACTCCAAACTATTCCTATTTAGCTTTTGCAGCGAATTTGGAGCAACTTTTGTTCTGAGAATATTTCGTGACCAGGGAGCAGCGTAAGGTCGAAATATCGACTTACACCATATGAAATATTTTTGTGTTATTCTTGTTCCCCACGCTCCTAACTGCTCGTAAATAGCTTTTGCAGCGAATTTGGAGCAACTTTTGTTATATGTTTATTTCGAGACCAGGGAGCCGAGAATCATCGAAATATCGACTTACACGAAATGAAATATTTTTGTGATATTCTTGTTCCCCACGCTCCTAACTGCTCGTAAAGAGCATTTGCAGCGATTTTGGAGCAACTTATTTTATATGTATATTTCGTATCCTGGGAGCCGAGAATCGACGTAAAGTCGACTTACAGGTAATGAAACATTTTTATGATAATCATCTTCCCCACACTCCAAACTATTCCTATTTAGCTTTTGCAGCGAATTTGGAGCTACTTTTGTTCTGAGAATATTTCGTGTCCAGGGAGCCGCGTAAGGTCGAAATAACAACTTACACGAAATGAAATATTTTTGTGATATTCTTGTTGCCCACGCTCCTAATTGCTCGTAAATAGCATTTGCAGCGATTTTGGAGCAACTTTTGTTATATGTATATTTCGCAACCAGGGAGCCGAGAATCATCGAAATATCGACTTTCACGAAATGAAATATTTGTGTGATATTCTTTTTCCCCTTACTCCAATCTGCTGGTATATAGCTTTTGCTGCGAATTTGGAGCAACTTTTGTTCTGAGCATATTTCGTGTCCCGGGAACTGAGAATCGTCGAAATATCGACTTACACGAAATGAAATATATTTGTGATATTCTTGTTCCCCATTCACCTAACTGCTCGTAAATAGCATTTGCAGCGATTTTGGAGCAACTTATATTATATGTATATTTCGTATCCTGGGAGCCGAGATGCGACGCAAAGTCGACTTACAGGTAATGAAACATTTTTGTGATAATCTTCTTCCCCACACTCCAAACTATTCCTATTTAGCTTTTGCAGCGAATTTGGAGCAAATTTTGTTCTGAGAATATTTCGTGACCAGGGAGCAGCGTAAGGTCGAAATATTGACTTACACCATATGAAATATTTTTGTGATATACTTGTTCCCCACGCTCCTAACTGCTCGTAAATAGCTTTTGCAGCGAATTTGGAGCAACTTTTGTTATATGTTTATTTCGAGACCAGGGAGCCGAGAATCATCGAAATATCGACTTACACGAAATGAAATATTTTTGTGATATTCTTGTTCCCCACGCTACTAACTGCTCGTAAATAGCATTTGCAGCGATTTTGGAGCAACTTTTGTTATATGTATATTTCGCAACCAGGGAGCCGAGAATCATCGAAATATCGACTTTCACGAAATGAAATATTTGTGTGATATTCTTTTTCCCCTTACTCCAATCTGCTGGTATATAGCTTTTGCTGCGAATTTGGAGCAACTTTTGTTCTGAGCATATTTCGTGTCCCGGGAACTGAGAATCGTCGAAATATCGACTTACACGAAATGAAATATTTTTGTGATATTCTTGTTCCCCATTCACCTAACTGCTCGTAAATAGCATTTGCAGCGATTTTGGAGCAACTTATATTATATGTATATTTCGTATCCTGGGAGCCGAGATGCGACGCAAAGTCGACTTACAGGTAATGAAACATTTTTGTGATAATCTTCTTCCCCACACTCCAAACTATTCCTATTTAGCTTTTGCAGCGAATTTGGAGCAAATTTTGTTCTGAGAATATTTCGTGACCAGGGAGCAGCGTAAGGTCGAAATATTGACTTACACCATATGAAATATTTTTGTGATATTCTTGTTCCCCACGCTCCTAACTGCTCGTAAATAGCTTTTGCAGCGAATTTGGAGCAACTTTTGTTATATGTTTATTTCGAGACCAGGGAGCCGAGAATCATCGAAATATCGACTTACACGAAATGAAATATTTTTGTGATATTCTTGTTCCCCACGCTCCTAACTGCTCGTAAATAGCATTTGCAGCGATTTTGGAGCAACTTATATTATATGTATATTTCGTATCCTGGGAGCCGAGATGCGACGCAAAGTCGACTTACAGGTAATGAAACATTTTTGTGATAATCTTCTTCCCCACACTCCAAACTATTCCTATTTAGCTTTTGCAGCGAATTTGGAGCAAATTTTGTTCTGAGAATATTTCGTGACCAGGGAGCAGCGTAAGGTCGAAATATTGACTTACACCATATGAAATATTTTTGTGATATTCTTGTTCCCCACGCTCCTAACTGCTCGTAAATAGCTTTTGCAGCGAATTTGGAGCAACTTTTGTTATATGTTTATTTCGAGACCAGGGAGCCGAGAATCATCGAAATATCGACTTACACGAAATGAAATATTTTTGTGATATTCTTGTTCCCCACGCTCCTAACTGCTCGTAAATAGCATTTGCAGCGATTTTGGAGCAACTTATATTATATGTATATTTCGTATCCTGGGAGCCGAGATGCGACGCAAAGTCGACTTACAGGTAATGAAACATTTTTGTGATAATCTTCTTCCCCACACTCCAAACTATTCCTATTTAGCTTTTGCAGCGAATTTGGAGCAAATTTTGTTCTGAGAATATTTCGTGACCAGGGAGCAGCGTAAGGTCGAAATATTGACTTACACCATATGAAATATTTTTGTGATATTCTTGTTCCCCACGCTCCTAACTGCTCGTAAATAGCTTTTGCAGCGAATTTGGAGCAACTTTTGTTATATGTTTATTTCGAGACCAGGGAGCCGAGAATCATCGAAATATCGACTTACACGAAATGAAATATTTTTGTGATATTCTTGTTCCCCACGCTCCTAACTGCTCGTAAATAGCATTTGCAGCGAATTTGGAGCAACTTTTGTTATATGTATATTTCGCGACCAGGGAGCCGAGAATCATCGAAATATCGACTTTCACGAAATGAAATATTTGTGTGATATTCTTTTTCCCCTTACTCCAATCTGCTGGTATATAGCTTTTGCTGCGAATTTGGAGCAACTTTTGTTCTGAGCATATTTCGTGTCCCGGGAACTGAGAATCGTCGAAATATCGACTTACACGAAATGAAAAATTTTTGTGATATTCTTGTTCCCCACACTTTAAACTGCTTTATATAGCTTTTGCAGCTCATTTAGAGTAACTTTTGTTCTGAGAATATTTCGTGACCAGGGAGCCGCGTAAGGTCGAAATATCAACTTACACGAAATGAAATATTTTTGTGATATTCTTGTTCCCCACGCTCCTAACTGCTCGTAAATAGCATTTGCAGCGAATTTGGAGCAACTTTTGTTATATGTATATTTCGCGACCAGGGAGCCGAGAATCATCGAAATATCGACTTTCACGAAATAAAATGTTTGTGAGATATTCTTTTTCCCCTTACTCCAATCTGCTGGTATATAGCTTTTGCTGCGAATTTGGAGCAACTTTTGTTCTGAGCATATTTCGTGTCCCGGGAACTGAGAATCGTCGAAATATCGACTTTCACGAAATGAAATATTTTTGTGATATTCTTTTTCCCCTTACTCCAATCTGCTGGTATATAGCTTTTGCTGCGAATTTGGAGCAACTTTTGTTCTGAGCATATTTCGTGTCCTGGGAACTGAGAATCGTCGAAATATCGACTTACACGAAATGAAAAATTTTTGTGATATTCTTGTTCCCCACACTTTAAACTGCTTTATATAGCTTTTGCAGCTCATTTAGAGTAACTTTTGTTCTGAGAATATTTCGTGTCCAGGGAGCCGCGTAAGGTCGAAATATCAACTTACACGAAATGAAATATTTTTGTGATATTCTTGTTCCCCACGCTCCTAACTGCTCGTAAATAGCATTTGCAGCGAATTTGGAGCAACTTTTGTTATATGTATATTTCGCGACCAGGGAGCCGAGAATCATCGAAATATAGACTTTCACGAAATAAAATATTTGTGTGATATTCTTTTTCCCCTTACTCCAATCTGCTGGTATATAGCTTTTGCTGCGAATTTGGAGCAACTTTTGTTCTGAGCATATTTCGTGTCCCGGGTACTGAGAATCGTCGAAATATCGACTTACACGAAATGAAATATTTTTGTGATATTCTTGTTCCCCACACTTTAAACTGCTTTATATAGCTTTTGCAGCTCATTTAGAGTAACTTTTGTTCTGAGAATATTTCGTGTCCAGGGAGCCGCGTAAGGTCGAAATATCAACTTACACGAAATGAAATATTTTTGTGATATTCTTGTTGCCCACGCTCCTAATTGCTCGTAAATAGCATTTGCAGCGATTTTGGAGCAACTTTTGTTATATGTATATTTCGCGACCAGGGAGCCGAGAATCATCGAAATATCGACTTTCACGAAATGAAATATTTTTGTGATATTCTTTTTCCCCTTACTCCAATCTGCTGGTATATAGCTTTTGCTGCGAATTTGGAGCAACTTTTGTTCTGAGCATATTTCGTGTCCCGGGAACTGAGAATCGTCGAAATATCGACTTACACGAAATGAAATATTTTTGTGATATTCTTGTTCCCCACACTTTAAACTGCTTTATATAGCTTTTGCAGCTCATTTAGAGTAACTTTTGTTCTGAGAATATTTCGTGTCCAGGGAGCCGCGTAAGGTCGAAATATCAACTTACACGAAATGAAATATTTTTGTGATATTCTTGTTCCCCACGCTCCTAACTGCTCGTAAATAGCATTTGCAGCGATTTTGGAGCAACTTATTTTATATGTTTATTTCGTATCCTGGGAGCCGAGAATCGACGAAAAGTCGACTTACAGGTAATGAAACATTTTTATGATAATCATCTTCCCCACACTCCAAACTATTCCTATTTAGCTTTTGCAGCGAATTTGGAGCTACTTTTGTTCTGAGAATATTTCGTGTCCAGGGAGCCGCGTAAGTTCGAAATATCAACTTACACAAAATGAAATATTTTTGTGATATTCTTGTTGCCCACGCTCCTAATTGCTCGTAAATAGCATTTGCAGCGATTTTGGAGCAACTTTTGTTATATGTATATTTCGCGACCAGGGAGCCGAGAATCATCGAAATATCGACTTTCACGAAATGAAATATTTTTGTGATATTCTTTTTCCCCTTACTCCAATGTGCTGGTATATAGCTTTTGCTGCGAATTTGGAGCAACTTTTGTTCTGAGCATATTTCGTGTCCCGGGAACTGAGAATCGTCGAAATATCGACTTACACGAAATGAAAATTTTTTGTGATATTCTTGTTCCCCACACTTTAAACTGCTTTATATAGCTTTTGCAGCTCATTTAGAGTAACTTTTGTTCTGAGAATATTTCGTGTCCAGGGAGCCGCGTAAGGTCGAAATATCAACTTACACGAAATGAAATATTTTTGTGATATTCTTGTTCCCCACACTCCAAACTGCTCGTGTATTGCATTTGAAGCGAATTTGGAGCAACTTTTGTTATATGTGTTTTCGTGTCCATTGAGCCGAGAATCGTCGAAATATCAACTTACACGAAATGAAATATTTTTGTGATATTCTTGTTCTCCACGCTCCTAACTGCTCGAAAATAGCATTTGCAGCGAATTTCGAGCAACTTATTTTTTATGTATATTTCGTATCCTGGGAGCCGAGGAGCGACGAAAAGTCGACTTACAGGTAATGAAACATTTTTGTGATAATCTTCTTCCCCACACTCCAAACTATTCCTATTTAGCTTTTGCAGCGAATTTGGAGCAACTTTTGTTCTGAGAATATTTCGTGACCAGGGAGCAGCGTAAGGTCGAAATATCGACTTACACCATATGAAATATTTTTGTGTTATTCTTGTTCCCCACGCTCCTAACTGCTCGTAAATAGCTTTTGCAGCGAATTTGGAGCAACTTTTGTTATATGTTTATTTCGAGACCAGGGAGCCGAGAATCATCGAAATATCGACTTACACGAAATGAAATATTTTTGTGATATTCTTGTTCCCCACGCTCCTAACTGCTCGTAAAGAGCATTTGCAGCGATTTTGGAGCAACTTATTTTATATGTATATTTCGTATCCTGGGAGCCGAGAATCGACGAAAAGTCGACTTACAGGTAATGAAACATTTTTATGATAATCATCTTCCCCACACTCCAAACTATTCCTATTTAGCTTTTGCAGCGAATTTGGAGCTACTTTTGTTCTGAGAATATTTCGTGTCCAGGGAGCCGCGTAAGGTCGAAATAACAACTTACACGAAATGAAATATTTTTGTGATATTCTTGTTGCCCACGCTCCTAATTGCTCGTAAATAGCATTTGCAGCGATTTTGGAGCAACTTTTGTTATATGTATATTTCGCAACCAGGGAGCCGAGAATCATCGAAATATCGACTTTCACGAAATGAAATATTTGTGTGATATTCTTTTTCCCCTTACTCCAATCTGCTGGTATATAGCTTTTGCTGCGAATTTGGAGCAACTTTTGTTCTGAGCATATTTCGTGTCCCGGGAACTGAGAATCGTCGAAATATCGACTTACACGAAATGAAATATATTTGTGATATTCTTGTTCCCCATTCACCTAACTGCTCGTAAATAGCATTTGCAGCGATTTTGGAGCAACTTATATTATATGTATATTTCGTATCCTGGGAGCCGAGATGCGACGCAAAGTCGACTTACAGGTAATGAAACATTTTTGTGATAATCTTCTTCCCCACACTCCAAACTATTCCTATTTAGCTTTTGCAGCGAATTTGGAGCAAATTTTGTTCTGAGAATATTTCGTGACCAGGGAGCAGCGTAAGGTCGAAATATTGACTTACACCATATGAAATATTTTTGTGATATACTTGTTCCCCACGCTCCTAACTGCTCGTAAATAGCTTTTGCAGCGAATTTGGAGCAACTTTTGTTATATGTTTATTTCGAGACAAGGGAGCCGAGAATCATCGAAATATCGACTTACACGAAATGAAATATTTTTGTGATATTCTTGTTCCCCACGCTACTAACTGCTCGTAAATAGCATTTGCAGCGATTTTGGAGCAACTTTTGTTATATGTATATTTCGCAACCAGGGAGCCGAGAATCATCGAAATATCGACTTTCACGAAATGAAATATTTGTGTGATATTCTTTTTCCCCTTACTCCAATCTGCTGGTATATAGCTTTTGCTGCGAATTTGGAGCAACTTTTGTTCTGAGCATATTTCGTGTCCCGGGAACTGAGAATCGTCGAAATATCGACTTACACGAAATGAAATATTTTTGTGATATTCTTGTTCCCCATTCACCTAACTGCTCGTAAATAGCATTTGCAGCGATTTTGGAGCAACTTATATTATATGTATATTTCGTATCCTGGGAGCCGAGATGCGACGCAAAGTCGACTTACAGGTAATGAAACATTTTTGTGATAATCTTCTTCCCCACACTCCAAACTATTCCTATTTAGCTTTTGCAGCGAATTTGGAGCAAATTTTGTTCTGAGAATATTTCGTGACCAGGGAGCAGCGTAAGGTCGAAATATTGACTTACACCATATGAAATATTTTTGTGATATTCTTGTTCCCCACGCTCCTAACTGCTCGTAAATAGCTTTTGCAGCGAATTTGGAGCAACTTTTGTTATATGTTTATTTCGAGACCAGGGAGCCGAGAATCATCGAAATATCGACTTACACGAAATGAAATATTTTTGTGATATTCTTGTTCCCCACGCTCCTAACTGCTCGTAAATAGCATTTGCAGCGAATTTGGAGCAACTTTTGTTATATGTATATTTCGCGACCAGGGAGCCGAGAATCATCGAAATATCGACTTTCACGAAATGAAATATTTGTGTGATATTCTTTTTCCCCTTACTCCAATCTGCTGGTATATAGCTTTTGCTGCGAATTTGGAGCAACTTTTGTTCTGAGCATATTTCGTGTCCCGGGAACTGAGAATCGTCGAAATATCGACTTACACGAAATGAAATATTTTTGTGATATTCTTGTTCCCCATTCACCTAACTGCTCGTAAATAGCATTTGCAGCGATTTTGGAGCAACTTTTGTTATATGTTTATTTCGAGACCAGGGAGCCGAGAATCATCGAAATATCGACTTACACGAAATGAAATATTTTTGTGATAATCTTGTTCCCCACACTTTAAACTGCTTTATATAGCCTTTGCAGCTCATTTAGAGTAACTTTTGTTCTGAGAATATTTCGTATCCAGGGAGCCGCGTAAGGTCGAAATAACAACTTACACGAAATGAAATATTTTTGTCATATTCTTGTTGCCCACGCTCCTAATTGCTCGTAAATAGCATTTGCAGCGATTTTGGAGCAACTTTTGTTATATGTATATTTCGCAACCAGGGAGCCGAGAATCATCGAAATATCGACTTTCACGAAATGAAATATTTTTGTGATATTCTTTTTCCCCTTACTCCAATCTGCTGGTATATAGCTTTTGCTGCGAATTTGGAGCAACTTTTGTTCTGAGCATATTTCGTGTCCCGGGAACTGAGAATCGTCGAAATATCGACTTACACGAAATGAAAAATTTTTGTGATATTCTTGTTCCCCACACTTTAAACTGCTTTATATAGCTTTTGCAGCTCATTTAGAGTAACTTTTGTTCTGAGAATATTTCGTGACCAGGGAGCCGCGTAAGGTCGAAATATCAACTTACACGAAATGAAATATTTTTGTGATATTCTTGTTCCCCACGCTCCTAACTGCTCGTAAATAGCATTTGCAGCGAATTTGGAGCAACTTTTGTTATATGTATATTTCGCGACCAGGGAGCCGAGAATCATCGAAATATCGACTTTCACGAAATAAAATGTTTGTGAGATATTCTTTTTCCCCTTACTCCAATCTGCTGGTATATAGCTTTTGCTGCGAATTTGGAGCAACTTTTGTTCTGAGCATATTTCGTGTCCCGGGAACTGAGAATCGTCGAAATATCGACTTTCACGAAATGAAATATTTTTGTGATATTCTTTTTCCCCTTACTCCAATCTGCTGGTATATAGCTTTTGCTGCGAATTTGGAGCAACTTTTGTTCTGAGCATATTTCGTGTCCTGGGAACTGAGAATCGTCGAAATATCGACTTACACGAAATGAAAAATTTTTGTGATATTCTTGTTCCCCACACTTTAAACTGCTTTATATAGCTTTTGCAGCTCATTTAGAGTAACTTTTGTTCTGAGAATATTTCGTGTCCAGGGAGCCGCGTAAGGTCGAAATATCAACTTACACGAAATGAAATATTTTTGTGATATTCTTGTTCCCCACGCTCCTAACTGCTCGTAAATAGCATTTGCAGCGAATTTGGAGCAACTTTTGTTATATGTATATTTCGCGACCAGGGAGCCGAGAATCATCGAAATATAGACTTTCACGAAATAAAATATTTGTGTGATATTCTTTTTCCCCTTACTCCAATCTGCTGGTATATAGCTTTTGCTGCGAATTTGGAGCAACTTTTGTTCTGAGCATATTTCGTGTCCCGGGTACTGAGAATCGTCGAAATATCGACTTACACGAAATGAAATATTTTTGTGATATTCTTGTTCCCCACACTTTAAACTGCTTTATATAGCTTTTGCAGCTCATTTAGAGTAACTTTTGTTCTGAGAATATTTCGTGTCCAGGGAGCCGCGTAAGGTCGAAATATCAACTTACACGAAATGAAATATTTTTGTGATATTCTTGTTGCCCACGCTCCTAATTGCTCGTAAATAGCATTTGCAGCGATTTTGGAGCAACTTTTGTTATATGTATATTTCGCGACCAGGGAGCCGAGAATCATCGAAATATCGACTTTCACGAAATGAAATATTTTTGTGATATTCTTTTTCCCCTTACTCCAATGTGCTGGTATATAGCTTTTGCTGCGAATTTGGAGCAACTTTTGTTCTGACCATATTTCGTGTCCCGGGAACTGAGAATCGTCGAAATATTGACTTACACGAAATGATAATTTTTTGTGATATTCTTGTTCCCCACACTTTAAACTGCTTTATATAGCTTTTGCAGCTCATTTAGAGTAACTTTTGTTCTGAGAATATTTCGTGTCCAGGGAGCCGCGTAAGGTCGAAATATCAACTTACACGAAATGAAATATTTTTGTGATATTCTTGTTCTCCACGCTCCTAACTGCTCGAAAATAGCATTTGCAGCGAATTTCGAGCAACTTATTTTTTATGTATATTTCGTATCCTGGGAGCCGAGGAGCGACGAAAAGTCGACTTACAGGTAATGAAACATTTTTGTGATAATCTTCTTCCCCACACTCCAAACTATTCCTATTTAGCTTTTGCAGCGAATTTGGAGCAACTTTTGTTCTGAGAATATTTCGTGACCAGGGAGCAGCGTAAGGTCGAAATATCGACTTACACCATATGAAATATTTTTGTGTTATTCTTGTTCCCCACGCTCCTAACTGCTCGTAAATAGCTTTTGCAGCGAATTTGGAGCAACTTTTGTTATATGTTTATTTCGAGACCAGGGAGCCGGGAATCATCGAAATATCGACTTACACGAAATGAAATATTTTTGTGATATTCTTGTTCCCCACGCTCCTAACTGCTCGTAAATAGCATTTGCAGCGATTTTGGAGCAACTTATTTTATATGTATATTTCGTATCCTGGGAGCCGAGAATCGACGAAAAGTCGACTTACAGGTAATGAAACATTTTTATGATAATCATCTTCCCCACACTCCAAACTATTCCTATTTAGCTTTTGCAGCGAATTTGGAGCTACTTTTGTTCTGAGAATATTTCGTGTCCAGGGAGCCGCGTAAGGTCGAAATAACAACTTACACGAAATGAAATATTTTTGTGATATTCTTGTTGCCCACGCTCCTAATTGCTCGTAAATAGCATTTGCAGCGATTTTGGAGCAACTTTTGTTATATGTATATTTCGCAACCAGGGAGCCGAGAATCATCGAAATATCGACTTTCACGAAATGAAATATTTGTGTGATATTCTTTTTCCCCTTACTCCAATCTGCTGGTATATAGCTTTTGCTGCAAATTTGGAGCAACTTTTGTTCTGAGCATATTTCGTGTCCCGGGAACTGAGAATCGTCGAAATATCGACTTACACGAAATGAAATACTTTTGTGTTATTCTTGTTCCCCATTCACCTAACTGCTCGTAAATAGCATTTGCAGCGATTTTGGAGCAACTTATATTATATGTATATTTCGTATCCTGGGAGCCGAGATGCGACGCAAAGTCGACTTACAGGTAATGAAACATTTTTGTGATAATCTTCTTCCCCACACTCCAAACTATTCCTATTTAGCTTTTGCAGCGAATTTGGAGCAAATTTTGTTCTGAGAATATTTCGTGACCAGGGAGCAGCGTAAGGTCGAAATATTGACTTACACCATATGAAATATTTTTGTGATATTCTTGTTCCCCACGCTCCTAACTGCTCGTAAATAGCTTTTGCAGCGAATTTGGAGCAACTTTTGTTATATGTTTATTTCGAGACCAGGGAGCCGAGAATCATCGAAATATCGACTTACACGAAATGAAATATTTTTGTGATATTCTTGTTCCCCACGCTCCTAACTGCTCGTAAATAGCATTTGCAGCGAATTTGGAGCAACTTTTGTTATATGTATATTTCGCGACCAGGGAGCCGAGAATCATCGAAATATCGACTTTCACGAAATAAAATGTTTGTGAGATATTCTTTTTCCCCTTACTCCAATCTGCTGGTATATAGCTTTTGCTGCGAATTTGGAGCAACTTTTGTTCTGAGCATATTTCGTGTCCCGGGAACTGAGAATCGTCGAAATATCGACTTTCACGAAATGAAATATTTTTGTGATATTCTTTTTCCCCTTACTCCAATCTGCTGGTATATAGCTTTTGCTGCGAATTTGGAGCAACTTTTGTTCTGAGCATATTTCGTGTCCTGGGAACTGAGAATCGTCGAAATATCGACTTACACGAAATGAAAAATTTTTGTGATATTCTTGTTCCCCACACTTTAAACTGCTTTATATAGCTTTTGCAGCTCATTTAGAGTAACTTTTGTTCTGAGAATATTTCGTGTCCAGGGAGCCGCGTAAGGTCGAAATATCAACTTACACGAAATGAAATATTTTTGTGATATTCTTGTTCCCCACGCTCCTAACTGCTCGTAAATAGCATTTGCAGCGAATTTGGAGCAACTTTTGTTATATGTATATTTCGCGACCAGGGAGCCGAGAATCATCGAAATATAGACTTTCACGAAATAAAATATTTGTGTGATATTCTTTTTCCCCTTACTCCAATCTGCTGGTATATAGCTTTTGCTGCGAATTTGGAGCAACTTTTGTTCTGAGCATATTTCGTGTCCCGGGTACTGAGAATCGTCGAAATATCGACTTACACGAAATGAAATATTTTTGTGATATTCTTGTTCCCCACACTTTAAACTGCTTTATATAGCTTTTGCAGCTCATTTAGAGTAACTTTTGTTCTGAGAATATTTCGTGTCCAGGGAGCCGCGTAAGGTCGAAATATCAACTTACACGAAATGAAATATTTTTGTGATATTCTTGTTGCCCACGCTCCTAATTGCTCGTAAATAGCATTTGCAGCGATTTTGGAGCAACTTTTGTTATATGTATATTTCGCGACCAGGGAGCCGAGAATCATCGAAATATCGACTTTCACGAAATGAAATATTTTTGTGATATTCTTTTTCCCCTTACTCCAATGTGCTGGTATATAGCTTTTGCTGCGAATTTGGAGCAACTTTTGTTCTGACCATATTTCGTGTCCCGGGAACTGAGAATCGTCGAAATATTGACTTACACGAAATGATAATTTTTTGTGATATTCTTGTTCCCCACACTTTAAACTGCTTTATATAGCTTTTGCAGCTCATTTAGAGTAACTTTTGTTCTGAGAATATTTCGTGTCCAGGGAGCCGCGTAAGGTCGAAATATCAACTTACACGAAATGAAATATTTTTGTGATATTCTTGTTCTCCACGCTCCTAACTGCTCGAAAATAGCATTTGCAGCGAATTTCGAGCAACTTATTTTTTATGTATATTTCGTATCCTGGGAGCCGAGGAGCGACGAAAAGTCGACTTACAGGTAATGAAACATTTTTGTGATAATCTTCTTCCCCACACTCCAAACTATTCCTATTTAGCTTTTGCAGCGAATTTGGAGCAACTTTTGTTCTGAGAATATTTCGTGACCAGGGAGCAGCGTAAGGTCGAAATATCGACTTACACCATATGAAATATTTTTGTGTTATTCTTGTTCCCCACGCTCCTAACTGCTCGTAAATAGCTTTTGCAGCGAATTTGGAGCAACTTTTGTTATATGTTTATTTCGAGACCAGGGAGCCGGGAATCATCGAAATATCGACTTACACGAAATGAAATATTTTTGTGATATTCTTGTTCCCCACGCTCCTAACTGCTCGTAAATAGCATTTGCAGCGATTTTGGAGCAACTTATTTTATATGTATATTTCGTATCCTGGGAGCCGAGAATCGACGAAAAGTCGACTTACAGGTAATGAAACATTTTTATGATAATCATCTTCCCCACACTCCAAACTATTCCTATTTAGCTTTTGCAGCGAATTTGGAGCTACTTTTGTTCTGAGAATATTTCGTGTCCAGGGAGCCGCGTAAGGTCGAAATAACAACTTACACGAAATGAAATATTTTTGTGATATTCTTGTTGCCCACGCTCCTAATTGCTCGTAAATAGCATTTGCAGCGATTTTGGAGCAACTTTTGTTATATGTATATTTCGCAACCAGGGAGCCGAGAATCATCGAAATATCGACTTTCACGAAATGAAATATTTGTGTGATATTCTTTTTCCCCTTACTCCAATCTGCTGGTATATAGCTTTTGCTGCAAATTTGGAGCAACTTTTGTTCTGAGCATATTTCGTGTCCCGGGAACTGAGAATCGTCGAAATATCGACTTACACGAAATGAAATATTTTTGTGTTATTCTTGTTCCCCATTCACCTAACTGCTCGTAAATAGCATTTGCAGCGATTTTGGAGCAACTTATATTATATGTATATTTCGTATCCTGGGAGCCGAGATGCGACGCAAAGTCGACTTACAGGTAATGAAACATTTTTGTGATAATCTTCTTCCCCACACTCCAAACTATTCCTATTTAGCTTTTGCAGCGAATTTGGAGCAAATTTTGTTCTGAGAATATTTCGTGACCAGGGAGCAGCGTAAGGTCGAAATATTGACTTACACCATATGAAATATTTTTGTGATATTCTTGTTCCCCACGCTCCTAACTGCTCGTAAATAGCTTTTGCAGCGAATTTGGAGCAACTTTTGTTATATGTTTATTTCGAGACCAGGGAGCCGAGAATCATCGAAATATCGACTTACACGAAATGAAATATTTTTGTGATATTCTTGTTCCCCACGCTCCTAACTGCTCGTAAATAGCATTTGCAGCGAATTTGGAGCAACTTTTGTTATATGTATATTTCGCGACCAGGGAGCCGAGAATCATCGAAATATCGACTTTCACGAAATGAAATATTTGTGTGATAATCTTGTTCCCCACACTTTAAACTGCTTTATATAGCTTTTGCAGCTCATTTAGAGTAACTTTTGTTCTGAGAATATTTCGTGTCCAGGGAGCCGCGTAAGGTCGAAATATCAACTTACACGAAATGAAATATTTTTGTGATATTCTTGTTCCCCACGCTCCTAACTGCTCGTAAATAGCATTTGCAGCGAATTTGGAGCAACTTTTGTTATATGTATATTTCGCGACCAGGGAGCCGAGAATCATCGAAATATCGACTTTCACGAAATAAAATGTTTGTGAGATATTCTTTTTCCCCTTACTCCAATCTGCTGGTATATAGCTTTTGCTGCGAATTTGGAGCAACTTTTGTTCTGAGCATATTTCGTGTCCCGGGAACTGAGAATCGTCGAAATATCGACTTTCACGAAATGAAATATTTTTGTGATATTCTTTTTCCCCTTACTCCAATCTGCTGGTATATAGCTTTTGCTGCGAATTTGGAGCAACTTTTGTTCTGAGCATATTTCGTGTCCTGGGAACTGAGAATCGTCGAAATATCGACTTACACGAAATGAAAAATTTTTGTGATATTCTTGTTCCCCACACTTTAAACTGCTTTATATAGCTTTTGCAGCTCATTTAGAGTAACTTTTGTTCTGAGAATATTTCGTGTCCAGGGAGCCGCGTAAGGTCGAAATATCAACTTACACGAAATGAAATATTTTTGTGATATTCTTGTTCCCCACGCTCCTAACTGCTCGTAAATAGCATTTGCAGCGAATTTGGAGCAACTTTTGTTATATGTATATTTCGCGACCAGGGAGCCGAGAATCATCGAAATATAGACTTTCACGAAATAAAATATTTGTGTGATATTCTTTTTCCCCTTACTCCAATCTGCTGGTATATAGCTTTTGCTGCGAATTTGGAGCAACTTTTGTTCTGAGCATATTTCGTGTCCCGGGAACTGAGAATCGTCGAAATATCGACTTTCACGAAATGAAATATTTTTGTGATATTCTTTTTCCCCTTACTCCAATCTGCTGGTATATAGCTTTTGCTGCGAATTTGGAGCAACTTTTGTTCTGAGCATATTTCGTGTCCTGGGAACTGAGAATCGTCGAAATATCGACTTACACGAAATGAAAAATTTTTGTGATATTCTTGTTCCCCACACTTTAAACTGCTTTATATAGCTTTTGCAGCTCATTTAGAGTAACTTTTGTTCTGAGAATATTTCGTGTCCAGGGAGCCGCGTAAGGTCGAAATATCAACTTACACGAAATGAAATATTTTTGTGATATTCTTGTTCCCCACGCTCCTAACTGCTCGTAAATAGCATTTGCAGCGAATTTGGAGCAACTTTTGTTATATGTATATTTCGCGACAAGGGAGCCGAGAATCATCGAAATATAGACTTTCACGAAATAAAATATTTGTGTGATATTCTTTTTCCCCTTACTCCAATCTGCTGGTATATAGCTTTTGCTGCGAATTTGGAGCAACTTTTGTTCTGAGCATATTTCGTGTCCCGGGTACTGAGAATCGTCGAAATATCGACTTACACGAAATGAAATATTTTTGTGATATTCTTGTTCCCCACACTTTAAACTGCTTTATATAGCTTTTGCAGCTCATTTAGAGTAACTTTTGTTCTGAGAATATTTCGTGTCCAGGGAGCCGCGTAAGGTCGAAATATCAACTTACACGAAATGAAATATTTTTGTGATATTCTTGTTCCCCACGCTCCTAACTGCTCGTAAATAGCATTTGCAGCGAATTTGGAGCAACTTTTGTTATATGTATATTTCGCGACCAGGGAGCCGAGAATCATCGAAATATCGACTTTCACGAAATAAAATGTTTGTGAGATATTCTTTTTCCCCTTACTCCAATCTGCTGGTATATAGCTTTTGCTGCGAATTTGGAGCAACTTTTGTTCTGAGCATATTTCGTGTCCCGGGAACTGAGAATCGTCGAAATATCGACTTTCACGAAATGAAATATTTTTGTGATATTCTTTTTCCCCTTACTCCAATCTGCTGGTATATAGCTTTTGCTGCGAATTTGGAGCAACTTTTGTTCTGAGCATATTTCGTGTCCTGGGAACTGAGAATCGTCGAAATATCGACTTACACGAAATGAAAAATTTTTGTGATATTCTTGTTCCCCACACTTTAAACTGCTTTATATAGCTTTTGCAGCTCATTTAGAGTAACTTTTGTTCTGAGAATATTTCGTGTCCAGGGAGCCGCGTAAGGTCGAAATATCAACTTACACGAAATGAAATATTTTTGTGATATTCTTGTTCCCCACGCTCCTAACTGCTCGTAAATAGCATTTGCAGCGAATTTGGAGCAACTTTTGTTATATGTATATTTCGCGACCAGGGAGCCGAGAATCATCGAAATATAGACTTTCACGAAATAAAATATTTGTGTGATATTCTTTTTCCCCTTACTCCAATCTGCTGGTATATAGCTTTTGCTGCGAATTTGGAGCAACTTTTGTTCTGAGCATATTTCGTGTCCCGGGAACTGAGAATCGTCGAAATATCGACTTTCACGAAATGAAATATTTTTGTGATATTCTTTTTCCCCTTACTCCAATCTGCTGGTATATAGCTTTTGCTGCGAATTTGGAGCAACTTTTGTTCTGAGCATATTTCGTGTCCTGGGAACTGAGAATCGTCGAAATATCGACTTACACGAAATGAAAAATTTTTGTGATATTCTTGTTCCCCACACTTTAAACTGCTTTATATAGCTTTTGCAGCTCATTTAGAGTAACTTTTGTTCTGAGAATATTTCGTGTCCAGGGAGCCGCGTAAGGTCGAAATATCAACTTACACGAAATGAAATATTTTTGTGATATTCTTGTTCCCCACGCTCCTAACTGCTCGTAAATAGCATTTGCAGCGAATTTGGAGCAACTTTTGTTATATGTATATTTCGCGACAAGGGAGCCGAGAATCATCGAAATATAGACTTTCACGAAATAAAATATTTGTGTGATATTCTTTTTCCCCTTACTCCAATCTGCTGGTATATAGCTTTTGCTGCGAATTTGGAGCAACTTTTGTTCTGAGCATATTTCGTGTCCCGGGTACTGAGAATCGTCGAAATATCGACTTACACGAAATGAAATATTTTTGTGATATTCTTGTTCCCCACACTTTAAACTGCTTTATATAGCTTTTGCAGCTCATTTAGAGTAACTTTTGTTCTGAGAATATTTCGTGTCCAGGGAGCCGCGTAAGGTCGAAATATCAACTTACACGAAATGAAATATTTTTGTGATATTCTTGTTGCCCACGCTCCTAATTGCTCGTAAATAGCATTTGCAGCGATTTTGGAGCAACTTTTGTTATATGTATATTTCGCGACCAGGGAGCCGAGAATCATCGAAATATCGACTTTCACGAAATGAAATATTTTTGTGATATTCTTTTTCCCCTTACTCCAATGTGCTGGTATATAGCTTTTGCTGCGAATTTGGAGCAACTTTTGTTCTGAGCATATTTCGTGTCCCGGGAACTGAGAATCGTCGAAATATTGACTTACACGAAATGATAATTTTTTGTGATATTCTTGTTCCCCACACTTTAAACTGCTTTATATAGCTTTTGCAGCTCATTTAGAGTAACTTTTGTTCTGAGAATATTTCGTGTCCAGGGAGCCGCGTAAGGTCGAAATATCAACTTACACGAAATGAAATATTTTTGTGATATTCTTGTTCCCCACACTCCAAACTGCTCGTGTATTGCATTTGAAGCGAATTTGGAGCAACTTTTGTTATATGTGTTTTCGTGTCCATTGAGCCCAGAATCGTCGAAATATCAACTTACACGAAATGAAATATTTTTGTGATATTCTTTTTCTCCACGCTCCTAACTGCTCGAAAATAGCATTTGCAGCGAATTTCGAGCAACTTATTTTTTATGTATATTTCGTATCCTGGGAGCCGAGGAGCGACGAAAAGTCGACTTACAGGTAATGAAACATTTTTGTGATAATCTTCTTCCCCACACTCCAAACTATTCCTATTTAGCTTTTGCAGCGAATTTGGAGCAACTTTTGTTCTGAGAATATTTCGTGACCAGGGAGCAGCGTAAGGTCGAAATATCGACTTACACCATATGAAATATTTTTGTGTTATTCTTGTTCCCCACGCTCCTAACTGCTCGTAAATAGCTTTTGCAGCGAATTTGGAGCAACTTTTGTTATATGTTTATTTCGAGACCAGGGAGCCGGGAATCATCGAAATATCGACTTACACGAAATGAAATATTTTTGTGATATTCTTGTTCCCCACGCTCCTAACTGCTCGTAAATAGCATTTGCAGCGATTTTGGAGCAACTTATTTTATATGTATATTTCGTATCCTGGGAGCCGAGAATCGACGAAAAGTCGACTTACAGGTAATGAAACATTTTTATGATAATCATCTTCCCCACACTCCAAACTATTCCTATTTAGCTTTTGCAGCGAATTTGGAGCTACTTTTGTTCTGAGAATATTTCGTGTCCAGGGAGCCGCGTAAGGTCGAAATAACAACTTACACGAAATGAAATATTTTTGTGATATTCTTGTTGCCCACGCTCCTAATTGCTCGTAAATAGCATTTGCAGCGATTTTGGAGCAACTTTTGTTATATGTATATTTCGCAACCAGGGAGCCGAAAATCATCGAAATATCGACTTTCACGAAATGAAATATTTTTGTGATATTCTTTTTCCCCTTACTCCAATCTGCTGGTATATAGCTTTTGCTGCGAATTTGGAGCAACTTTTGTTCTGAGCATATTTCGTGTCCCGGGAACTGAGAATCGTCGAAATATCGACTTACACGAAATGAAAAATTTTTGTGATATTCTTGTTCCCCACACTTTAAACTGCTTTATATAGCTTTTGCAGCTCATTTAGAGTAACTTTTGTTCTGAGAATATTTCGTGTCCAGGGAGCCGCGTAAGGTCGAAATATCAACTTACACGAAATGAAATATTTTTGTGATATTCCTGTTCCCCACGCTCCTAACTGCTCGTAAATAGCATTTGCAGCGAATTTGGAGCAACTTTTGTTATATGTATATTTCGCGACCAGGGAGCCGAGAATCATCGAAATATCGACTTTCACGAAATGAAATATTTGTGTGATATTCTTTTTCCCCTTACTCCAATCTGCTGGTAAATAGCTTTTGCTGCGAATTTGGAGCAACTTTTGTTCTGAGCATATTTCGTGTCCCGGGAACTGAGAATCGTCGAAATATCGACTTACACGAAATGAAATATTTTTGTGATATTCTTGTTCCCCATTCACCTAACTGCTCGTAAATAGCATTTGCAGCGATTTTGGAGCAACTTATATTATATGTATATTTCGTATCCTGGGAGCCGAGAATCGACGCAAAGTCGACTTACAGGTAATGAAACATTTTTGTGATAATCTTCTTCCCCACACTCCAAACTATTCCTATTTAGCTTTTGCAGCGAATTTGGAGCAACTTTTGTTCTGAGAATATTTCGTGACCAGGGAGCAGCGTAAGGTCGAAATATCGACTTACAGCATATGAAATATTTTTGTGATATTCTTGTTCCCCACGCTCCTAACTGCTCGTAAATAGCTTTTGCAGCGAATTTGGAGCAACTTTTGTTATGTTTATTTCGAGACCAGGGAGCCGAGAATCATCGAAATATCGACTTACACGAAATGAAATATTTTTGTGATATTCTTGTTCCCCACGCTCCTAACTGCTCGTAAATAGCATTTGCAGCGATTTTGGAGCAACTTATTTTATATGTATATTTCGTATCCAGGGAGCCGAGAATCGACGAAAAGTCGACTTACAGGTAATGAAACATTTTTATGATAATCATCTTCCCCACACTCCAAACTATTCCTATTTAGCTTTTGCAGCGAATTTGGAGCTACTTTTGTTCTGAGAATATTTCGTGTCCAGGGAGCCGCGTAAGGTCGAAATAACAACTTACACGAAATGAAATATTTTTGTGATATTCTTGTTGCCCACGCTCCTAATTGCTCGTAAATAGCATTTGCAGCGATTTTGGAGCAACTTTTGTTATATGTATATTTCGCAACCAGGGAGCCGAGAATCATCGAAATATCGACTTTCACGAAATGAAATATTTTTGTGATATTCTTTTTCCCCTTACTCCAATCTGCTAGTATATAGCTTTTGCTGCGAATTTGGAGCAACTTTTGTTCTGAGAATATTTCGTGTCCCGGGAACTGAGAATCGTCGAAATATCGACTTACACGAAATGAAATATTTTTGTCATATTCTTGTTCCCCACACTTTAAACTGCTTTATATAGCTTTTGCAGCTCATTTAGAGTAACTATTGTTCTGAGAATATTTCGTGTCCAGGGAGCCGCGTAAGGTCGAAATATCAACTTACACGAAATGAAATATTTTTGTGATATTCTTTATACCCACGCTCCTAACTGCTCGTAAATAGCAATTGCAGCGAATTTGGAGCAACTTTTGTTATATGTAGATTTCGCGACCAGGGAGCCGAGAATCATCGAAATATCGACTTTCACGAAATGAAATATTTTTGTGATATTCTTGTTCCCCACACTCCAAACAGCTCGTGTATTGCATTTGAAGCGAATTTGGAGCAACTTTTGTTATATGTGTTTTCGTGTCCATTGAGCCGAGAATCGTCAAAATATCAACTTACACGAAATGAAATATTTTTGTGATATTCTTGTTCTCCACGCTCCTAACTGCTCGAAAATAGCATTTGCAGCGAATTTCGAGCAACTTATCTTTTATGTATATTTCGTATCCTGGGAGCCGAGGAGCGACGAAAAGTCGACTTACAGGTAATGAAACATTTTTGTGATAATCTTCTTCCCCACACTCCAAACTATTCCTATTTAGCTTTTGCAGCGAATTTGGAGCAACTTCTGTTCTGAGAATATTTCGTGACCAGGGAGCAGCGTAAGGTCGAAATATCGACTTACACGAAATGAAATATTTTTTTGATATTCTTGTTCCCCACGCTCCTAACTGCTCGTAAATAACTTTTGCAGCGAATTTGGAGCAACTTTTGTTATATGTTTATTTCGAGACCAGGGAGCCGAGAATCATCGAAATGTCGACTTACACGAAATGAAATATTTTTGTGATATTCTTGTTCCCCACGCTCCTAACTGCTCGTAAATAGCATTTGCAGCGATTTTGGAGCAACTTATTTTATATGTATATTTCGTATCCTGGGAGCCGAGAATCGACGAAAAGTCGACTTACAGGTAATGAAACATTTTTATGATAATCATCTTCCCCACACTCCAAACTATTCCTATTTAGCTTTTGCAGCGAATTTGGAGCTACTTTTGTTCTGAGAATATTTCGTGTCCAGGGAGACGCGTAAGTTCGAAATATCAACTTACACGAAATGAAATATTTTTAAGATATTCTTGTTGCCCACGCTCCTAATTGCTCGTAAATAGCATTTGCAGCGATTTTGGAGCAACTTTTGTTATATGTATATTTCGCGACCAGGGAGCCGAGAATCATCGAAATATCGACTTTCACGAAATGAAATATTTTTGTGATATTCTTGTTCCCCACGCTCCTAACTGCTCGTAAATAGCATTTGCAGCGATTTTGGAGCAACTTTTGTTATATGTATATTTCGCAACCAGGGAGCCGAGAATCATCGAAATATCGACTTTCAAGAAATGAAATATTTTTGTGATATTCTTTTTCCCCTTACTCCAATCTGCTGGTATATAGCTTTTGCTGCGAATTTGAGGCAACTTTTGTTCTGAGCATATTTCGTGTCCCGGGAACTGAGAATCGTCGAAATATCGACTTACACGAAATGAAATATTTTGTGATATTCTTGTTCCCCACACTTTAAACTGCTTTATATAGCTTTTGCAGCTCATTTAGAGTAACTTTTGTTCTGAGAATATTTCGTGTCCAGGGAGCCGCGTAAGGTCGAAATATCAACTTACACGAAATGAAATATTTTTGTGATATTCTTGTTCCCCACGCTCCTAACTGCTCGTAAATAGCATTTGCAGCGATTTTGGAGCAACTTATTTTATATGTATATTTCGTATCCTGGGAGCCGAGAATCGACGAAAAGTCGACTTACAGGTAATGAAACATTTTTATGATAATCATCTTCCCCACATTCCAAACTATTCCTATTTAGCTTTTGCAGCGAATTTGGAGCTACTTTTGTTCTGAGAATATTTCGTGTCCAGGGAGCCGCGTAAGGTCGAAATAACAACTTACACGAAATGAAATATTTTTGTGATATTCTTGTTGCCCACGCTCCTAATTGCTCGTAAATAGCATTTGCAGCGATTTTGGAGCAACTTTTGTTATATGTATATTTCGCAACCAGGGAGCCGAAAATCATCGAAATATCGACTTTCACGAAATGAAATATTTTTGTGATATTCTTTTTCCCCTTACTCCAATCTGCTGGTATATAGCTTTCGCTGCGAATTTGGAGCAACTTTTGTTCTGAGCATATTTCGTGTCCCGGGAACTGAGAATCGTCGAAATATCGACTTACACGAAATGAAAAATTTTTGTGATATTCTTGTTCCCCACACTTTAAACTGCTTTATATAGCTTTTGCAGCTCATTTAGAGTAACTTTTGTTCTGAGAATATTTCGTGTCCAGGGAGCCGCGTAAGGTCGAAATATCAACTTACACGAAATGAAATATTTTTGTGATATTCTTGTTCCCCACGCTCCTAACTGCTCGTAAATAGCATTTGCAGCGAATTTGGAGCAACTTTTGTTATATGTATATTTCGCGACCAGGGAGCCGAGAATCATCGAAATATCGACTTTCACGAAATGAAATATTTGTGTGATATTCTTTTTCCCCTTACTCCAATCTGCTGGTATATAGCTTTTGCTGCGAATTTGGAGCAACTTTTGTTCTGAGCATATTTCGTGTCCCGGGAACTGAGAATCGTCGAAATATCGACTTACACGAAATGAAATATTTTTGTGATATTCTTGTTCCCCACGCTCCTAACTGCTCGTAAATAGCATTTGCAGCGAATTTGGAGCAACTTTTGTTATATGTATATTTCGCGACCAGGGAGCCGAGAATCATCGAAATATCGACTTTCACGAAATGAAATATTTGTGTGATATTCTTTTTCCCCTTACTCCAATCTGCTGGTAAATAGCTTTTGCTGCGAATTTGGAGCAACTTTTGTTCTGAGCATATTTCGTGTCCCGGGAACTGAGAATCGTCGAAATATCGACTTACACGAAATGAAATATTTTTGTGATATTCTTGTTCCCCATTCACCTAACTGCTCGTAAATAGCATTTGCAGCGATTTTGGAGCAACTTATATTATATGTATATTTCGTATCCTGGGAGCCGAGAATCGACGCAAAGTCGACTTACAGGTAATGAAACATTTTTGTGATAATCTTCTTCCCCACACTCCAAACTATTCCTATTTAGCTTTTGCAGCGAATTTGGAGCAACTTTTGTTCTGAGAATATTTCGTGACCAGGGAGCAGCGTAAGGTCGAAATATCGACTTACAGCATATGAAATATTTTTGTGATATTCTTGTTCCCCACGCTCCTAACTGCTCGTAAATAGCTTTTGCAGCGAATTTGGAGCAACTTTTGTTATGTTTATTTCGAGACCAGGGAGCCGAGAATCATCGAAATATCGACTTACACGAAATGAAATATTTTTGTGATATTCTTGTTCCCCACGCTCCTAACTGCTCGTAAATAGCATTTGCAGCGATTTTGGAGCAACTTATTTTATATGTATATTTCGTATCCAGGGAGCCGAGAATCGACGAAAAGTCGACTTACAGGTAATGAAACATTTTTATGATAATCATCTTCCCCACACTCCAAACTATTCCTATTTAGCTTTTGCAGCGAATTTGGAGCTACTTTTGTTCTGAGAATATTTCGTGTCCAGGGAGCCGCGTAAGGTCGAAATAACAACTTACACGAAATGAAATATTTTTGTGATATTCTTGTTGCCCACGCTCCTAATTGCTCGTAAATAGCATTTGCAGCGATTTTGGAGCAACTTTTGTTATATGTATATTTCGCAACCAGGGAGCCGAGAATCATCGACATATCGACTTTCACGAAATGAAATATTTTTGTGATATTCTTTTTCCCCTTACTCCAATCTGCTAGTATATAGCTTTTGCTGCGAATTTGGAGCAACTTTTGTTCTGAGAATATTTCGTGTCCCGGAAACTGAGAATCGTCGAAATATCGACTTACACGAAATGAAAAATTTTTGTGATATTCTTGTTCCCCACACTTTAAACTGCTTTATATAGCTTTACCAGCTCATTTAGAGTAACTTTTGTTCTGAGAATATTTCGTGTCCAGGGAGCCGCGTAAGGTCGAAATATCAACTTACACGAAATGAAATATTTTTGTGATATTCTTGTTCCCCACGCTCCTAACTGCTCGTAAATAGCATTTGCAGCGAATTTGGAGCAACTTTTGTTATATGTATATTTCGCGACCAGGAGCCGAGAATGATCGAAATATCGACTTTGACGAAATGAAATATTTTTGTGATATTCTTTTTCCCCTTACACCAATCTGCTGGTATATAGCTTTTGCTGCGAATTTGGAGCAACTTTTGTTCTGAGCATATTTCGTGTCCCGGGAACTGAGTATCGTCGAAATATCGACTTACACGAAATGAAAAATTTTTGTGATATTCTTGTTCCCCACACTTTAAACTGCTTTATATAGCTTTTGCAGCTCATTTAGAGTAACTTTTGTTCTGAGAATATTTCGTGTCCAGGGAGCCGCGTAAGGTCGAAATATCAACTTACACGAAATGAAATATTTTTGTGATATTCTTTATACCCACGCTCCTAACTGCTCGTAAATAGCATTTGCAGCGAATTTGGAGCAACTTTTGTTATATGTATATTTCGCGACCAGGGAGCCGAGAATCATCGAAATATCGACATTCACGAAATGAAATATTTTTGTGATATTCTTGTTCCCCACACTCCAAACTGCTCGTGTATTGCATTTGAAGCGCATTTGGAGCAACTTTTGTTATATGTGTTTTCGTGTCCATTGAGCCGAGAATCGTCGAAATATCAACGTACACGAAATGAAATATTTTTGTGATATTCTTGTTCCCCACGCTCCTAACTGCTCGTAAATAGCATTTGCAGCGATTTTGGAGCAACTTATTTTATATGTATATTTCGTATCCTGGGAGCCGAGAATCGACGAAAAGTCGACTTACAGGTAATGAAACATTTTTATGATAATCATCTTCCCCACACTCCAAACTATTCCTATTTAACTTTTGCAGCGAATTTGGAGCTACTTTTGTTCTGAGAATATTTCGTGTCCAGGGAGCCGCGTAAGTTCGAAATATCAACTTACACGAAATGAAATATTTTTAAGATATTCTTGTTGCCCACGCTCCTAATTGCTCGTAAATAGCATTTGCAGCGATTTTGGAGCAACTTTTGTTATATGTATATTTCGCGACCAGGGAGCCGAGAATCATCGAAATATCGACTTTCACGAAATGAAATATTTTTGTGATATTCTTTTTCCCCTTACTCCAATGTGCTGGTATATAGCTTTTGCTGCGAATTTGGAGCAACTTTTGTTCTGAGCATATTTCGTGTCCCGGGAACTGAGAATCGTCGAAATTTCGACTTACACGAAATGAAAATTTTTTGTGATATTCTTGTTCCCCACACTTTAAACTGCTTTATATAGCTTTTGCAGCTCATTTAGAGTAACTTTTGTTCTGAGAATATTTCGTGTCCAGGGAGCCACGTAAGGTCGAAATATCAACTTACACGAAATGAAATATTTTTGTGATATTCTTGTTCCCCACGCTCCTAACTGCTCGTAAATAGCATTTGCAGCGAATTTGGAGCAACTTTTGTTATATGTATATTTCGCGACTAGGGAGCCGAGAATCATCGAAATATCGACTTTCACGAAATGAAATATTTGTGTGATATTCTTTTTCCCCTTACTCCAATCTGCTGGTATATAGCTTTTGCTGCGAATTTGGAGCAACTTTTGTTCTGAGCATATTTCGTGTCCCGGGAACTGAGAATCGTCGAAATATCGACTTACACGAAATGAAATATTTTTGTGATATTCTTGTTCCCCATTCACCTAACTGCTCGTAAATAGCATTTGCAGCGATTTTGGAGCAACTTATATTATATGTATATTTCGTATCCTGGGAGCCGAGAATCGACGCAAAGCCGACTTACAGGTAATGAAACATTTTTGTGATAATCTTCTTCCCCACACTCCAAAATATTCCTATTTAGCTTTTGCAGCGAATTTGGAGCAACTTTTGTTCTGAGAATATTTCGAGACCAGGGAGCAGCGTAAGGTCGAAATATCGACTTACAGCATATGAAATATTTTTGTGATATTCTTGTTCCCCACGCTCCTAACTGCTCGTAAATAGCTTTTGCAGCGAATTTGGAGCAACTTTTGTTATATGTTTATTTCGAGACCAGGGAGCCGAGAATCATCGAAATATCGACTTACACGAAATGAAATATTTTTGGTGATATTCTTGTTCCCCACGCTCCTAACTGCTCGTAAATAGCATTTGCAGCGATTTTGGAGCAACTTATTTTATATGTATATTTCGTATCCTGGGAGCCGAGAATCGACGAAAAGTCGACTTACAGGTAATGAAACATTTTTATGATAATCATCTTCCCCACACTCCAAACTATTCCTATTTAGCTTTTGCAGCGAATTTGGAGCTACTTTTGTTCTGAGAATATTTCGTGTCCAGGGAGCCGCGTAAGTTCGAAATATCAACTTACACGAAATGAAATATTTTTGTGATATTCTTGTTGCCCACGCTCCTAATTGCTCGTAAATAGCATTTGCAGCGATTTTGGAGCAACTTTTGTTATATGTATATTTCGCGACCAGGGAGCCGAGAATCATCGAAATATCGACTTTCACCAAAAGAAATATTTTTGTGATATTCTTTTTCCCCTTACTCCAATGTGCTGGTATATAGCTTTTGCTGCGAATTTGGAGCAACTTTTGTTCTGAGCATATTTCGTGTCCCGGGAACTGAGAATCGTCGAAATATCGACGAACACGAAATGAAATATTTTTGTGATATTCTTGTTCCCCATTCACCTAACTGCTCGTAAATAGCATTTGCAGCGATTTTGGAGCAACTTATATTATATGTATATTTCGTATCCTGGGAGCCGAGAATCGACGCAAAGTCGACTTACAGGTAATGAAACATTTTTATGATAATCTTCTTCCCCACACACCAAACTATTCCTATTTAGCTTTTGCAGAGAATTTGGAGCAACTTTTGTTCTGAGCATATTTCGTGTCCCGGGAACTGAGAATCGTCGAAATATCGACTTACACGAAATGAAAAATTTTTGTGCTATTCTTGTTCCCCACACTTTAAACTATTTTATATAGCTTTTGAAGCTCCTTTGGTGTAACTTTTGTTTCTAGAATAATTCGTGACTAGGGAGCCGCGGATCGTCGAAAAATCGACTTACGCGAAAGGAAACATTTTTGTAATATTCTTGTTCCCCACACTCCAAACTGCTCGCATATAGCTTTTGCAGCGAATATGGAGCAACTTTTGTTCTGAATATATTTCGTGTCCAGGGAACTGAGAATCCTCGAAAAATCGACTTACGCGAAATGATGAATTTTTGTGATATTCTTGATCCCCACACTCCAAACTGCTCGTATATATCTTCTGCAGCGAATTTGAAGCAGATTTTGTTATAGTCATATTTCGTGTCTACGGAGCCGTGAATCGTCGTAAAATCGATTTACACGTAATAAAACATTTTTATGATATTCTTGTTCCCCACACTCCAAACTGCTCGTATATTGCCTTTGCAGCGAATTTGGAGCAACTTTTGTTATATGTATTTTCGTGTCCATTGAGCCGAGAATCGTCGAAATATCAACTTACCCGAAATGAAATATTTTTGTGATATTCTTGTTCTCCACGCTCCTAACTGCTCGTAAATAGCTTTTGCAGCGAATTTGGAGCCTAATTTTGTTATATGTTTATTTCGAGACCAGGGAGCCGAGAATCATAGAAATATCGACTTACACCAATTGAAATATTTTTGTGATATTCTTGTTCCCCACGCTCCTAACTGCTCGTAAATAGCATTTGCAGCGATTTTGGAGCAACTTATGTTATATGTATATTTCGTATCCTGGGAGCCGAGAATCGACGAAAAGTCGACTTTCAGGTAATGAAACATTTTTATGATTATCTTCTTCCCCCCACTCCAAACTATTCCTATTTAGCTTTTGCAGCGAATTTGGAGCTACTTTTGTTCTGAGAATATTTCGTGTCCAGGGAGTCGCGTAAGGTCGAAATATCAACTTACACGAAATGAAATATTTTTGTGATATTCTTGTTCCCCACGCTCCTAACTGCTCGTAAATAGCATTTGCAGCGATTTTGGAGCAACTTATGTTATATGTATATTTCGTATCCTGGGAGCCGAGAATCGACGAAAAGTCGACTTACTGGTAATGAAACATTTTTATGGTAATCTTCTTCCCCACACTCCAAACTATTCCTATTTAGCTTTTGCAGCGAATTTGGAGCTACTTTTGTTCTGAGAATATTTCGTGTCCAGGGAGTCGCGTAAGGTCGAAATATCAACTTACACGAAATGAAATATTTTTGTGATATTCTTGTTCCCCACACTCCTAACTGCTCGTAAATAGCATTTGCTGCGAATTTGGAGCAACGTTTGTTATATGTATATTTCGTGACCAGGGAGCCGAGAATCATCGAAATATCGACTTTCACGAAATGAAATATTTTTGTGATATTCTTTTTCCCCTTACTCCAATCTGCTGGTATATAGCTTTTGCAGCGAATTTGGAGCAACTTTTGTTCTGAGAATATTTCGTGTCCCGGGAACTGAGAATTGTCGAAATATCGACTTACACGAAATGAAAAATTTTTGTGATATTCCTGTTCCCCACACTTTAAACTGCTTTATATAGCTTTTGCAGCTCATTTAGAGTAACTTTTGTTCTGAGAATATTTCGTGTCCACGGAGCTCGCGTAAGGTCGAAATATCATCTTACACGAAATGAAATATTTTTGTGATATTCTTGTTCTCCACGCTCCTAACTGCTCGTAAATAGCATTTGCAGCGAATTTGGAGCAACTTTTGTTATATGTATATTTCGCGACCAGGGAGCGAGAATCATCGAAATATCGACTTTCACGAAATGAAATATTTTTGTGATATTCTTTTTCCCCTTACTCTAATCTGCTGGTATATAGCTTTTGCTGCGAATTTGGAGCAACTTTTGTTCTGAGCATATTTCGTGTCCCGGGAACTGAGAATCGTCGAAATATCGACTTACACGAAATGAAACATTTTTGTAATATTCTTGTTCCCCACACTCCAAACTGCTCGTATATAGCTTTTGCAGCGAATTTGGAGCAGATTTTGTTATAGTCATATTTTGTGTCCAAGGAGCCGAGAATCGTAGTAAAATCGATTTACACGTAATAAAAGATTTTTATGATATTCTTGTTCCCCACACTCCAAACTGCTCGTATATTGCATTTGCAGCGAATTTGGAGCAACTTTTGTTATGTGAGTAGTTAATATCCCAGATTAAGCAATGGATTAACGTTAATCCTGCCGCTAGGGGCGCTAGTGGCGCTGTTAATCCGCGGATTAAGGCGGATTAAGAGCGCTGTTGTGAGATTTGAAAACTAGCACCAAGAGCGGAAGGATTATCGATAAATCCACTGCTTAATCTGGGATTATTTTTATTTTCCGAGATTAAGCAATGGATTAACGTTAATCCTGCCGCTAGGGGCGCTAGTGGCGCTGTTAATCCGCGGATTAAGGCGGATTAAGAGCGCTGTTGTGTGATTTGAAAACTAGCACCAAGAGCGGAAGGATTATCGATAAATCCACTGCTTAATCTGGGATTATTTTTATTTATTTTTTTCTTTTTTTTTGATACAGTATGATACATAATATTTATTGAAGAAATTGTATTATACAATGTGAGCAGAATTGAGGCATTATTACGTCCTATTTATTTTAACACTATATGATGATACACACACTATTACACTACTTAGCAATTTACAAAATACATGATGATAGAATTACACGATACACACTATTTTAATACTAATGCACTGTTCACACAAAATAGATTTAAAGTTTGTGGTGATGTAGCACATTTTTTTTTAATACTACTGTACTGTTCAATTGTTTTTTTCGGTTTTCACTTTTTCACACAAAATAATTTTAAAGTTTGTGGTGATGGAGAGATGGTCGGTGTCTTCGGAATCACTGCTGTCGCTGTCGATCCTGAAAATGGTGCGATCTTGCATAGGTTTGGTGATGCAGGTGAGAAGAAGATGATGAAAGTTGTTGTGTGTTTCTATGGTTGGTATGGCCACCACGAACTCGTTGGAGAAGCTGGTGGAGAAGCACCCATCCGATGTGGCGTTGATGTCGAGGTTGGGAATCTTGTTGTGGCACAGGTATATGGATAGCTGAGCATTTGATCCGTGAGGATTAGCCTTGGAAGGGAGGCACTTGACATGGATGGCTTGGGAATTTTCGGTGATGAGTTTGACGATGATTTGTTTTTGATTGCCGAAGAAGGTGGTTTCAGTGGAGAGTAGGGCAACTTGGGAATATTGTCCATTAGCGGCGAGCTGGGGTAGAAATAGGAGTTTTAGGAGTAGGTTATTTCCTACGTGCACGGGATCGATTTCGCAGGGGTTCATTGTGGATCGAACTTCACTAGATATTTTTTGAATCCGTTTGAGAGTTTTTCTTCGCCTTGGTAGGTGAGGGTAAACTTGGTGTTAGAGAGGTTTTGGATGAGTTCAGGAGTAGCCTTACCAAATCTTGCAGGTAGGAAGACTTCGGTTTCTTCGTCGATTTTTACGACGGTCCTGGGTCCGTATTTTGTGCCGAGGGATCTGACGGCTTGCACTGAGTATGGCACGTTTTGTTGTAGCTGAGAAACGCTGAGAATGTCTGTGTTGTTGGACAGGTCTTCGAGTAGACGGAGGGGGTCTTGGCCCATGGTTCACTTGTTGCACCAGTGACAGTTTTATATAAACGGCGGTGGTCCGTCGAACTGTGTTCTTTGTGACGGGAGGTTATAGTGGTTTTTGCACCGTTGGTATGGGGCACAAGTGTGTTGGATGTGAGTAGGAATGTATTTCCACACGACGTCCACGTCTTCAGGTGGGTAGCGGTTGAAGATGGCGCTACAGTTTTCTAGAAGAACTTGTCGTTCCTGAGGAAGAAGTGCCTCGATGCGCCTCTGGTTGTCCAGGTACTTGACGAGCACGGCGAAGCAGCCACAGGTCATGAGCAGCGCCTGTTGTTGAAGTATCTGTCGCGAAAGTTGTCGATTTGGTCTCGGAGCTTGGCGAGTTGTTGGAAGAACACCGCTTCACACCTGGAGCACAGGTTTGTATTGCTTGGACTGGAGATTTGACAGCAACAATGTTTGCAGCGGAGTGGCTTTGCGACTGGCATTCCCGAACGCTGGATCCACACTGTGTAAGGCGGAAGCATTGGAGTGGGAATTTATAGGGATTTGAGAAACCGCAGTTCCGGGAAGTGCTAATTGGATGTTATCACATCCGCACCGTGTAAGGCGGAAACGCTGGTGTGGGAACTTATTGGGATATGAAATATCACAGGAAACCAGTGACCGTTGGGACCGTTGGTGGGAAAGTCCGTTGGGGATTCAAATTTTTTCAAATCCTTTGTGACGCCTCCTGTTTCCTGAGAAGACGGTTTTGATGGACGCTGAATATCCAATCACCGTGGATGTGATCGGGTGAGATGAAGAAACCGGTGTGATCCAAATACACCGCTAAGCATGTACCGTAGCATATGCGATCTTGGTCGATCCAGTGCTGCATTTTAGCTGTGGAGATGTATTGTTGTTCGTAGAAAATGATGTATAAACCTCTTGTAGGCACAAATTGGAATCGTTGGTCCTGCCGTTCCTCGTCTGGCCACTCGTCTGATGTGAACTGGATGTCGGTGAAATTGGTGTTGGAGAGGACGTAATGGATTTTATTTTCGCAGCTGTGAACTTTGACGGTGATGGATTTTCCGTCGTAGGTATGATCGATGAAACGCAGTGCATAAGGGACATTCTTCTTGGGATGATTTTCCACTTCGTAGTTTTTAAACACTTTAGATGCTTCGCAGTACACAGAGACATAATTTCTGTAACCCATGCTGAACGAGCAGCGGCACCAACTGGAACTGGGTACGGTAAGAGTAGAGCAGAGGACATGTTGGAGCATGCGCACTAAGGCGTGTTTTGCGAAATGGATAGAGCAAAATGGGGTTTGAGAAAGAGATCGGCTTCTAGGAATGTTCTGAAATTGGCGCACCGGATGTACTTGGTAAATTGGGTGAAATTCATGTTTTCGAAAGGGGTGCCGGCGGCGTGGCAGTGAAGCATGTACTTGTAGTATGCCATAATTTGGTTTTGCACGTCCATTTCTTCTTTCTTCTTGTGATACATGATGTCGGTGATGATGCGCTGCAGGCTGTGCAAGGTGTTCCACTCTTCGCGGTTGAGCGTGACTGAGGTACCGTGAGGATCTCTGAAGACAATTTTTAGTTTCCCGAACACGTTCTTAAAGAGGACGGTGACGGTGTCGCTGAATCCATATTCCTGTAAACGACCCTCCGGATGATCCAGGCGTCGGTGAATGATGGGAATGGCGTCGACGAGTTGATTCCACTCTGTGGAACCCAGGACCACAGCGCTTCGCTGGCCGCATTTGGCAATGGCTACCACCAGCTGGTGCGGGGACAAGGGCGAAAACCCGACACACACAAATTTGGTGTGTTTGGTGTTGAGGAAATAAATGTCTGATAGAGGGCCTACAAAGGTGCTAGGATGGGTAGGAGGGATGCAGGGTTGCAGATCGACATCGTTGAGGCAAATCTTTCTTTTTGCTCGGACGATTTTCGGTGCCTTCGGTGTCCCACTGAAACAATAGAGAGAGAATAGCATGTGAGTGCTATACACCAACAGCCACGTGGCAAAGACAAGTGTGAAAAAAAGAGGTATGCACAAACCTGTGTGGCGTGATGGCCTCGGCGCTCTGCATGGCTCTGTAAGACGAGCGATGGTGGGGCGGACCTTTTATAACAGCAGGAGCGTGTTCTGAAAGCACATGCGCGAGACAATGTTAAAAAAAAAAAAAAAAAAAAGCAATATGAGACGGATAGTGACGATGAGGTACATCCATGAACTTACCTGTAACGGTTGGCAGGTTTGCTGAGCGTTAGAGCACTTTGTGCGACATACGTCTTTGTAGGTTTTGCGAATGACGTCATCGTTATGAGCGTAATTGCTGACGTGAAATTTGGAAAAGAACGTATGCTTAGGGAGACCGGAACAGCGGTGAGCGAGGTAATCGATGACGTAATGACCGCAAGTGGTGCTGTCAAAACCTTGCAGTCTTCTGGCGTTGGTTGACCAGCGCGTTCCGCAGATTGAATTTAAGAACCGAAGAAAATAGGGGGAAAGGGGCCCTATGCCGTAACTGTCAAAATATTCCCCCTGTGCTTGTTTATCCACAAAGATGCAAACCCAGTGTTGACCAGATTTGGTGCTGGGATCGGTGTTAGCCACAAGGGCCACGGGAAGCGATTGAGGATGGTGAAGTGCGGGTAGGCTATCGCAGGGGTAGACGCCTAAAAAGTGGGGGCGCGTAGAGGGGCAGGTGGATAGAAACTGTTGAATTTGGAAGGTGTTCATGATACCAAAATGGATCTGTTAGCGTCAATTTCGACGGTGCGATGTATTTCCGCCATCACCAGCAGAATGACGGGTTCTGTCAATTTGTCGGCAAAACCGATGTTTATAGACACGCTACCGTGGCGCTGGCCGGAGATGTGAGACTCGTTGGCGCTCATGTCTGCAGTGAGATCGAAAGCCATGACTGTATACCCTTGCGGGTAGGCTTCTCTAGAGATGGAGTGTCCTTCGTCCTTGAAATGAATCCCTAACCCGTCCTGCAGGGTTTGAAAGCATTCCATGTAGTGGCCTTTTGAAAAGTCGGGTTGAAGCGGTTGGGAGGGTACGGGCTGACCGTTCACATAGAGTTGAAAGAAGTTCATTTTAAAGTGTTGTAAATTGTACGGATTTGCGTTAAAATTTCCCGAATAAGCCTTGTCGGTGACCATAGCCACGACCACTCTTCTGGGGACTTGCCCTAGGAAGACGTCGCTAAACGTCATTGCTCTGGACTCTTTGGGGATGCTGAGGGCGTGAAAGCTGACATCCTTGAGATGGTACTTGGCATTGCTTTTTGAGAGCACGGCCTGGTGTGCAAGTTTGATGGTGGGCGAGGGTCGTACGGATTTTAAACGTAACGTGGCTGACAAGATGTCGGCGTAGCCCTTGAAGGTGGGCTGGTCGGAAAACAGGTAAAATTGGGGAGAGGCAGGGGTGAGTTTAATGGTCATGCTGACGTTATTCAAAAGCAGCTTCTCCTGTCTGAAAAGAGCATTGGAAAGAGGGGCGATGAGTTGAACCACGTTGCTAGCTTTGGTAAACCCCTGACGCCACTGAAACCCCGCGTTGGCCACAAAAACTTCCATGATGCCGGCCGTGTCCTTTCTCCAGAGGGAGGATTGTAGTTTAGTGTTCATGGCATCTTCGGAGTAATTCAAAAGCGTCTCGATGTAGGTTCTGTAGGGGTACCCAGCTTGCGGCATGGATACGATGACGTTATTGAGGGAGACCTCTACCTGCTGAAACAGGGAATTTAAGGCATTGTTCACCAAAGTGGCTGTAAGATCATCCTTTAGAACGGCTCCCTTGTCATCGACGATGCGGACCATGAGTTCGAGCACCACGTAGGTCAAATCTAGGTAATCGTCCGCATTTCCGGAATAATGAAAGGTGATGGGGGCATTTTTCATGAGGGTATTTTGAGGGTTTTGATATAGGAACCTGGACTCCTCGATGTTCATCTGAACGGGCACCTCTTTAAAGAGGTCGAGTTCGGAACTCATGTGCACGGTTGTGTCTGCCATTACGAGAAGACGTCTTGTACCTTGCGCCTAGGACGTTTCAGCTTGGACTGTTTGTTCTTTTTGGGTTTGGTGCGTTTTATTCTCTTGATGCCGGAACCGAGCATCGCGTCGAGCTTTTCGTTGGCCTTTCGTTTTAAATTGGATCCGGCCTCCCTGAGCCTGTATTTGAAGGCTTCCTTGGGCGATTTTCCCGCGGTGGTCACATCGGAGAGCACGTGCGCACCCACCTTGAGTGCCTCTTTTCCTACCGCTTTCGCTCCGCTTTTCAAAAATGGCAGCACCCTTCTAAAGAGGCCTCCAAGGGCAGAAAATAGTCCGCTCCCTTTTTGGTAGCGGCTGCCCCTGTAAACGACGAAGTCGCGATCGTCGTATGCGCCTCCTGCCTGATTGAGGTAGTACTGCGTGACGTCGTGCACATCCATTATTGCGGTTTGGGTCGGAAGGCGAGAACTATAGTAGAAGAAAATCCGTCAGCAAATGGCAGCAGATCGCCATAACCGTTCCTTAAATCTATGTTTACCATTTTGAAGTCCTGCTGTGTCAAGGGCACCCAATTTTGGGGGTAGAAGGTCTTTTCGTCGCTCATGTAAGTGTTGTTGCTCCTTTCGTATTCCACCGCCACGCTCTCTATCACCTGAACAAAGGTGTCGCCCACCACTTGCGGGGCCACTAGATTGCAATAGATGAACATTTCGTAAGGAAACCCCATATAGGGGTCTACAGGGTGTTTAGGACCTTTCTGAAGGATCACGTTGGTAAAGGGTTCGAAGCCAAGCATCTTGGCCATAGCGGGTGTTAAGAGCAAACTGTGAATGCGATGAAGGGGGTCGGATGGGTTGTTCTCCGGATCGGCACTGCCAGGGTTCGCATCCTCCTCTTCGGATTCACCTTTGTCTGGCTGCGAACCCTCGCCTCCCTGATTGGAAGTTGATGCGCCGTCGGGTTTTGGGTCCAAAGACGCATCGGACGATGATGCACCTTCGGGTTTTGAACCTGAAGGTGTCGCGATGGTAGGTTTTGTCGGGCGAGACGCCCCCTGGACGGGTTTTTGCTGCCCCGTAGGTTTCGGCTTTGGTTTCGGTTTTGGCTTTGGCTTGTAGTGGGGGGCGTCGTTCAAAACGGCGGATTGTGTTATGATGTACGGTTTAGCAGTGCGCACGACGTTTTCTATATACCCAGAAAATGGAGTGTCGGGTAATCGCTCGGGATGCGTGACGGCCGCATTTACGCTTACCGTGATCTTGCGCTCGTCGAAGAGGAAAAAGTTTTCCACCTGTAGGTGTTGCAGAATGAGTGCGTTGACGAGATTGACAAGGTCTTTTGGATTGTGCACGATGCCTTGAGGCATTTCTAAACTGAATTTGGAATGCGTAGGCAGACGCGTCATGGTGTACTTGGTGCCCACGATGTGGGCATCGTCTCGGGAAACGTTATAAAATTTAACCGGATACCTAACCTTTTGCAGGGCCACTTCCCATTCTCCCTGCAGAACTATTCTCTCGGGCAAGATGTTTGAAAATCTCGCCGTGGTGTTATCGGTGAAGTGATCCATGGAAGCATTGCTCACTAGGGTGATGGAGAACGGCTTCGTCTTAATCATACCGAATCGATCGTCGAAGCCAGGACCCACGAGTTAAACTTGGGAGGATACCCCTTCCACTTGACCAGCAGCTGTTTGTTGCGTCCCCTACCCTTGCTTTGCACTATGCGTTCGATTTTGAAAGTCTCCGGAAGAGCGACCTTTTGTAACTCCTCTGTGTAAAATATGCCGTCAATGGATTCCCCGGTCAGATCCTGCAACTTATATACCACGGGCTTGCCGCGCACGACCTCGGCTATCTTAAATATTTCGTCGGTCCAGTTCTGTTCGTACCCCTTATCGAATTTCATTTTTTCTTTGGAGATGCGCACGTGATCGCCAACGGAATATCGGGGCGCCCTCGTTCGTGGCTCGGGCCTGTTTCCGTACAGATTGTGGTAAACCTGTAAAATGTTAGTCTCGTTCACGTCCCTTGGCGCCATCTTTATCGACCTGTGATACGAACTATTGTACGACTGCATGAGAGCTGGAAGAACTTCCACGTATCTATAGCTGTTTTTAAGCGTGAAATATTTCCACATCTTCGTTTTTAAGGTGCGATTAAAGCGTTCTACAACGCTGGCTTTCACGTTATTTTTCGTGGTGTAATGTTGCACATCGTGCTTCTTTAGAAAAGCGCGAAATGTTTTGTTGGTAAACTCCGTTCCCTTGTCCGTTTGCAGGACCTTGGGGACGCGCTCGGAGAATATGGAGCGAAAAGCTTGCGCAACCTCGGTACCCAGCTTCGATTTTAGAGCAACAGCCCAACCGTATTTTGAAAACACGTCTATAACGGTGAGAATGTAGACGTAAGGTTTGTTGTGCTCTTTCACGCTGTTCATGACGTTAAGATCGGCTTCCCAAAGATCGTCCATATTGGTCACGTGATAGTATTTGGTGGGGTACCTCTTTCTCGCCGGTTTGTGCAAGGTGTAGCTGTCCTGGGTTTGAAGGAAGGACTCGATGTTCGCCTTTGATGCTCCCGTGGCCTTTCGCAGGGCCTTCACCGTGCCCAAACCGGCATAGTGCTCCGGCTTTTCGTAGTACCGTCTTAGTGCCTTCCATTCCTTCATGCTTTACTTGTACAGGGGTTGCCAGAGTCGTCTGCGAAAATGATATCTCGCGGCAGGCGATTTCTTTTTTTCTTTGCGAGGCGAAAAGGGGTTGATTTTTACGGATCTGGGTTCGACCTCCAGCTTCACCGTCTCACTAACGTCTTCGTAAGCGTCATCATCAACATCATCATCGTCTTTGTTATGGCTAAGGTAGGGTCGTCTGACTTGTGTCACGAGATCGAGATAGTGGCCCAATTTATATTTTACGAGGCGCCACTTTTCGTCAGGCGAGAGTTTTGATCGCTGTACCTTCTCGATTTCTTTAGCCAGCCTGGAAATAGTGTGGTCGATGACGTGAAGCTTCTGCACGGTCTTTGGTTCGGGGGCAACGAGGATCTGCTTGCCGTACTTCATCCTGTCAATTTTGACACCAGGGCACTACCCAACGTGGCTAACACGGGTAGTAGAAATGCCGGCAGAAAGCCTCCCTTTTGTACCAAGATTTGCTTCTTTTTCTTCAGGGGGACTCGCTTGTCGACGAGTTTCCTCCAAGACCCTTTATGCCTCTTTAAGCGACTCAAGCACTTTTTCGGTAGCTGCACGTGACCTCTGCACACATTGAGCATACATTCGCAAATGGCCTTAATGAGATCGCCATCGGCATTTTTTATCAACTTTTTCCGCAAAGGGGCCTTTGCCTTGGCCAGAGCTGTCAAATTCGCGTGCTGCCTCGCTATGCGGGCACTGCTTAATTTTGCAAGGCTTAACCTGCCCCTAGCCATGTTGGCACGGTAATGACGACCGCACCGAAAATGGAGCGTTATTTAACATCAGCGGTTCCAGTGGCGTAAAAAAACCCTCGATACAATGTAAAGTGTGCATCGAACCCGGGACTTCTTCTTCTTGGTAGGTGCAAATCTCGGCTTAAACAAAGCAAATAATCATCGCCCTCAGTTGGGTACGAAATACGAGAGCTTCTCGTCCGGCAGCACGCCGGTTCGATACCTGTATCGGTTAGGCGTATATTGAGTGCAATCCAGCACCAGATACCCATGCGGGTGTTCGGTGGCCTTTTCGAAAGCCTCCAAGAGAAACTTTGAGTTCCTGGGTTCGATCTGCTGACACAGCCTTTCGATCTGCATCTTGTCGCGGTTGTTTTTGAACACCACGATGTAGTTTGCATTGAGAGAGATGTTGCGATATTTCTGCCCCTGAGGAAACACGTTTTGCAGAATGTACACGATGCCGAAGCGCTTGTGGTGGGAGTCTCTGGTGAAAAAATTAGACACGTCCTTCCCGCCACCCTCGACCATGAGATCGTCCAAAATGACGAGATACTTCTCGCCCACCGAGGCAAGTTCGGGGATCCCCGCGTGAGTCTCACACCGCAGGGGCAAGGCTTCGAGTCTGGGCGAATACTCCGGAGGGTGGCACCACAGCACCTTTTTGGGGCGCTCGTCGAACATGTCGTCGGCGTGGCGAATCAGGTTTTTCACAAAGGTGGACTTTCCGCAGCGCGAAGGCCCCGCCACGAGCATCGTGCTGGGAAAATTGAATCGCCTAAGGTGCCGAGATCTGGGCATCGCGTCCCCAGGGGTCCCTGGTTCGAAATGAGCTTCGCCTGCGCTTGGCGTTTCATTTATGTTTTTCTCTTGTACCCGTAGGGATGCGAGTCAAAATCCTCGGTGTAAACGCGCTTGTTGACCACCATTCTGAAGGTCTTCGTGCTCGGTTCGGTGACCACCGTCCAAAACGGTTTTCTAGAAATCTGAGTCCCCTCCAGAGTCACCGTCTTGCTTCGATCCGTCAGCACCATGTCGCGCATCACATCGGCGTTCACGTGCTGTAGATTGCCCCAATGGAGTGTAATGCCCTTCACCTTACATACCGAGACGGTCTTGTCCGTCTCCGGGCACTTGATCTCCATGCAATAGCTCTTCGGGCCCGTGGAGGCGAAACGGGTCATGTACGCACCTCGACCGTACTTCTCCAGCTCGTCCGTCATGTCCCCCAGGAGGCGTCCCGCGGATGGGGTCCATTCCCCCGGTAACGCGGTGGTGACGACGGAGTCGGTGTCGAAGTAGCATACCCGCTCTCCGAGGCGCTTCAGGTACCAGTATAACACCAGACGCGCATGTGCCGTGGTGTAAGCTGCAAGCACGGCGTTGGAGGCGGAGTTCACTCTCGGACTCTGCTCGCAGTACTTCCACACCACGTAAGTGACCTCACTCGACACGGGTACGTAGGTCTGCACTTCGATGCCCGGGTCATTGAGCAGGTCCAGAAGGCGTTCGTACCGGCCCACTAGCTCGCACGTGGACATGTTACTTTTCTGACCTAGTTTACCCCAGAACGAGTTCATCATCAGCTTGGCCAATTCCCGCCTGCCGGGGTTGGACGCGATGACCTCGGGATCGAGAACGACGTCTTCGTGTTCGAAGAACTGCTTCACGTACTCCTGCTTGGCTTCTGTCGTCTCGCAACCCGAGGGCCAGCCGGAGGCTTCGGTCTTGATCTTGAGGAACTGATTGACGTAGTCCTCGAACAGCCCCTTGGACCCGGTGCGCGGGTCGTACTGTGCCACGTCGTACTCCCAAATTTCGTAGACCTGGAGGAGCCGGTACCCCTCCTCCAAGGCTACCTTCATCTCGTCGACAACCCAGGTGCCCGACAAGGCCCTCTCGTCGTCCCCGTGCCGGCATTCGCCCTGGATCTCCGTCTCTGCACATGCCCGGCATAGCGGGAACATCAGCTTGCCGCAGATGCGCGCCGGCAGCACCGGGTGGTACAGAGTTTGCGGGGGTAGAACCCGGCACTTTACAAGGCCTCCTCGCACGTCTTCTAGGCGAGGAAAGCGATCTACGTGGATCTTGGGGTGACCCACGGGGTACGGCTTTGTCTTGTTCACGAACGGGTACAGGCTACACACGTCATAATACAAAATCTTCCGGTCCCCGACCGCCTCGCAGTACGTCTTTGTACAGTTTGTGCGGCCTCCGTAGAAGGCGTCTCTGGGGTTTAGGGGTTCGGGTACCGGGAAGTTCTTCGCATGGCGCACTAGGTCTTCGTTCGCCTTCATCAAGGCGTCGAACTCGCAACCCCACATTTCCACCACCGTATAGCCGGCCTCCCTGATCTGCCGGGTGAGCTTTTCGGTGCTTTCGAACCTGGAGGCCATGGTTTCTTTTCCCGTGCTGTAGACCGGGGCATGGCGGTTGTGAAAACAACGCCTGCACCCGTGGTAAAAACAACCGTGGAAGAAGTACACGTACTTTACAGGTCCTTCTTCTCTGTACCCGTCCACTTTGTGGCCTAAAATTTTAACCTCGCGGCCTCTCATAGCGTGCAGTATAACAAAGTTATTTTGTAATTCTAACCAAGTAAGCCATATGCACGCTATGCGAGACTGCCTGTCGACTAGGCGGTATCCTCCGACGGGCAAGAGCCCTAGCTTTTTCGGCGGCATGAAGCGATTTCTATAGACGCACATGCAAGCTTGCGCAATGGTGACGCATTCTCTGAACGGGTCAATGCCGTTCTCATCCAAAAACTGCCTTCTAAATTTTGCTACTCCCTGGCTTAACAAAAGCACGTCCATTTTACAATACATCACCATTTCCGCCTTCATGTCGAAGACGTAGTTGGAGACCACCTTTTCGTCGTGCCACAGCTCGAAGGCTCTTCGCCCCTCCACCGACATACCCCGTGGACAGTAATATCTTTTATCGGGAATCGAACCCACGTAGTTCTGGTTTTCCTTGGTGTTAAATAAGTATGGAAAGTAGCCCTTGCTATCTTTCAATGCGAAGGTCTTTGAAAAGCGAGCCAGTGGCATGGGTATAAAGTTGAGCGAATCAATGAACGTGACGTCACCGTGGCGCATGCGGTATATTTTGTTCCCGTTCATTATAAGCTCAGGCGTCCAGTTCAAATTCTGTACCATGTACTTCAATAAAAATTGCCCGTCGTAGCTTCTGAGGTTATGGGCCACCACGATCACGTCCCAGGCTTCGAACCTCGCCTGGGTAATGTGACAAAACAATTGTTTTACCGGATCGTGCATAAAGACCCACTCTTTAATGCCACACTCTGTACAATACGCCATTTTAGTGGTCTCGTCTATGCATAACGGACAGCCTTGGTATAGCACGCACAGGTTTGGTACATGCTCGTACGTTAATGGTTTGCCGACATAAGCACTGTCCTGTGTACATTCAAAGTCGATGAACATGAACACGAACCTGTTTCTTTTGTTGGGAGAAACGTACGGCTGTATGAAACACAAGTGCCCGTCGCTCACGTGCGTCTTACAGTTGCTGCAATACTTCTCCCCACACTGATGAGGTATCTTTCTATGCCTGAGATTAACCATCTTTTGGCAGGTCGTACACACCTTCTCTACATCACACACGGAAAGTGCCTTTGGGTAGAAAGCCCCTTTTTTAACGTGATTTTGAAAACATGTAGGACCCTTAAAATCTCGGTTACACGCGGCACAGTGTATGTAAGCTAAATAGCTCTTTTCGCACTGCTGGTGACACTTTGTACACTTTTCCTCGCACCTGTGTAATTCTTTTTTGTTTGCCGAAGGGTAATTACATTGGCGACAATACCACTTACACTTAAAACACATGTGTAGGTTTACTACGGCGTTAAAATGCCCCTCGTGATAAATGACGTCAATATGTTTGTTTACATTCTTTGCAGACGCATATAGCACGTTCTTGCCCGAATGATCTCCGAAAACAGTCACCTTATAGTCCTTTAACACAGCGTCGAAATGTCTGACGTCATCTATAGTAAATGCGCCATTTAATTTTCCCACTTTTTCGCAAAGGGCAATGGCCCTCTGCTTTTGCAAGAACTCACTGCGTCTCATGGTTTGATAATTGACGTCATTGTCGGCTTTCGCTTTGCTAACAACAATGGCTCTCGGCAAGCACAACTGGTCTTTGTTAATTATTTCTATTATTCCCTTATTACCGCTACAGGCATTGCACGGCTTATAGCACGATCCCGACACCTGCTTTGTCCAAACAAATGTAATGTTTAGAGGTCCTGCTAGCAGAAATTGTTTATTGCTCTGCATGACCTTTTCAATGGATTTAATAACAACATCGGCATTCACTTGATCGATGCGTCTCACACTCATATTGAAGGGTTTGGATGGTTCGCTATCGTTCGATATCGATATTCCTAAGAAACCGGGTTCGTTATCCAGCAGGGTCTCTTTAGCAAACTTTACAATGTCGTTAAAGAGGTCTGTCACCCACTGCACAGAATTTGCATCTTTGTGTCCCGAGTTCACAACAATTTCGGTCTCTGTATAGCCAGAGAAAAGCCTTTTCATGCTTCGCTCCCTATGCGAAATAATTTCGAACCTCGGCTGCCTAATTTCGACTTCCTCGCTGTCCGTCCATTCGTGCTCCATTGTACGAAACCACACTCTGGTCCTGGCCATTTTTTTCTTTACCTGCTTCTTTTAAATTATATGTAAACACTCCGCAAGTCAAAAGTATCTCAGTTTTATATTATTTTTAATATACACAACTAGCTATTACCGCGCACACAACCAATACCTTTCCTGTTTCTAATACAATCGTAACTTATCACACACAATTACGCATAAATCCCTCGAAAACCTAAAATCGATATTCTTTTAAATCTTTAAAGCACTTTCTCACTGTTGCGAGCGCCTTATCGACACGTGTATTTAAAGGACCCTTATCATCGCCGCAACTTCCGTCTGCGCGTTCAGTTAAAGAGCTCATTAAATCACCCGGTGGCTTATCTCGCCACAATTTCCAGAATTTTAATCGGGTGTTTTTTCCGGAGTAATTCCGGTCCCACCGTCGAACCACCGCAACATCCGCTTTCGATAAAACCCAAATTTTCCTACCATTCACCACAAAACCACATTTAAAGTTTTTCGTGCTAATGAGCTTCCGTTCTCACAGCATTTTTTAAAGTTCACACGCTCTTTAACAACTTGTTATCGCGTCAGCCATATTGTGTGACGCAAATCCACATGTCGATTAGCAGTCCTTTAAATGTTGGGACTTTGTCACCAGGCCTTTACTTTCAGTTCTGTTGTCGAGCGTATAGCTTCACAATGCACCGTTCACACTTTACTAGTTTCACCGTCAGCGACAGTTTTTTTTTTTCTCCATCGAGTAGACGATTGTGGCATCAAGTGGTGACTGAGGAAAGGATAGTTACAACCTCCATCTCGCAGGTCTTCAGTGCGCCGAACGATTTCCATTCTTCTTCAGTGCCGTCGCTTGCAGCGCTTCAACAACCTGCATCCAGTACTTCGTCTCTGAACGCCACCGTAGAGTCGGGTGACGTCGCTAGGCTTTCGCAACTCTCGGCGTCGTCGCCCCCGGCGTCGCTCCCGGCGTCGCCCCCCACGTCGTCTCCGGCGAGGTGCGGCACTCCTGCTCCACCTGTGGAACCGTCGATAATAGAGATTTCGTCTTTTATAGACGACACCATCTCCACCAACATCACCGACGGTTACACAGAAGACGACGACGACGTCTCCTCTGTTGACGTCGCCAACGCCACCACCATCGACATCAACAACTGCTCCGGCTTCTCCGTGGCCTGCAACTCCTCGTCGCCCCCGGCGTCACCCCCGGCGTCGCCCCCGGCGAGGTTCAGCACTCCTCTTCAGCCGTCGTCGACTATCGTGATTTCGTCTTCAGACTCAGCAACTCCACCAGCATCACTGCTGGATACACCGAAGACGACGACGTCTCCTCTGCTGGCATCTCCGACCCCTGCATCTCCTCCCCCCTTGCCTCCTACGCCCCTTCCTACAGTCCCGTTTCCTCTCCATCGTTTGTAAATATTCGGACCTCCTCCCCCGTCCCTATTGACGTTATTGATATATCCTCCCCCCTCACTCAATTCAAATTTGAGCAACATTCTTCCCCTCAGCCGTTGCCTCCTTTTCAATCCTTACTCCCTCTCCTTTCCTCTAAGTTTCCCAGCAAGGGGTGCAGGCGCTCTCTGTTGCCAGAATTTAATCAGGGTTCGATCCCCGGGCGGTGTGAGGAGCAGTATCCACTGCAGCAGGACGACGGATTTGACGCAGCGTTCGCCAACGTTCGGGTTCCACAGGACGCCGGCGACGAGCCCATCTGCGACCTTGCCATTCCCCTGCTGGTCCCGGTCTCGCCAGCATCCAGGCTGCGGCTGGGAAAGCGTCAGCGAGCCCCAATAGCCCCGCTGGTGCCTTTGTCCCCCCAACCCCGGCCGTCGTATGCCCACCTCAAAAAGCGGCGTCTGCTATCATAATTGATTCAGCGTGTTTTTTGAAAACTAATATTTTTTCAGTGTTGTATAGTTTTGTGTGTGTGTGTGTGTGTGTGTGTGTGTGTGTAATCACCGATCAATTTATGGCCCCAGCATAATTCTGTAAGTACTATGTGTGTTTTTTTCTAGTTGTATCTGTCTTTTCTTCGTTTTGGTTTGTCAGTAATGCCATGTCCTTGTCTCTCCCCTTGCGATGAGAGTGAAATTAGAGATCTTATTATTAACCGCCTTCCGTTTTACACAAACGACACCCTTATGAATTATTTTATTCATATCGGTGCCGATTTGGAAGTGTTACAATTTATTTCTTTCCCCGAAGCTATCTATCAACCTATGTGCTTATTTTGCCAGGCCTATCGGCAGTGTTTATTAAATAACAGTTCAATTCCATCTCCTCATTTAATTCACTTTGTTTGTAAGTGTCCTATACAAGTATTAAGGCATTGCCTTCCTTAGATATGTTTTGCTGTACCTCTCAGACTGGCTTCTGCACATTGTGCATGGCCAAACGGTACGACGCCAGAATTTTACAATCAACTTTAAGCATGTATACTGTTTCCACAGTGTGGCACACGTCAAATCATAGTAGTTTCTCTCCCACTTGTTTGACGTGCCAGGCTCGTCGTGCCTGTTTTATTAATAATATTTCCATTCAATACCCCCATTTGCGCTACACGAACCAAGGGCCCTGTGTTCGATGTGGTGGTTACCGACCCCTACTGCGCAATTGATGGTATACAATGACATGGTTTTTTCAAATTATTTTCCATTTTATATATATATCTTAGTTTTGTGTGTGTGTGTGTGTGTGTGTGTATTGTTTGGTATATTTAATATTGCGAATTAGTTTTTTCAACCTTGTGCTGTTTTTTTTTCTTTTTTTTATTATATGTATATATATGTGTGATTTTACGCAATGTGAATTTTGTGTGTGATTTGTTTTTTTCTTAAAAACAATTTACAAAGAGAGAGACATTTCTTTTCTCTAAACAATTGTTCGATTTTTGAACCTTGTGCTGTTTTTTTTTTTTTTTTTTTATATATGTATATATATTTGTGTGTGGTTTGTTTATTCTTAAATCAATTTACAATTGTTTTGTATGCCCACACAGTAATAAATTCAATGTTTATATCTTAACTTCCTCATTCGATGTGTATTTCTTTATTTTCACTTATTGTGTTTCTCCTAACTAGGGTTCCTTTCCCTCTCCTAAATATTTTCTTTAGTAGTCATGCAATTTCAACTTCCTCATTAATTAGCATCGTATTCCATCTCTTCGTGGTTCCCCTCATCCACACCTCCTCCCCCAGTTTCCTCACCTTCTTCTTCCCCCTCTTCGTCGTATGTTGTTTCATAATTGGGAAAATTCTCCACCCCTCCAGTGCACGCGTTTTCCAATTTCCCAATCATATGCTTTAGCCCCTCAAATTCCTCAAAAAGTTTAGCTACATTTCCTTTTATTCTGTTTACCAATGTCTGTTGCCTCGTCACATTCTCATGTTTCTCCTCCAGTTCTTTTCTCATTCTTTCCATCATCCCTCGCATTTGTCTTACCCTCTCTTCACACTCTTGTTTCTCCTTATTCACCCCCTCATTCTCCTTCTTTACTTCCTTCAATTTATTTTCGCATTCCTTTTTTATTTTTTGTTTCATCGCATTTATTTCCTTTTTGCACCTCTGTGATGCCGCTTTTCTTATACTATTCACCGACACCCTTCCTACATCCCCACCATTCCCATTACATTCCGAATTTACCTTCAAGCTCCCCTCCGCAGACCACCTAGACGCCCTCTTCACCCTTCCACTTACTTTCCTCCCACCACCTAAGTTCAGCTGCCACTCACCATCGCCACATTTCCCAAACATATACACAAAATTTTCAGAAAAGTAGGAATTCATCTCATTTACCACACTATACGCCATCACAAGTTCGCTTTCCTCCGGAGTCAATTTCCAATCCAATTCCAACCCTTCCGGCAAATCTATCGTTTCCATCAACAAACTACAATCTACCATCTCAACAAGAATCGAACTGTTGTCGCTAGCATACATTCTCACCGGTGTTTTATAAAATTCACACCCGGCTTCATCCTTAACTTCTCCCTTTTCACACCCACATCTTCCTGTTCCAACATACCCCTCTGGACATTCAAGCTGTCCAAACTTCACTTTCCCGTACATCATCCCTGAACATCTCCGACCCCTCTGACATCTCGTTATCGGTTTTAAACAATTATACACGTTTTTAAGTGTACCTAGGTTAATAAAGTCAGAACCAAACCTACACCCACTGCCTTTCCGGTATACGCATGTACAGTTAGGCAACAATTCATAAACCTTATCACATCTTGTCACATTTTCCAAATGTCCCGTCTCGCCATTCAACTCGAACCCACACCTCCCAAAACTAACGCAGCTCCTCTCCGCGCCGGCAACTGCCACCATCATCAACGCTATTACAATCATCCTTTCAATCTCCATTTTCCATCCACCACCTCCCCTTTTATACCTTTATCTTCTCCTATTCACGCCAACCTATCACCAAGCGTTTTATTTCCACCAATCCCCGCCATTCTTTCCTACCCATCCACCATTCACATCGCACCTTATTTTCTCCAATCAAATCACTACACGTCACTTCCGCATGCCATTTTTACTTCTGCATTTCACACCATTCCCTCTTTTCATCCCCAGCTCCCGTCATCATCACTTCCACACGTTAATCCACTTTCGGATTACCCACACTCACATCCCAGATTAAGCCATTGGATTTAGCGATAATCCTTCCGCTCTTGGTGCTAGTTCTCAAACCTCCCAACAACGCTCTTAATCCGCCTTAATCCGCGGATTAACAGCGACACTAGCGCCCCTAGCGGCAGGATTAACGTTAATCCATTGCTTAATCTGGGATATTAACTACTTATGTGTTTTCGTGTCCATTGAGCCGAGAATCGTCGAAATATCAACTTACACGAAATGAAATATTTTTGTGATATTCTTGTTCTCCACGCTCCTAACTGCTCGAAAATAGCATTTGCAGCGAATTTCGAGCAACTTATCTTTTATGTATATTTCGTATCCTGGGAGCCGAAGAGCGACGAAAAGTCGACTTACAGGTAATGAAACATTTTTGTGATAATCTTCTTCACCACACTCCAAACTATTCCTATTTAGCTTTTGCAGCGAATTTGGAGCAACTTTTGTTCTGAGAATATTTCGTGACCAGGGAGCAGCGTAAGGTCGAAATATCGACTTACACCATATGAAATATTTTTGTGATATTCTTGTTCCCCACGCTCCTAACTGCTCGTAAATAGCTTTTGCAGCGAATTTGGAGCAACTTTTGTTATATGTTTATTTCGAGACCAGGGAGCAGAGAATCATCGAAATATCGACTTACACGAAATGAAATATTTTTGTGATATTCTTGTTCCCCACGCTCCTAACTGCTCATAAATAGCATTTGCAGCGATTTTGGAGCAACTTATTTTATATGTATATTTCGTATCCTGGGAGCCGAGAATCGACGAAAAGTCGACTTACAGGTAATGAAACATTTTTATGATAGTCTTCTTCCCCACACTCCAAACTATTCCTATTTAGCTTTTGCAGCGAATTTGGAGCTACTTTTGTTCTGAGAATATTTCGTGTCCAGGGAGCCGCGTAAGGTCGAAATATCAACTTACACGAAATGAAATATTTTTGTGATATTCTTGTTCCCCACACTCCAAACTGCTCGCATATAGCTTTTGCAGCGAATTTGGAGCAACTTTTGCTCTGAATATATTTCGTGTCCAGGGATCTGAGAATCATCGAAAAATCGACTTACGCGAAATGATGAATTTTTGTGATATTCTTGTTCCCCACACTCCAAACTGCTCGTATATAGCTTTTGCAGCGAATTTGGAGCAGATTTTGTTATAGTCATATTTCGTGTCTACGGAGCCGAGAATCGTCGTAAAATCGATTTACACGTAATAAAACATTTTTATGATATTCTTGTTCCCCACACTCCAAACTGCTCGTATATTGCATTAGCAGCGAATTTGGAGCAACTTTTGTTATATGTATTTTCGTGTCCATTGAGCCGCGTAAGGTCGAAATATCAACTTACACGAAATGAAATATTTTTGTGATATTCTTGTTCTCCACGCTCCTAACTGCTCGAAAATAGCATTTGCAGCGAATTTCGAGCAACTTATCTTATATGTATATTTCGTATCCTGGGAGCCGAGAAACGACGAAAAGTTGACTTACAGGTAATGAAACATTTTTGTGATAATCTTCTTCCCCACACTCCAAACTATTCCTATTTAGCTTTTGCAGCGAATTTGGAGCAACTGTTGTTCTGAGAGTATTTCGTGACCAGGGAGCCGCGAAATGTCGAAATATCAACTTACACGAAATGAAATATTTTTGTAATATTCTTGTTCCCCACGCTCCTAACTGCTCGTAAATAGCTTTTGCAGCGAATTTGGATCAACTTCTGTTATATGTTTATTTCGAGACCAGGGAGCCGAGAATCATCGAAATATCGACTTTCACGAAATGAAATATTTTTGTGATATTCTTGTTCCCCACGCTCCTAACAGCTCGTAAATAGCATTTGCAGCGATTTTGGAGCAACTTATTTTATATGTATATTTCGTATCCTGGGAGCCGAGAATCGACGAAAAGTCGACTTACAGGTAATGAAACATTTTTGTGATATTCTTTTTCCCCTTACTCCAATCTGCTGGTATATAGCTTTTGCTGCGAATTTGGAGCAACTTTTGTTCTGAGAATATTTAGTGTCCAGGGAGCCGCGTAAGGTCGAAATATCAACTTACACGAAATGAATTGTGATATTCTTGTTCTCCACGCTCCTAACTGCTCGTAAATAGCATTTGCAGCGAATTTGGAGCAACTTTTGTTATATGTATATTTCGCGACCAGGGAGCCGAGAATCATCGAAATATCGACTTTCACGAAATGAAATATTTTTGTGATATTCTTTTTCCCCTTACTCCAATCTGCTGGTATATAGCTTTTTCTGCGAATTTGGAGCAACTTTTGTTCTGAGCATATTTCGTGTCCCGGGAACTGAGAATCGTCGAAATATCGACTTACACGGAATGAAAATTTTTTGTGATATTCTTGTTCCCCACACTTTAAACTGCTTTATATAGCTTTTGCAGCTCATTTAGAGTAACTTTTGTTCTGAGAATATTTCGTGTCCAGGGAGCCGCGTAAGGTCGAAATATCAACTTATACGAAATGAAATATTTTTGTGATATTCTTGTTCCCCACGCTCCTAACTGCTGGTAAATAGCATTTGCAGCGAATTTGGAGCAACTTTTGTTATATGTATTTTTCGCGACCAGGGAGCCGAGAATCATCGAAATATCGACTTACACGAAATGAAAAATTTTTGTGATATTCTTGTTCCCCATTCACCTAACAGCTCGTAAATAGCATTTGCAGCGTTTTTGGAGCAACTTTTGTTCTGAGCATATTTCGTGTCCCGGGAACTGAGAATCGTCGTAATATCGACTTACACGAAATGAAAAATTTTTGTGATATTCTTGTTCCCCACACTTTAAACTGCTTTATATAGCCTTTGAAGCTCCTTTGGTGTAACTTTTGTTTCTAGAATAATTCGTGACTAGGGAGCCGCGGATCGTCGAAAAATCGACTTACGCGAAAGGAAACATTTTTGTAATATTCTTTTTCCCCACACTCCAAACTGCTCGCATATAGCTTTTGCAGCGAATTTGGAGCAACTTTTGTTCTGAATATATTTCGTGTCCAGGGAGCTGAGAATCCTCGAAAAATCGACTTACCCGAAATGAAGAATTTTTGTGATATTCTTGTTCCCCACACTCCAAACTGCTCGTATATAGCTTTTGCAGCGAATTTGGAGCAGATTTTGTTATAGTCATATTTCGTGTCCACGAAGCCGAGAAACGTAGTAAAATCGATTTACACGTAATAAAAGAATTTTATGATATTCTTGTTCCCCACACTCCAAACTGCTCGTATATTGCATTTGCAGGGAATTTTGGAGCAACTTTTGTTACATGTGTTTTCGTGTCCATTGAGCCGAGAATCGTCGAAATATCAACTTACACGAAATGAAATATTTTTGTGATATTCTTGTTCTCCACGCTCCTAACTGCTCGAAAATAGCATTTGCAGCGAATTTCGAGCAACTTATCTTATATGTATATTTCGTATCCTGGGAGCCGAGAAACGACGAAAAGTCGACTTACAGGTAATGAAACATTTTTGTGATAATCTTCTTCCCCACACTCCAAACTATTCCTATTTAGCTTTTGCAGCGAATTTGGAGCAACTGTTGTTCTGAGAGTATTTCGTGACCAGGGAGCCGCGAAATGTCGAAATATCAACTTACACGAAATGAAATATTTTTGTAATAATCTTGTTCGCCACGCTCCTAACTGCTCGTAAATAGCTTTTACAGCGAATTTGGAGCAACTTCTGTTATATGTTTATTTCGAGACCAGGGAGCCGAGAATCATCGAAATATCGACTTTCACGAAATGAAATATTTTTGTGATATTCTTGTTCCCCACGCTCCTAACTGCTCGTAAATAGCATTTGCAGCGATTTTGGAGCAACTTATTTTATATGTATATTTCGTATCCTGGGAGCCGAGAATCGACGAAAAGTCGACTTACAGGTAATGAAACATTTTTATGATAGTCTTCTTCCCCACACTCCAAACTATTCCTATTTAGCTTTTGCAGCGAATTTGGAGCTACTTTTGTTCTGAGAATATTTCGTGTCCAGGGAGCCGCGTAAGGTCGAAATATCAACTTACACGAAATGAAATATTTTTGTGATATTCTTGTTGCCCACGCTCCTAATTGCTCATAAATAGCATTTGCAGCGATTTTGGAGCAATTTTGTTATATGTATATTTCGCGACCAGGGAGCCGAGAATCATCGAAATATCGACTTTCACGAAATGAAATATTTTTGTGATATTCTTTTTCCCCTTACTCCAATCTGCTGGTATATAGCTTTTGCTGCGAATTTGGAGCAACTTTTGTTCTGAGCATATTTCGTGTCCCGGGAAGTGAGAATCGTCGAAATATCGACTTACACGAAATGAAACATTTTTGTGGTATTCTTGTTCCCCACACTTTAAACTGCTTTATATAGCTTTTGCAGCTCATTTAGAGTAACTTTTGTTCTGAGAATAATTCATGACTAGGGAGCCGCGATTCGTCGTAAAATCGACTTACGCGAAAGGAAACATTTTTGTAATATTCTTTTTCCCCACACTCCAAACTGCTCGCATATAGCTTTTGCAGCGAATTTGGAGCAACTTTTGTTCTGAATATATTTCGTGTCCAGGGAGCTGAGAATCCTCGAAAAATCGACTTACCCGAAATGAAGAATTTTTGTGATATTCTTGTTCCCCACACTCCAAACTGCTCGTATATAGCTTTTGCAGCGAATTTGGAGCAGATTTTGTTATAGTCATATTTCGTGTCCACGGAGCCGAGAAACGTAGTAAAATCGATTTACACGTAATAAAAGAATTTTATGATATTCTTGTTCCCCACACTCCAAACTGCTCGTATATTGCATTTGCAGGGAATTTTGGAGCAACTTTTGTTACATGTGTTTTCGTGTCCATTGAGCCGAGAATCGTCGAAATATCAACTTACACGAAATGAAATATTTTTGTGATATATTTTCCCCTTACTCCAATCTGCTGGTATATAGCTTTTGCTGCGATTTTGGAGCAACTTTTGTTCTGAGCATATTTCGTGTCTCGGGAACTGAGAATCGTCGAGATATCGACTTACACGAAATGAAATATTTTTGTGATATTCTTGTTTCCCATTCACCTAACTGCTCGTAAATAGCATTTGCAGCGATTTTGGAGCAACTTATCTTATATGTATATTTCGTATCCTGGGAGCCGAGAAACGACGAAAAGTCGACTTACAGGTAATGAAACATTTTTGTGATAAACTTCTTCCCCACACTCCAAACTATTCCTATTTAGCTTTTGCAGCGAATTTGGAGCAACTGTTGTTCTGAGAGTATTTCGTGACCAGGGAGCCGCGAAATGTCGAAATATCAACTTACACGAAATGAAACATTTTTGTAATATTCTTGTTCGCCACGCTCCTAACTGCTCGTAAATAGCTTTTGCAGCGAATTTGGAGCAACTTATTTTATATGTTTATTTCGAGACCAGGGAGCCGAGAATCATCGAAATATCGACTTTCACGAAATGAAATATTTTTGTGATATTCTTATTCCCCACGCTCCTAACTGCTCGTAAATAGCATTTGCAGCGATTTTGGAGCAACTTATTTTATATGTATATTTCGTATCCTGGGAGCCGAGAATCGACGAAAAGTCGACTTACAGGTAATGAAACATTTTTATGATAGTCTTCTTCCCCACACTCCAAACTATTCCTATTTAGCTTTTGCAGCGAATTTGGAGCTACTTTTGTTCTGAGAATATTTCGTGTCCAGGGAGCCGCGTAAGGTCGAAATATCAACTTACACGAAATGAAATATTTTCATGATATTCTTGTTCCCCACGCTCCTAACTGCTCGTAAATAGCATTTGCAGCGATTTTGGAGCAACTTGTTTTATATGTATATTTCGTATCCTGGGAGCCGAGAATCGACGAAAAGTCGACTTACAGGTAATGAAACCTTATTATGATAATCATCTTCCCCACACTCCAAACTATTCCTATTTAGCTTTTGCAGGGAATTTGGAGCTACTTGTGTTCTAAGAATATTTCGTGTCCAGGGAGCCGCGTAAGGTCGAAATATCAACTTACACGAAATGAAATATTTTTGTGATATTCTTGTTGCCCACGCTCCTAATTGCTCATAAATAGCATTTGCAGCGATTTTGGAGCAACTTTTGTTATATGTATATTTCGCGACCAGGGAGCCGAGAATCATCGAAATATCGACTTTCACGAAATTAAAATATTTTTGTGATATTCTTTTTCCCCTTACTCCAATCTGCTGGTATATAGCTTTTGCTGCGAATTTGGAGCAACTTTTGTTCTGAGCATATTTCGTGTCCCGGGAACTGAGAATCGTCGAAATATCGACTTTCACGAAATGAAATATTTTTGTGATATTCTTTTTCCCCTTACTCCAATCTGCTGGTATATAGCTTTTGCTGCGAATTTGGAGCAACTTTTGTTCTGAGCATATTTCGTGTCCTGGGAACTGAGAATCGTCGAAATATCGACTTACACGAAATGAAAAATTTTTGTGGTATTCTTGTTCCCCACACTTTAAACTGCTTTATATAGCTTTTGCAGCTCATTTAGAGTAACTTTTGTTCTGAGAATAATTCATGACTAGGGAGCCGCGAATCGTCGTAAAATCGACTTACGCGAAAGGAAACATTTTTGTAATATTCTTTTTCCCCACACTCCAAACTGCTCGCATATAGCTTTTGCAGCGAATTTGGAGCAACTTTTGTTCTGAATATATTTCGTGTCCAGGGAGCTAAGAATCCTCGAAAAATCGACTTACCCGAAATGAAGAATTTTTGTGATATTCTTGTTCCCCACACTCCAAACTGCTCGTATATAGCTTTTGCAGCGAATTTGGAGCAGATTTTGTTATAGTCATATTTCGTGTCCACGGAGCCGAGAAACGTAGTAAAATCGATTTACACGTAATAAAAGAATTTTATGATATTCTTGTTCCCCACACTCCAAACTGCTCGTATATTGCATTTGCAGGGAATTTTGGAGCAACTTTTGTTACATGTGTTTTCGTGTCCATTGAGCCGAGAATCGTCGAAATATCAACTTACACGAAATGAAATATTTTTGTGATATTTTTTCCCCTTACTCCAATCTGCTGGTATATAGCTTTTGCTGCGAATTTGGAGCAACTTTTGTTCTGAGCATATTTCGTGTCCCGGGAACTGAGAATCGTCGAAATATCGACTTACACGAAATGAAATATTTTTGTGATATTCTTGTTCCCCATTCACCTAACTGCTCTTAAATAGCATTTGCAGCGATTTTGGTGCAACTTATATTATATGTATATTTCGTATCCTGGGAGCCGAGAATCGACGCAAAGTCGACTTACAGGTAATGAAACTTTTATGATAATCTTCTTCCCCACACACCAAACTATTCCTATTTAGCTTTTGCAGAGAATTTGGAGCAACTTTTGTTCTGAGCATATTTCGTGTCCCGGGAACTGAGAATCGTCGAAATATCGACTTACACGAAATGAAAAAGTTTTGTGATATTCTTGTTCCCACACTTTAAACTGCTTTATATAGCTTTTGCAGCTCATTTAGAGTAACTTTTGTTCTGAGAATAATTCGTTACTAGGGAGCCGCGAATCGTCGAAAAATCGACTTACGCGAAAGGAAACATTTTTGTAATATTCTTGTTCCCCACACTCCAAACTGCTCGTATATAGCTTTTGCAGCGAATTTGGAGCAGATTTTGTTATAGTCATATTTCGTGTCTACGGAGCCCAGAATCGTCGTAAAATCGATTTACACGTAATGAAACATTTTTACGATATTCTTGTTCCCCACACTCCAAACTCCTCGTATATTGCATTTGCAGCGAATTTGGGGCAACTTTTGTTATATGTATTTTCGTGTCCATTCAGCCTAGAATCGTCGAAATATCAACTTACACGAAATGATATATTTTTGTGATATTCTTGTTCCCCACGCTCCTAACTGCTCGTAAATAGCATTTGCAGCCATTTTGGAGCAACTTATTTTATATATATATTTCGTATCCTGGGAGCCGAGAATCGACGAAAAGTCGACTTACAGGTAATGAAACATTTTTGTGATAATCTTCTTTCCCACACTCCAAACTATTCCTATTTAGCTTTTGCAACGAATTTGGAGCAACTTTTGTTCTGAGAATATTTCGTGACCAGGGAGCCGCGAAATGTCGAAATATAAACTTACACGAAATGAAATATTTTTGTGATATTCTTGTTCCCCACGCTCCTAAATGCTCGTAAATAGCTTTTGCAGCGAATTTAGAGCAACTTTTGTTATATGTTTATTTCGAGACCAGGACCCGAGAATCATCGAAATATCGACCTACACCAAATGAAAAATGTTTGTGATATTCTTGTTCCCCACGCTCCTAACTGCTCGTAAATAGCATTTGCAGCGAATTTGGAGTAACTTTTGTTATATGTTTATTTCGAGACCAGGGAGCCGAGAATCATCAAAATATCGACTTACACGAAATGAAATATTTTTGTGATATTCTTGTTCCCCTTACTCCAATCTGCTGGTATATAGCTTTTGCAGCGAATTTGGGGCAACTTTTTTTTGTTCTGAGCATAATATGTGTTCCGGGAACTGAGAATCGTCGAAATATCTACTTACACGAAATGAAAATTTTTCGTGATATTCTTGTTCCCCACACTTTAAACTGCTTTATATAGCTTTTGCAGCTCATTTAGAGTAACTTTTGTTCTGAGAATATTTCGTGTCCAGGGAGCCGCGTAAGGTCGAAATATCAACATACACGAAATGAAATATTTTTGTGATATTCTTGTTCCCCACGCTCCTAACTGCTCGTAAATAGCATTTGCAGCGAATTTGGAGCAACTTTTGTTATATGTATATTTCGCGACCAGGGAGCCGAGAATCATCGAAATATCGACTTTCACGAAATGAAATATTTTTGTGATATTCTTTTTCCCCTTACTCCAATCTGCTGGTATATAGCTTTTGCTGCGAATTTGGAGCAACTTTTGTTCTGAGCATATTTCGTGTCGCGGGAACTGAGAATCGTCGAAATATCGACTTACACGAAATGAAAAAGTTTTGTGATATTCTTGTTCCCACACTTTAAACTGCTTTATATAGCTTTTGCAGCTCATTTAGAGTAACTTTTGTTCTGAGAATAATTCGTTACTAGGGAGCAGCGAATCGTCGAAAAATCGACTTACGCGAAAGGAAACATTTTTGTAATATTCTTGTTCCCCACACTCCAAACTGCTCGTAAATAGCTTTTGCAGCGAATTTGGAGCAACTTTTGTTATATGTTTATTTCGAGACCAGGGAGCCGAGAATCATCGAAATATCGACTTACACGAAATGAAATATTTCTATGATATTCTTGTTCCCCACGCTCCTAACTGCTCGTAAATAGCATTTGCAGCGAATTTGGAGTAACTTTTGTTATATGTTTATTTCGAGACCAGGGAGCCGAGAAAAATCGAAATATTGACTTACACAAAATGAAATATTTTTGTGATATTCTTGTTCCCCACGCTCCTAACTGCTCGTAAATAGCATTTGCAGCGATTTTGGAGCAACTTATTTTATATGTATATTTCTTATCCTGGGAGCCGAAAATCGACGAAAAGTCGACTTACAGGTAATGAAACATATTTATGATAATCTTCTTCCCCACACTCCAAACTATTCCTATTTAGCTTTTGCAGCGAATTTGGAGCTACTTTTGTTCTGAGAATATTTCGTGTCCAGGGAGCCGCGTAAGGTCGAAATATCAACTTACACGAAATGAAACATTTTTGTAATATTCTTGTTCGCCACGCTCCAAACTGCTCGTATATAGCTTTTGCAGCGAATTTGGAGCAACTTTTGTTCTGAATATATTTCGTGTCCAGGGAGCTGAGAATCCTCGAAAAATCGACTTACGCGAAATGAAGAATTTTTGTGATATTCTTGTTCCCCACACTCCAAACTGCTCGTACATAGCTTTTGCAGCGAATTTGGAACAGATTTTGTTTTAGTCATATTTCGTGTCCACGGAGCCGAGAATCGTAGTAAAATCGCTTTACACGTAATAAAACATTTTTATGATATTCTTGTTCCCCACACTCCAAACTGCTCGTATATTGCATTTGCAGCAAATTTGGAGCAACTTTTGTTATATGTGTTTTCGCTTCCATTGAGCCGAGAATCGTCGAAATATCAACTTACACGAAATGAAACATTTTTGTGATATTCTTTTCCCCCACGCTCCTAACTGCTCGTAAATAGCTTTTGCTGCGAATATGGAGCAACTTTTGTTATATGTTTATTTCGGGACCAGGGAACCGAGAATCATCGAAATATCAACTTACACGAAATGAAATATTTTTGTCATATTCTTGTTCCCCACGCTCCTAACTGCTCGTAAATAGCATTTGCAGCGATTTTGGAGCAACTTATTTTATATGTATATTTCGTATCCTGGGAGCCGTGAATCGACGAAAAGTCGACTTACAGGTAATGAAACATTTTTGTGATAATCTTCTTTCCCACACTCCAAACTATTCCTATTTAGCTTTTGCAACGAATTTGGAGCAACTTTTGTTCTGAGAATATTTCGTGACCAGGGAGCCGCGAAATGTCGAAAGATAAACTTGCACGAAATGAAATATTTTTGTGATATTCTTTTCCCCCAGGCTCCTAATTGCTCGTAAATAGCTTTTGCAGCGAATTTGGAGCAACTTTAGTTATATGTTTATTTCGGGACCAGGGAACCGAGAATCATCGAAATATCAACTTACACGAAATGAAATATTTTTGTGATATTCTTGTTCCCCACGCTCCTAACTGCTCGTAAATAGCTTTTGCAGCGAATTTGGAGCAACTTTTGTTATATGTTTATTTCGAGACCAGGGAGCCGAGAATCATCGAAATATCGACCTACACCAAATGAAATATTTTTGTGACATTCTTGTTCCCCACGCTCCTAACTGCTCGTAAATAGCATTTGCAGCGAATTTGGAGTAACTTTTGTTATATGTTTATTTCGAGACCAGGGAGCCGAGAATCATCGAAATATCGACTTAGACGAAATGAAATATTTTTGTGATATTTTTGTTCCCCTTACTCCAATCTGCTGGTATATAGCTTTTGCAGCGAATTTGGAGCAACTTTTGTTCTGAGCATATTATGTGTTCCGGGAACTGAGAATCGTCGAAATATCTACTTACACGAAATGAAAATTTTTCGTGATATTCTTGTTCCCCACACTTTAAACTGATTTATATAGCTTTTGCAGCTCATTTAGAGTAACTTTTGTTCTGAGAATATTTCGTGTCCAGGGAGCCGCGTAAGGTCGAAATATCAACATACACGAAATGAAATATTTTTGTGATATTCTTTTTCCCCTTACTCCAATCTGCTGGTATATAGCCTTTGCAGAGAATTTGGAGCAACTTTTGTTCTGAGAATATTTCGTGTCGCGGGAACTGAGAATCGTCGAAATATCGACTTACACGAAATGAAAAAATTTTGTGATATTCTTGTTCCCACACTTTAAACTGCTTTATATAGCTTTTGCAGCTCATTTAGAGTAACTTTTGTTCTGACAATAATTCGTTACTAGGGATCCGCGAATCGTCGAAGAATCGACTTAAGCGAAAGGAAACATTTTTGTAATATTCTTGTTCCCCACACTCCTAACTGCTCGTAAATAGCTTTTGCAGCGAATTTGGAGCAACTTTTGTTATATGTTTATTTCGAGACCAGGGATCCGAGAATCATCGAAATATCGACTTACACGAAATGAAATATTTTTGTGATATTCTTGTTCCCCACGCTCCTAACTGCTCGTAAATAGCATTTGCAGCGATTTTGGAGCAACTTATTTTATATGTATATTTCGTATCCTGGGAGCCGAGAATCGACGAAAAGTCGACTTACAGGTGATGAAACATTTTTGTGATAATCTGCTTTCCCACACTCCAAACTATGCCTATTTAGCTTTTGCAACGAATTTGGAACAACTTTTGTTCTGAGAATATTTCGTGACCAGGGAGCCGCGAAATGTCGAAATATCAACTTACACGAAATGAAATATTTTTGTGATATTCTTGTTCCCCACGCTCCTAACTGCTCGTAAATAGCTTTTGCAGCGAATTTGGAGCAACTTTTGTTATATGTTTATTTCGAGACCAGGGAGCCGAGAATCATCGAAATATCGACCTACACCAAATGAAAAATTTATTGTGATATTCTTGTTCCCCACGCTCCTAACTGCTCGTAAATAGCATTTGCAGCGAATTTGGAGTAACTTTTGTTATATGTTTATTTCGAGACCAGGGAGCCGAGAATCATCGAAATATCGACTTACACGAAATGAAATATTTTTGTGATATTCTTGTTCCCCACGCTCCTAACTGCTCGTAAATAGCATTTGCAGCGATTTTGGAGCAACTTATTTTATATGTATATTTCTTATCCTGGGAGCCGAAAATCGCCGATAAGTCGACTTACAGGTAATGAAACATTTTTATGATAATCTTCTTCCCCACACTCCAAACTATTCCTATTTAGCTTTTGCAGCGAATTTGAAGCTACTTTTTTTCTGAGAATATTTCGTGTCCAGGGAGCCGCGTAAGGTCGAAATATCAACATACACGAAATGAAATATTTTTGTGATATTCTTGTTCCCCACGCTCCTCACTGCTCGTAAATAGCATTTGCAGCGAATTTGGAGCAAATTTTGTTATATGTATATTTCGCGACCAGGGAGCCGAGAATCATCGAAATATCGACTTTCACGAAATGAAATATTTTTGTGTTATTCTTTTTCCCCTTACTCCAATCTGCTGGTATATAGCTTTTGCAGAGAATTTGGAGCAACTTTTGTTCTGAGCATATTTCGTGTCCCGGGAACTGAGAATCGTCGAAATGTCGACTTACACGAAATGAAAATTTTTTGTGATATTCTTGTTCCCACACTTAAAACTGCTTTATATAGCTTTTGCAGCTCATTTAGAGTAACTTTTGTTCTGAGAATAATTCGTTACTAGGGAGCCGCGAATCGTCGAAAAATCGACTTACGCGAAAGGAAACATTTTTGTAATATTCTTGTTCCCCACACTCCAAACTGCTCGTAAATAGCTTTTGCAGCGAATTTGGAGTACTTTTGTTATATGTTTATTTCGAGACCAGGGAGGCGAGAATCATCGAAATATCGACTTACACGAAATGAAATATTTTTGTGATATTCTTGTTCCCCACGCTCCTAACTGCTCGTAAATAGCATTTGCAGCGAATTTGGAGCAACTTTTGTTATATGTATATTTCGCCACCAGGGAGCCGAGAATCATCGAAATATCGACTTTCACGAAATGAAATATTTTTGTGATATTCTTTTTCCCCTTACTCCAATCTGCTGGGATATAGCTTTTGCTGCGAATTTGGAGCAACTTTTGTTCTGAGCATATTTCGTGTCCCGGGAACTGAGAATCGTCGAAATATCGACTTACACGAAATGAAATATTTTTGTGATATTCTTGTTCCCCATTCACCTAACTGCTCGTAAATAGAATTTGCAGCGATTTTGGAGCAACTTATATTATATGTATATTTCGTATCCTGGGAGCCGAGAATCGACGCCAAGTCGACTTACAGGTAATGAAACTTTATTATGATAATCTTCTTCCCCACACACCAAACTATTCCTATTTCGCTTTTGCAGAGAATTTGGAGCAACTTTCGTTCTGAGCATATTTCGTGTCCCGGGAACTGAGAATCGTCGAAATATCGACTTACACGAAATGAAAAATTTTTGTGCTATTCTTGTTCCCCACACTTTAAACTGCTTTATATAGCTTTTGAAGCTCCTTTGGTGTAACTTTTGTTTCTAGAATAATTCGTGACTAGGAAGCCGCGAATCGTCGAAAAATCGACTTACGCGAAAGGAAACATTTTTGTAATATTCTTGTTCCCCACACTCCAAACTGCTTGCATATAGCTTTTGTAGCGAATTTGGAGCAACTTTTGTTCTGAATATATTTCGTGTCCAGGGAGCTGAGAATCCTTGAAAAATCAACTTACGCGAAATGATGAATTTCTGTGATATTCTTGTTCCCCACACTCCAAACTGCTCGTATATAGCTTTTGCAGCGAATTTGGAGCAGATTTTGTTATATGTATTTTCGTGTCCATTGAGCCGAGAATCGTCGAAATATCAACTTACACGAAATGAAATATTTTTGTGATATTCTTGTTCTCCACGCTCCTAACTGCTCGAAAATATCATTTGCAGCGAATTTCGAGCAACTTATCTTATATGTATATTTCGTATCCTGGGAGCCGAGAAACGACGAAAAATCGACTTACAGGTAATGAAACATTTTTGTGATAATCTTCTTCCCCACACTACAAACTATTCCAATTTAGCTTTTGCAGCGAATTTGGAGCAACTGTTGTTCTGAGAGTATTTCGTGACCAGGGAGCCGCGAAATGTCGAAATATCAACTTACACGAAATGAAATATTTTTGTAATATTCTTGTTCCCCACGCTCCTAACTGCTCGTAAATAGCTTTTGCAGCGAATTTGGAGCAACTTCTGTTATATGTTTATTTCGAGACCAGGGAGCCGAGAATCATCGAAATATCGACTTTCACGAAATGAAATATTTTTGTGATATTCTTTTTCCCCTTACTCCAATCTGCTGGGATATAGCTTTTGCTGCGAATTTGGAGCAACTTTTGTTCTGAGCATATTTCGTGTCCCGGGAACTGAGAATCGTCGAAATATCGACTTACACGAAATGAAATATATTTGTGATATTCTTTTTCCCCATTCACCTAACTGCTCGTAAATAGCATTTGCAGCGATTTTGGAGCAACTTATATTATATGTATATTTCGTATCCTGGGAGCCGAGAATCGACGCCAAGTCGACTTACAGGTAATGAAACTTTATTATGATAATCTTCTTCCCCACACACCAAACTATTCCTATTTAGCTTTTGCAGAGAATTTGGAGCAACTTTCGTTCTGAGCATATTTCGTGTCCCGGGAACTGAGAATCGTCGAAATATCGACTTACACGAAATGAAAAATTTTTGTGCTATTCTTGTTCCCCACACTTTAAACTGCTTTAAATAGCTTTTGAAGCTCCTTTGGTGTAACTTTTGTTTCTAGATTATATCGTGACTAGGTAGCCGCGGATCGTCGAAAAATCGACTTACGCGAAAGGAAACATTTTTGTAATATTCCTGTTCCCCACACTCCAAACTGCTCGCATATAGCTTTTGCAGCGAATTTGGAGCAACTTTTGCTCTGAATATATTTCGTGTCCAGGGATCTGAGAATCATCGAAAAATCGACTTACGCGAAATGATGAATTTTTGTGATATTCTTGTTCCCCACACTCCAAACTGCTCGTATATAGCTTTTGCAGCGAATTTGGAGCAGATTTTGTTATAGTCATATTTCGTGTCTACGGAGCCGAGAATCGTCGTAAAATCGATTTACACGTAATAAAACATTTTTATGATATTCTTGTTCCCCACACTCCAAACTGCTCGTATATTGCATTTGCAGCGAATTTGAAGCAACTTTTGTTATATGTATTTTCGTGTCCATTGAGCCGAGAATCGTCGAAATATCAACTTACACGACATGAAATGTTTTTGTGATATTCTTGTTGCCCACGCCCCTAACTGCTCGAAAATAGCATTTGCAGCGAATTTCGAGCAACTTATCTTATATGTATATTTCGTATCCTGGGAGCCGAGAAACGACGAAAAGTCGACTTACAGGTAATGAAACATTTTTGTGATAATCTTCTTCCCCACACTCCAAACTATTCCTATTTAGCTTTTGTAGCGAATTTGGAGCAACTGTTGTTCTGAGAGTATTTCGTGACCAGGGAGCCGCGAAATGTCGAAATATCAACTTACACGAAATGAAATATTTTTGTAATATTCTTGTTCCCCACGCTCCTAACTGCTCGTAAATAGCTTTTGCAGCGAATTTGGAGCAACTTCTGTTATATGTTTATTTCGAGACCAGGGAGCCGAGAATCATCGAAATATCGACTTTCACGAAATGAAATATTTTTGTGATATTCTTGTTCCCCACGCTCCTAACTGCTCGTAAATAGCATTTGCAGCGATTTTGGAGCAACTTATTTTATATGTATATTTTGTATCCTGGGAGCCGAGAATCGACGAAAAGTCGACTTACAGGTAATGAAACATTTTTATGATAGTCTTCTTCCCCACACTCCAAACTATTCCTATTTAGCTTTTGCAGCGAATTTGGAGCTACTTTTGTTCTGAGAATATTTCGTGTCCAGGGAGCCGCGTAAGGTCGAAATATCAACTTACACGAAATGAAATATTTTCATGATATTCTTGTTCCCCACGCTCCTAACTGCTCGTAAATAGCATTTGCAGCGAATTTGGAGCAACTTTTGTTATATGTATATTTCGCGACCAGGGAGCCGAGAATCATCGAAATATCGACTTTCACGAAATGAAATATTTTTGTGATATTCTTTTTCCCCTTACTCCAATCTGCTGGGATATAGCTTTTGCTGCGAATTTGGAGCAACTTTTGTTCTGAGCATATTTCGTGTCCCGGGAACTGAGAATCGTCGAAATATCGACTTACACGAAATGAAAAATTTTTGTGATATTCTTGTTCCCCACACTTTAAACTGCTTTATATAGCTTTTGCAGCTCATTTAGAGTAACTTCTGTTCTGAGAATATTTCGTGTCCAGGGAGCCGCGTAAGGTCGAAATATCAACTTTCACGAAATGAAATATTTTTGTGATATTCTTCTTCCCCACGCTCCTAACTGCTCGTAAATAGCATTTGCAGCGAATTTGGAGCAACTTTTGTTATATGTATATTTCGCGTCCAGGGAGCCGAGAATCATCGAAATATCGACTTTCACGAAATGAAATATTTTTGTGATATTCTTTTTCCCCTTACTCTAATCTGCTGGTATATAGCTTTTGCTGCGAATTTGGAGCAACTTTAGTTCTGAGCATATTTCGTGTCCCAGGAACTGAGAATCGTCGAAATATCGACTTACACGAAATGAAAAATTTTTGTGATATTCTAGTTCCCCACACTTTAAACTGCTTTATATAGCTTTTGCAGCTCATTTAGAGTAACTTTTGTTCTGAGAATAATTCGTTACTAGGGAGCCGCGAATCGTTGAAAAATCGACTCTCGCGAAAGGAAACATTTTTGTAATATTCTTGTTCCCCACACTCCAAACTGCTCGTAAATAGCTTTTGCAGCGAATTTGGAGCAACTTTTGTTATATGTTTATTTCGAGACCAGGGAGCCGAGAATCTTCGAAATATCGACTTACACAAAATGAAATATTTTTGTGATATTCTTGTTCCCCACGCTCCTAACTGCTCGTAAATAGCATTTGCAGCGATTTTGGAGCAACTTATTTTATATGTATATTTCGTATCCTGGGAGCCGAGAATCAACGAAAAGTCGACTTACAGGTAATGAAACATTTTTATAATCTTCTTCCCCACACTCCAAACTATTCCTATTTAGCTTTTGCAGCGACTTTGGAGCTACTTTTGTTCTGAGAATATTTCGTGTCCAGGGAGCCGCGTAAGGTCGAAATATCAACTTACACGAAAATAAATATTTTTGTGATATTCTTGTTCTCCACGCTCCTAACTGCTCGTAAATAGCATTTCCTGCGAATTTGGAGCAACTTTTGTTATATGTATATTTCGAGACCAGGGAGCCGAGAATCATCGAAATATCGACTTTCACGAAATGAAATATTTTTGTGATATTCTTTTTTCCCTTACTCCAATCTGCTGGTATATAGCTTTTGCTGCGAATTTGGAGCAACTTTTGTTCTGTGCATATTTCGTGTCCCGGGACCTGAGAATCGTCGAAATATCGACTTACACGAAATGAAAAATTTTTGTGAAATTCTTGTTCCCCACATTTTCAACTGCTTTATATAGGTTTTGCAGCTCATTTAGAGTAACTTTTGTTCTGAGAATAATTCGTGACTAGGGACCCGCGAATCGTCGAAAAATCGACTTACGCGAAAGGAAACATTTTTGTAATATTCTTGTTCCCCACACTCCAAACTGCTCGCATATAGCTTTTTAAGCGAATTTGGAGCAACTTTTGTTCTGAATATATTTCGTGTCCAGGGAGCTGAGAATCCTCGAAAATCGACTTACACGAAATGAAATATTTTTGTGATATTCTTGTTCCCCACACTCCAAACTGCTCGTATATAGCTTTTGCAGCGAATTTGGAGCAGATTTTGTTATAGTCATATTTCGTGACCACGGAGCCGAGAATCGTAGTAAAATCGATTTACACATAATAAAACATTTTTATGATATTCTTGTTCCCCACACTCCAAACTGCTCGTATATTGCATTTGCAGCGAATTTGGAGCAACTTTTGTTATATGTGTTTTCGTGTCCATTGAGCCTAGGATCGTCGAAATATCAACTTACAAGAAATGAAATATTTTTGTGATATTCTTGTTCTCCACGCCTCTAACTGCTCGAAAATAGCATTTGCAGCGAATTTCGAGCAACTTATCTTATATGTATATTTCGTATCCTGGGAGCCGAGAAGGGACGAAAAGTCGACTTACAGGTAATGAAACATTTTTATGATAATCTTCTTCCCCACACTCCAAACTATTCCTATTTAGCTTTTGCAGCGATTTTGGAGCTACTTTTGTTCTGAGAATATTGCGTGTCCAGGGAGCCGCGTAAGGTCGAAATATCAACTTACACGAAATGAAATATTTTTGTGATATTCTTGTTGCCCACGCCCCTAACTGCTCGTAAATAGCATTTGCAGCGATTTTGGAGCATTTTATATGTATATTTCGTATCCTGGGAGCCGAGAATCGACGAAAAGTCGACTTACAGGTAATGAAACATTTTTATGATAATCTTCTTCCCCACACTCCAAACTATTCCTATTTAGCTTTTGCAGCGAATTTGGAGCTACTTTTGTTCTGAGAATATTTCGTGTCCAGGGAGCCGCGTAAGGTCGAAATATCGACTTTCACGAAATGAAATATTTTTGTGATATTCTTGTTCCCCACACTTTAAACTGCTTTATATAGCTTTTGCATCTCATTTGGAGCAACTTTTGTTCTGAGAATAATTCGTGACTAGGGAGCCGCGAATCGTCGAAAAATCGACTTACGCGAAATGAAATATTTTTGTGATATTCTTGTTCCCCACGCTCCTAACTGCATGTAAATATCATTTGCAGCGAATTTGGAGCAACTTTTGTTATAAATACATTTCGTGACCAGGGAGCTGAGAATCCTCGAAAAATCGACTTACGCGAAATGAAAAATGTTTGTGATATTCTTGTTCCCTACACTCCAAACTGCTCGTATATAGCTTTTGCAGCGAATTTGGAGCAGATTTTGTTATAGTCATATTTCGTGTCTACGGAGCCGAGGATCGTCGTAAAATCGATTTACACGTAATGAAACATTTTTACGATATTCCCTTTCTCCACAGTCCAAACTGCTCATATATTGCATTTGCAGTGAATTTGGGGCAACTTATGTTATATGTATTTTCGTGTCCATTCAGCCTAGAATCGTCGAAATATCAACTTACACGAAATGAAATATTTTTGTGATATTCTTGTTCTCCACGCTCCTAACTGCTCGAAAATAGCATTTGCAGCGAATTTCGAGCAACTTATCTTATATGTATATTTCGTATCCTGGGAGCCGAGAAGGGACGAAAAGTCGACTTACAGGTAATGAAACATTTTTGTGATAATCTTCTTTCCCACACTCCAAACTGTTCCTATTTAGCTTTTGCAACGAATTTGGAGCAACTTTTGTTCTGAGAATATTTCGTGACCAGGGAGGCGCGAAATCTCGAAATATCAACACACGAAATGAAATATTTTCGTGATATTCTTGTTCCCCTAGCTCCTAGCTGCTCGAATATAGCTTTTGCAGCGAATTTGGAGCAACTTTTGTTCTGAATATATTTCGTGTCCAGGGAGCTGAGAATCCTCGAAAAATCGACTTACGCGAAATGAAAAATGTTTGTGATATTCTTGTTCCCTACACTCCAAACTGCTCGTATATAGCTTTTGCAGCGAATTTGGAGCAGAATTTGTTATAGTCATATTTCGTGTCTACGGAGCCGAGAATCGTCGTAAAATCGATTTACACGTAATGAAACATTTTTACGATATTCCCTTTCCCCACAATCCAAACTGCTCATATATTGCATTTGCAGCGATTTTGGGGCAACTTTTGTTATATGTATTTTCGTGTCCATTCAACCTAGAATCGTCGAAATATCAACTTACACGAAATGAAATATTTTTGTGATATTCTTGTTCTCCACGCTCCTAACTGCTCGAAAATAGCATTTGCAGCGAAATTCGAGCAACTTTCGTTATATGTTTATTTCGAGACCAGGGAGCCGAGAATCATCGAAATATCGACTTACACCAAATGAAATATTTTGGTGATATTCTTGTTCCCCAAGCTCCTAACTGCTCGTAAATAGCATTTGCAGCGATTTTGGAGCAACTTATGTTATATGTATATTTCGTATTCTGGGAGCCGAGAAGCGACGAAAAGTCGACTTACAGGTAATGAAACATTTTTGTGTTAATCTTCTTCCCCACACTCCAAACTATTCCTATTTAGCTTTTGCAGTGAATTTGGAGCAACTTTTGTACTGAGAATATTTCGTGACCAGCTAGCCGCGAGATGTCGAAATATCAACTTACACGAAATGAAATATTTTTGTGATATTCTTGTTCCCCACGCTCCTAACTGCTCGTAAATGGCATTTGCTGCGAATTTGGAGCAACGTTTGTTATATGTATATTTCGTGACCAGGGAGCCGAGAATCATCGAAATATCGACTTTCACGAAATGAAATATTTTTGTGATATTCTTTTTCCCCTTACTTCAATCTGCTGGTATATAGCTTTTACAGCGAATTTGGAGCAACTTTTGTTCTGAGCATACTTCGTGTCCCGGGAGCTGAGAATCGTCGAAATATCGAAATACACGAAATGAAAAATTTTTGTGATATTCTTGTTCCCCACATTTTAAACTGCTTTATATAGCTTTTGCATCTCATTTGGAGCAACTTTTGTTCTGAGAATATTTCGTGACCAGGGAGCCGCGAAATGTCGAAATATCAACTTACACGAAATGAAATATTATTGTGATATTCTTGTTCCCCACGCTCCTAACTGCTCGCAAATAGCTTTTGCAGCGAATTTGTAGCAACTTTTGTTATATGTTCATTTCGAGACCAGGGAGCCGAGAATCATCGAAATATCGACTTACACCAAATGAAATATTTTTGTGATATTCTTGTTCCACACGCTCCTAACTGCTTGTAAATAGCATTTGTAGCGAATTTGGAGCAACTTTTGTTCTGAGCATATTTCGTGTCCCGGGAACTGAGAATCGTCGAAATATTGACTTACACGAAATGAAAAATTTTTGTGATATTCTTGTTCCCCACACTTTAAACTGCTTTGCATCTCATTTGGAGCATCTCATTTGGAGCAACTTTTGTTCTGAGAATATTTCGTGACCAGGGAGCCGCGAAATGTCGAAATATCAACTTACACGAAATGAAATATTTTTGTGATATTCTTGTTCCCCACGCTCCTAACTGCTCGTAAATAGCTTTTGCAGCGCATTTGGAGCAACTTTTGTTATATGTTTATTTCGAGACCAGGGAGCCGAGAATCAACGAAATATCGACTTACACGAATTGAAATATTTTTGTGATACTCTTGTTCCCCACGCTCCTAACTGCTCGTAAATAGCATTTGCAGCGATTTTGGAGCAACTTATGTTATATGTATATTTCGTATCCTGGGAGCCGAGAATCGACGAAAAGTCGACTTTCAGGTAATGAAACATTTTTATGATAATCTTCTTCCCCACACTCCAAACTATTGCTATTTAGCTTTTGCAGCGAATTTGGAGCTACTTTTGTTCTGAGAATATTTCGTGTCCAGGGAGTCGCGTAAGGTCGAAATATCAACTTACACGAAATGAAATATTTTTGTGATATTCTTGTTCCCCACGCTCCTAACTGCTCGTAAATAGCATGTGCTGCGAATTTGGAGCAACGTTTGTTATTTGTATATTTCGTGACCAGGGAGCCGAGAATCATCGAAATATCGACTTTCACGAAATGAAATATTTTTGTGATATTCTTTTTCCCCTTACTCCAATCTGCTGGTATATAGCTTTTGCAGCGAATTTGGAGCAACTTTTGTTCTGAGCATATTTCGTGTCCCGGGAACTGAGAATCGTCGAAATATCGACTTACACGAAATGAAAAATTTTTGTGCTATTCTTGTTCCCCACACTTTAAACTATTTTATATAGCTTTTGTAGCTCCTTTGGTGTAACTTTTGTTCTGAGAATAATTCGTGACTAGGGAGCCGCGGATCGTCGAGAAATCGACTTACGCCAAAGGAAACATTTTTGTAATATTCTTGTTCCCCACACTCCAAACTGCTCGCATATAGCTTTTGCAGCGAATATGGAGCAACTTTTGTTCTGAATATATTTCGTGTCCAGGGAGCTGAGAATCCTCGAAAAATCGACTTACGCGAAATGATGAATTTTTGTGATATTCTTGATCCCCACACTCCAAACTGCTCGTATATAGCTTTTGCAGCGAATTTGGAGCAGATTTTGTTATAGTCACATTTCGTGTCTACGGAGCCGAGAATCGTCGTAAAATCGATTTACACGTAATAAAACATTTTTATGATATTCTTGTTCCCCACACTCCAAACAGCGAATTTGGAGCAACTTTTGTTATATGTATTTTCGTGTCCATTGAGCCGAGAATCGTCGAAATATCAACTAACCCGAAATGAAATATTTTTGTGATATTCTTGTTCTCCACGATCCTAACTGCTCGTAAATAGCTTTGCAGCGAATTTGGAGCAACTTTTGTTCTGAGCATATTTCGTGTCCCGGGAACTGAGAATCGTCGAAATATCAACTTACCCGAAATGAAATATTTTTGTGATATTCTTGTTCCCCACGATCCTAACTGCTCGTAAATAGCATTTGCAGCGATTTTGGAGCAACTTATTTTATATGTATGTTTCGTAACCTGGGAGCCGAGAATCGACGAAAAGTCGACTTACAGGTAATGAAACATTTTGATGATATTCATCTTCCCCACACTCCAAACTATTCCTATTTAGCTTTTGCAGCGAATTTGGAGCTACTTTTGTTCTGAGAATATTTCGTGTCCAGGTCGAAATATCAACTTACACGAAATGAAATATTTTTGTGACATTCTTGTTGCCCACGCTCCTAACTGCTCGTAAATAGCATTTGCAGCGATTTTGGAGCAGCTTTTGTTATATGTATATTTCGCGACCAGGGAGCCGAGAATCATCGAAATATCGAATTTCACGAAATGAAATATTTTTGTGATGTTCTTTTTCCCCTTACTCCAATCTGCTGGTATATAGCTTTTGCTGCGAATTTGGAGCAACTTTTGTTCTGAGCATATTTCGTGTCCCGGGAACTGAGAATCGTCGAAATATCGACTTACACGAAATGAAAAATTTTTGTGATATTCTTGTTCCCCACACTTTAAACTGCTTTATATAGCTTTTGCAGCTCATTTAGAGTAACTTCTGTTCTGAGAATATTTCGTGTCCAGGGAGCCGCGTAAGGTCGAAATATCAACTTACACGAAATGAAATATTTTTGTGATATTCTTGTTCTCCACGCTCCTAACTGCTCGTAAATAGCATTTCCAGCGAATTTGGAGCAACTTTGGTTATATGTATATTTCGCGACCAGGGAGCCGAGAATCATCGAAATATCGACTTTCACGAAATGAAATATTTTTGTGATATTCTTTTTCCCCTTACTCCAATCTGCTGGTATATAGCTTTTGCTGCGAATTTGGAGCAACTTTTGTTCTGAGCATATTTCGTGTCCCGGGAACTGAGAATCGTCGAAATATCGACTTACACGAAATGAAAAATTTTTGTGATATTCTTGTTCCTCACACTTTAAACTGCTTTATATAGCTTTTGCAGCTCATTTAGAGTAACTTTTGTTCTGAGAATATTTCGTGTCCAGGGAGCCGCGTAAGGTCGAAATATCAACTTACACGAAATGAAATATTTTTGTGATATTCTTGTTCACAACGCTCCTAACTGCTCGTAAATACCATTTGCAGCCAATTTGGAGCAACTTTTGTTATATGTATATTCCGCGACCAGGGAGCCGAGAATCATCGAAATATCGACTTTCACGAAATGAAATATTTTTGTGATATTCTTTTTCCCCTTACTCTAATCTGCTGGTATATAGCTTTTGCTGCGAATTTGGAGCAACTTTTGTTCTGAGCATATTTCGTGTCCCGGGAACTGAGAATCGTCGAAATATCGACTTACACGAAATGAAAAATTTTTGTGATATTCTTGTTCCCCACACTTTAAACTGCTTTATATAGCTTTTGCAGCTCATTTAGAGTAACTTTTGTTCCGAGAATAATTCGTTACTAGGGAGCCGCGAATCGTCGAAAAATCGACTTACGCGAAAGGAAACATTTTTGTAATATTCTTGTTCCCCACGCTCCTAACTGCTCGTAAATAGCATTTGTAGCGAATTTGGAGCAACTTTTGTTATATGTATATTTCGCGAACAGGGAGCCGAGAATCATCGAAATATCGACTTTCACGAAATGAAATATTTTTGTGATATTCTTTTTCCCCTTACTCCAATCTGCTGGTATATAGCTTTTGCTGCGAATTTGGAGCAACTTTTGTTCTGAGCATATTTCGTGTCCCGGGAACTGAGAATCGTCGAAATATCGACTTACACGAAATGAAATATTTTTGTGATATTCTTGTTCCCCACGCTCCTAACTGCTCGTAAATAGCTTTTGCAGCGAATTTGGAGCAACTTTTGTTATATGTTTATTTCGAGAACAGGGAGCCGAGAATCATCGAAATATCGACTTACACGAAATGAAATATTTTTGTGATATTCTTGTTCCCCACGCTCCTAACTGCTCGTAAATAGCATTTGCAGCGATTTTGGAGCAACTTATTTTATATGTATGTTTCGTATCCTGGGAGCCGAGAATCGACGAAAAGTCGACTTACAGGTAATGAAACATTTTTATGATAATCATCTTCGCCACACTCCAAACTATTCCTATTTAAGTTTTGCAGCGAATTTGGAGCTACTTTTGTTCTGAGAATATTTCGTGTCCAGGTCGAAATATCAACTTACACGAAATGAAATATTTTTGTGATCATCTTGTTGCCCACGCCCCTAACTGCTCGTAAATAGCATTTGCAGCGATTTTGGAGCAAATTTTGTTTATGTATATTTCGCGACCAGGGAGCCGAGAATCATCGAAATATCGACTTTCACGAAATGAAATATTTTTGTGATATTCTTTTTCCCCTTACTCTAATCTGCTGGTATATAGCTTTTGCTGCGAATTTGGAGCAACTTTTGTTCTGAGCATATTTCGTGTCCCGGGAACTGAGAATCGTCGAAATATCGACTTACACGAAATGAAAAATTTTTGTGATATTCTTGTTCCCCACACTTTAAACTGCTTTATATAGCTTTTGCAGCTCATTTAGAGTAACTTCTGTTCTGAGAATATTTCGTGTCCAGGGAGCCGCGTAAGGTCGAAATATCAACTTACACGAAATGAAATATTTTTGTGATATTCTTGTTCTCCACGCTCCTAACTGCTCGTAAATAGCATTTCCTGCGAATTTGGAGCAACTTTTGTTATATGTATATTTCGCGACCAGGGAGCCGAGAATCATCGAAATATCGACTTTCACGAAATGAAATATTTTTGTGATATTCTTTTTCCCCTTACTCCAGTCTGCTGGTATATAGCTTTTGCTGCGAATTTGGAGCAACTTTTGTTCTGAGCATATTTCGTGTCCCGGGAACTGAGAATCGTCGAAATATCGACTTACACGAAATGAAAATTTTTTGTGATATTCTTGTTCCTCACACTTTAAACTGCTTTATATAGCTTTTGCAGCTCATATAGAGTAACTTTTGTTCTGAGAATATTTCGTGTCCAGGGAGCCGCGTAAGGTCGAAATATCAACTTACACGAAATGAAATATTTTTGTGATATTCTTGTTCCCCACACTCCAAACTTCTGGTATATAGCTTTTGCAGCGAATTTGGAGCAACTTTTTTCTGAGAATATATCGTGTCCAGGGAGCGTAGAATCGTCGTAAAATCGACTTAAACGTAATGAAACATTTTTATGATATTCCTGCTCCCCACACTCCAAACTGCTCGTATATAGCTTTTGCTGCGAATTTGGAGCAACTTTTTTTTGAATATATTTCGTGTCCAGGGAGCTGAGAATCCTCGAAAAATCGACTTACGCGAAATGAAAAATTTTTGTGATATTCTTGTTCCCCACACACCAAACTGCTCGTATATAGTGGCATTTGCAGCGAATTTGGAGCAACTTTTGTTCTGAGTATATTTCGTATCCAGGGAGCCGAGAATCGACGAAAAATCGACTTACACGTAATGAAACATTTTTATGATATTCTTGTTCCCCAGACTCCAAACTGCTCTTATATAGCTTTTGCAGCGAATTTGGTGCAACTTTTGTTCTGAGCATATTTCGTGTCCAGGGAACTGAGAATCCTCGAAAAATCGACTTACACCTAATGAAACATTTTTGTGATATTCTTGTTCCACACCCTCCAAACTGCTCCTATATAGCTTTTGCAGCGAATTTGCGGCAACTCATGTTCTGAGAATATTTCGTGTCCAGGGAGCCGAGAATCGTCGTAAAATTGACTTAAACTTAAGTAAACATTTTTATGATATTCTCGTTCCCCCTACTCTAAAATGCTCGTATATAGTTTTTGCAGCGAATTTGGAGCAACTTTTGTTATAGTCATATTTCGTGTGCAGGGAGCTGAGAATCGTCGTAAAATCGACTTTCACGTAATGAAACATTTTTATGATATTCTTGTTCCCCACTCTCCAAACTGCTCGTATATAGCTTTTGCAGCGAATTTGGAGCACCTTTTGTTATAGGCATATTGCGGGTCCAGGGAGCCGAGAATCATCGAAAAATCTACTTATGCGAAATGAAATATTTTTGTGATATTCTTTTTCCCCTTACTCCAATCTGCTGGTATATAGCTTTTGCTGCGAATTTGGAGCAACTTTTGTTCTGAGCATATTTCGTGTCCCGGGAACTGAGAATCGTCGAAATATCGACTTACACGAAATGAAAATTTTTTCTGATATTCTTTTTCCTCACACTTGAAACTGCTTTATATAGCTTTTGCAGCTCATTTAGAGTAACTTTTGTTCTGAGAATATTTCGTGTACAGGGAGCCGCGTAAGGTCGAAATATCAACTTACACGAAATGAAATATTTTTGTGATATTCTTGTTCACCACGCTCCTAACTGCTCGTAAATACCATTTGCAGCGAATTTGGAGCAACTTTTGTTATATGTAGATTTCGCGACCAGGGAGCCGAGAATCATCGAAATATCGACTTTCACGAAATGAAATATTTTTGTGATATTCTTTTTCCCCTTACTCTAATCTGCTGGTATATAGCTTTTGCTTCGAATTTGGAGCAACTTTTGTTCTCAGCATATTTCGTGTCCTGGGAACTGAGAATCGTCGAAATATCGACTTAAACGAAATGAAAAATTTTTGTGATATTCTTGTTCCCCACACTTTAAACTGCTTTATATAGCTTTTGCAGCTCATTTAGAGTAACTTTTGTTCTGAGAATAATTCGTTACTAGGGAGCCGCGAATCGTCGAAAAATCGACTTACGCGAAAGGAAACATTTTTGTAATATTCTTGTTCCCCACACTCCAAACTGCTCGTAAATAGCTTTTGCAGCGAATTTGGAGCAACTTTTGTTATATGTTTATTTCGAGACCAGGGAGCCGAGAATCATCGAAATATCGATTTACACGAAATGAAATATTTTTGTGATATTCTTGTTCCCCACGCTCCTAACTGCTCGTAAATAGCATTTGCAGCGATTTTGGAGCAACTTATTTTATATGTATATTTCGTATCCTGGGAGCCGAGAATCGACGAAAAGTCGACTTACAGGTAATGAAACATTTTTGTGATAATCTTGTTCCCCACGCTCCTAACTGCTCGTAAATAGCTTTTGCAGCGAATTTGGAGCATCTTTTGTTATATGTTTATTTCGAGACCAGGGAGCCGAGAATCATCGAAATATAGACTTACAGGAAATGAAATATTTTTGTGATATTCTTGTTCCCCACGCTCCTAACTGCTCGTAAATAGCATTAGCAGCGATTTTGGAGCAACTTATTTTATATGTATATTTCGTATCCTGGGAGCCGAGAATCGACGAAAAGTCGACTTATAGGTAATGAAACATTTTTATGATAATCATCTTCCCCACCCTCCAAACTATTCCTATTTAGCTTTTGCAGCGAACCTGGAGCTACTTTTGTTCTGAGAATATTTCGGGTCCAGGGAGCCGCGTAAGGTCGAAATATCAACTTACACGAAATGAAATATTTTTCTGATATTCTTGTTCCCCACGCTCCTAACTGCTCGTAAATAGCATTTGCAGCGATTTTGGAGCAACTTTTGTTATATGTATATTTCGCGACCAGGGAGCCGAGAATCATCGAAATATCGACTTTCACGAAATGAAATATTTTTGTGATATTCTTTTTCCCCTTACTCCAATCTGCTGGTATATAGCTTTTGCTGCGAATTTGGAGCAACTTTTGTTCTGAGCATATTTCGTGTCCCGGGAACTGAGAATCGTCGAAATATCGACTTACACGAAATGAAATATTTTTGTGATATTCTTGTTCCCCACGCTCCTAACTGCTCGTAAATAGCTTTTGCAGCGAATTTGGAGCAACTTTTGTTATATGTTTATTTCGAGAACAGGGAGCCGAGAATCATCGAAATATCGACTTACACGAAATGAAATATTTTTGTGATATTCTTGTTCCCCACGCTCCTAACTGCTCGTAAATAGCATTTGCAGCGATTTTGGAGCAACTTATTTTATATGTATGTTTCGTATCCTGGGAGCCGAGAATCGACGAAAAGTCGACTTACAGGTAATGAAACACTTTTATGATAATCATCTTCGCCACACTCCAAACTATTCCTATTTAGCTTTTGCAGCGAATTTGGAGCTACTTTTGTTCTGAGAATATTTCGTGTCCAGGTCGAAATATCAACTTACACGAAATGAAATATTTTTGTGATATTCTTGTTGCCCACGCCCCTAACTGCTCGTAAATAGCATTTGCAGCGATTTTGGAGCAAATTTTGTTTATGTATATTTCGCGACCAGGGAGCCGAGAATCATCGAAATATCGACTTTCACGAAATGAAATATTTTGGTGATATTCTTTTTCCCCTTACTCTAATCTGCTGGTATATAGCTTTTGCTGCGAATTTGGAGCAACTTTTGTTCTGAGCATATTTCGTGTCCCGGGAACTAAGAATCGTCGAAATATCGACTTACACGAAATGAAAAAGTTTTGTGATGTTCTTGTTCCTCACACTTTAAACTGCTTTATATAGCTTTTGCAGCGATTTAGAGTAACTTTTGTTCTGAGAATATTTCGTGTCCAGGGAGCCGCGTAAGGTCGAAATATCAACTTACACGAAATGAAATATTTTTGTGATATTCTTGTTCACCACGCTCCTAACTGCTCGTAAATACCATTTGCAGCGATTTTGGAGCAAATTTTGTTTATGTATATTTCGCGACCAGGGAGCCGAGAATCATCGAAATTTCGACTTTCACGAAATGAAATATTTTTGTGATATTTTTTTCCCCTTACTCCAATCTGCTAGTATATAGCTTTTGCTGCGAATTTGGAGCAACTTTTGTTCTGAGCATATTTCGTGTCCCGGGAACTGAGAATCGTCGAAATATCGACTTACACGAAATGAAATATTTTTGTGATATTCTTGTTCCCCACACTTTAAACTGCTTTATATAGCTTTTGCAGCTCATTTAGAGTAACTTCTGTTCTGAGAATATTTCGTGTCCAGGGAGCCGCGTAAGGTCGAAATATCAACTTACACGAAATGAAATATTTTTGTGATATTCTTGTTCTCCACGCTCCTAACTGCTCGTAAATAGCATTTCCTGCGAATTTGGAGCAACTTTTGTTATATGTATATTTCGCGACCAGGGAGCCGAGAATCATCGAAGTATCGACTTTCACGAAATGAAATATTTTTGTGATATTCTTTTTCCCCTTACTCCAGTCTGCTGGTATATAGCTTTTGCTGCGAATTTGGAGCAACTTTTGTTCTGAGCATATTTCGTGTCCCGGGAACTGAGAATCGTCGAAATATCGACTTACACGAAATGAAAATTTTTTGTGATGTTCTTGTTCCTCACACTTTAAACTACTTTATATAGCTTTTGCAGCTCATTTAGAGTAACTTTTGTTCTGAGAATATTTCGTGTCCAGGGAGCCGCGTAAGGTCGAAATATCAACTTACACGAAATGAAATATTTTTGTGATATTCTTGTTCACCACGCTCCTAACTGCTCGTAAATACCATTTGCAGCGAATTTGGAGCAACTTTTGTTATATGTAGATTTCGCGACCAGGGAGCCGAGAATCATCGAAATATCGACTTTCACGAAATGAAATATTTTTGTGATATTCTTTTTCCCCTTACTCTAATCTGCTGGTATATAGCTTTTGCTTCGAATTTGGAGCAACTTTTGTTCTCAGCATATTTCGTGTCCTGGGAACTGAGAATCGTCGAAATATCGACTTACACGAAATGAAAAATTTTTGTGATATTCTTGTTCCCCACACTTTAAACTGCTTTATATAGCTTTTGCAGCTCATTTAGAGTAACTTTTGTTCTGAGAATAATTCGTTACTAGGGAGCCGCGAATCGTCGAAAAATCGACTTACGCGAAAGGAAACATTTTTGTAATATTCTTGTTCCCCACACTCCAAACTGCTCGTAAATAGCTTTTGCAGCGAATTTGGAGCAACTTTTGTTATATGTTTATTTCGAGACCAGGGAGCCGAGAATCATCGAAATATCGATTTACACGAAATGAAATATTTTTGTGATATTCTTGTTCCCCACGCTCCTAACTGCTCGTAAATAGCATTTGCAGCGATTTTGGAGCAACTTATTTTATATGTATATTTCGTATCCTGGGAGCCGAGAATCGAGGAAAAGTCGACTTACAGGTAATGAAACATTTTTGTGATAATCTTGTTCCCCACGCTCCTAACTGCTCGTAAATAGCTTTTGCAGCGAATTTGGAGCATCTTTTGTTATATGTTTATTTCGAGACCAGGGAGCCGAGAATCATCGAAATATAGACTTACAGGAAATGAAATATTTTTGTGATATTCTTGTTCCCCACGCTCCTAACTGCTCGTAAATAGCATTAGCAGCGATTTTGGAGCAACTTATTTTATATGTATATTTCGTATCCTGGGAGCCGAGAATCGACGAAAAGTCGACTTATAGGTAATGAAACATTTTTATGATAATCATCTTCCCCACCCTCCAAACTATTCCTATTTAGCTTTTGCAGCGAACCTGGAGCTACTTTTGTTCTGAGAATATTTCGGGTCCAGGGAGCCGCGTAAGGTCGAAATATCAACTTACACGAAATGAAATATTTTTCTGATATTCTTGTTCCCCACGCTCCTAACTGCTCGTAAATAGCATTTGCAGCGATTTTGGAGCAACTTTTGTTATATGTATATTTCGCGACCAGGGAGCCGAGAATCATCGAAATATCGACTTTCACGAAATGAAATATTTTTGTGATATTCTTTTTCCCCTTACTCCAATCTGCTGGTATATAGCTTTTGCTGCGAATTTGGAGCAACTTTTGTTCTGAGCATATTTCGTGTCCCGGGAACTGAGAATCGTCGAAATATCGACTTACACGAAATGAAATATTTTTGTGATATTCTTGTTCCCCACGCTCCTAACTGCTCGTAAATAGCTTTTGCAGCGAATTTGGAGCAACTTTTGTTATATGTTTATTTCGAGAACAGGGAGCCGAGAATCATCGAAATATCGACTTACACGAAATGAAATATTTTTGTGATATTCTTGTTCCCCACGCTCCTAACTGCTCGTAAATAGCATTTGCAGCGATTTTGGAGCAACTTATTTTATATGTATGTTTCGTATCCTGGGAGCCGAGAATCGACGAAAAGTCGACTTACAGGTAATGAAACACTTTTATGATAATCATCTTCGCCACACTCCAAACTATTCCTATTTAGCTTTTGCAGCGAATTTGGAGCTACTTTTGTTCTGAGAATATTTCGTGTCCAGGTCGAAATATCAACTTACACGAAATGAAATATTTTTGTGATATTCTTGTTGCCCACGCCCCTAACTGCTCGTAAATAGCATTTGCAGCGATTTTGGAGCAAATTTTGTTTATGTATATTTCGCGACCAGGGAGCCGAGAATCATCGAAATATCGACTTTCACGAAATGAAATATTTTGGTGATATTCTTTTTCCCCTTACTCTAATCTGCTGGTATATAGCTTTTGCTGCGAATTTGGAGCAACTTTTGTTCTGAGCATATTTCGTGTCCCGGGAACTAAGAATCGTCGAAATATCGACTTACACGAAATGAAAAAGTTTTGTGATGTTCTTGTTCCTCACACTTTAAACTGCTTTATATAGCTTTTGCAGCGATTTAGAGTAACTTTTGTTCTGAGAATATTTCGTGTCCAGGGAGCCGCGTAAGGTCGAAATATCAACTTACACGAAATGAAATATTTTTGTGATATTCTTGTTCACCACGCTCCTAACTGCTCGTAAATACCATTTGCAGCGAATTTGGAGCAACTTTTGTTATATGTATATTTCGCGACCAGGGAGCCGAGAATCATCGAAATATCGACTTTCACGAAATGAAATATTTTTGTGATATTCTTTTTCCCCTTACTCTAATCTGCTGGTATATAGCTTTTGCTTCGAATTTGGAGCAACTTTTGTTCTCAGCATATTTCGTGTCCTGGGAACTGAGAATCGTCGAAATATCGACTTACACGAAATGAAAAATTTTTGTGATATTCTTGTTCCCCACACTTTAAACTGCTTTATATAGCTTTTGCAGCTCATTTAGAGTAACTTTTGTTCTGAGAATAATTCGTTACTAGGGAGCCGCGAATCGTCGAAAAATCGACTTACGCGAAAGGAAACATTTTTGTAATATTCTTGTTCCCCACACTCCAAACTGCTCGTAAATAGCTTTTGCAGCGAATTTGGAGCAACTTTTGTTATATGTTTATTTCGAGACCAGGGAGCCGAGAATCATCGAAATATAGACTTACACGAAATGAAATATTTTTCTGATATTCTTGTTCCCCACGCTCCTAACTGCTCGTAAATAGCATTTGCAGCGATTTTGGAGCAACTTATTTTATATGTATATTTCGTATCCTGGGAGCCGAGAATCGACGAAAAGTCGACTTATAGGTAATGAAACATTTTTATGATAATCATCTTCCCCACCCTCCAAACTATTCCTATTTAGCTTTTGCAGCGAACCTGGAGCTACTTTTGTTCTGAGAATATTTCGGGTCCAGGGAGCCGCGTAAGGTCGAAATATCAACTTACACGAAATGAAATATTTTTCTGATATTCTTGTTCCCCACGCTCCTAACTGCTCGTAAATAGCATTTGCAGCGATTTTGGAGCAACTTTTGTTATATGTATATTTCGCGACCAGGGAGCCGAGAATCATCGAAATATCGACTTTCACGAAATGAAATATTTTTGTGATATTCTTTTTCCCCTTACTCCAATCTGCTGGTATATAGCTTTTGCTGCGAATTTGGAGCAACTTTTGTTCTGAGCATATTTCGTGTCCCGGGAACTGAGAATCGTCGAAATATCGACTTACACGAAATGAAATATTTTTGTGATATTCTTGTTCCCCACGCTCCTAACTGCTCGTAAATAGCTTTTGCAGCGAATTTGGAGCAACTTTTGTTATATGTTTATTTCGAGAACAGGGAGCCGAGAATCATCGAAATATCGACTTACACGAAATGAAATATTTTTGTGATATTCTTGTTCCCCACGCTCCTAACTGCTCGTAAATAGCATTTGCAGCGATTTTGGAGCAACTTATTTTATATGTATATTTCGTATCCTGGGAGCCGAGAATCGACGAAAAGTCGACTTACAGGTAATGAAACATTTTTGTGATAATCTTGTTCCCCACGCTCCTAACTGCTCGTAAATAACTTTTGCAGCGAATTTGGAGCATCTTTTGTTATATGTTTATTTCGAGACCAGGGAGCCGAGAATCATCGAAATATAGACTTACACGAAATGAAATATTTTTCTGATATTCTTGTTCCCCACGCTCCTAACTGCTCGTAAATAGCATTAGCAGCGATTTTGGAGCAACTTATTTTATATGTATATTTCGTATCCTGGGAGCCGAGAATCGACGAAAAGTCGACTTATAGGTAATGAAACATTTTTATGATAATCATCTTCCCCACCCTCCAAACTATTCCTATTTAGCTTTTGCAGCGAACCTGGAGCTACTTTTGTTCTGAGAATATTTCGGGTCCAGGGAGCCGCGTAAGGTCGAAATATCAACTTACACGAAATGAAATATTTTTCTGATATTCTTGTTCCCCACGCTCCTAACTGCTCGTAAATAGCATTTGCAGCGATTTTGGAGCAACTTTTGTTATATGTATATTTCGCGACCAGGGAGCCGAGAATCATCGAAATATCGACTTTCACGAAATGAAATATTTTTGTGATATTCTTTTTCCCCTTACTCCAATCTGCTGGTATATAGCTTTTGCTGCGAATTTGGAGCAACTTTTGTTCTGAGCATATTTCGTGTCCCGGGAACTGAGAATCGTCGAAATATCGACTTACACGAAATGAAATATTTTTGTGATATTCTTGTTCCCCACGCTCCTAACTGCTCGTAAATAGCTTTTGCAGCGAATTTGGAGCAACTTTTGTTATATGTTTATTTCGAGAACAGGGAGCCGAGAATCATCGAAATATCGACTTACACGAAATGAAATATTTTTGTGATATTCTTGTTCCCCACGCTCCTAACTGCTCGTAAATAGCATTTGCAGCGATTTTGGAGCAACTTATTTTATATGTATGTTTCGTATCCTGGGAGCCGAGAATCGACGAAAAGTCGACTTACAGGTAATGAAACACTTTTATGATAATCATCTTCGCCACACTCCAAACTATTCCTATTTAGCTTTTGCAGCGAATTTGGAGCTACTTTTGTTCTGAGAATATTTCGTGTCCAGGTCGAAATATCAACTTACACGAAATGAAATATTTTTGTGATATTCTTGTTGCCCACGCCCCTAACTGCTCGTAAATAGCATTTGCAGCGATTTTGGAGCAAATTTTGTTTATGTATATTTCGCGACCAGGGAGCCGAGAATCATCGAAATATCGACTTTCACGAAATGAAATATTTTGGTGATATTCTTTTTCCCCTTACTCTAATCTGCTGGTATATAGCTTTTGCTGCGAATTGGGAGCAACTTTTGTTCTGAGCATATTTCGTGTCCCGGGAACTAAGAATCGTCGAAATATCGACTTACACGAAATGAAAAAGTTTTGTGATGTTCTTGTTCCTCACACTTTAAACTGCTTTATATAGCTTTTGCAGCGATTTAGAGTAACTTTTGTTCTGAGAATATTTCGTGTCCAGGGAGCCGCGTAAGGTCGAAATATCAACTTACACGAAATGAAATATTTTTGTGATATTCTTGTTCACCACGCTCCTAACTGCTCGTAAATACCATTTGCAGCGAATTTGGAGCAACTTTTGTTATATGTATATTTCGCGACCAGGGAGCCGAGAATCATCGAAATATCGACTTTCACGAAATGAAATATTTTTGTGATATTCTTTTTCCCCTTACTCTAATCTGCTGGTATATAGCTTTTGCTTCGAATTTGGAGCAACTTTTGTTCTCAGCATATTTCGTGTCCTGGGAACTGAGAATCGTCGAAATATCGACTTACACGAAATGAAAAATTTTTGTTATATTCTTGTTCCCCACACTTTAAACTGCTTTATATAGCTTTTGCAGCTCATTTAGAGTAACTTTTGTTCTGAGAATAATTCGTTACTAGGGAGCCGCGAATCGTCGAAAAATCGACTTACGCGAAAGGAAACATTTTTGTAATATTCTTGTTCCCCACACTCCAAACTGCTCGTAAATAGCTTTTGCAGCGAATTTGGAGCAACTTTTGTTATATGTTTATTTCGAGACCAGGGAGCCGAGAATCATCGAAATATAGACTTACACGAAATGAAATATTTTTCTGATATTCTTGTTCCCCACGCTCCTAACTGCTCGTAAATAGCATTTGCAGCGATTTTGGAGCAACTTATTTTATATGTATATTTCGTATCCTGGGAGCCGAGAATCGACGAAAAGTCGACTTATAGGTAATGAAACATTTTTATGATAATCATCTTCCCCACCCTCCAAACTATTCCTATTTAGCTTTTGCAGCGAACCTGGAGCTACTTTTGTTCTGAGAATATTTCGGGTCCAGGGAGCCGCGTAAGGTCGAAATATCAACTTACACGAAATGAAATATTTTTCTGATATTCTTGTTCCCCACGCTCCTAACTGCTCGTAAATAGCATTTGCAGCGATTTTGGAGCAACTTTTGTTATATGTATATTTCGCGACCAGGGAGCCGAGAATCATCGAAATATCGACTTTCACGAAATGAAATATTTTTGTGATATTCTTTTTCCCCTTACTCCAATCTGCTGGTATATAGCTTTTGCTGCGAATTTGGAGCAACTTTTGTTCTGAGCATATTTCGTGTCCCGGGAACTGAGAATCGTCGAAATATCGACTTACACGAAATGAAATATTTTTGTGATATTCTTGTTCCCCACGCTCCTAACTGCTCGTAAATAGCTTTTGCAGCGAATTTGGAGCAACTTTTGTTATATGTTTATTTCGAGAACAGGGAGCCGAGAATCATCGAAATATCGACTTACACGAAATGAAATATTTTTGTGATATTCTTGTTCCCCACGCTCCTAACTGCTCGTAAATAGCATTTGCAGCGATTTTGGAGCAACTTATTTTATATGTATATTTCGTATCCTGGGAGCCGAGAATCGACGAAAAGTCGACTTACAGGTAATGAAACATTTTTGTGATAATCTTGTTCCCCACGCTCCTAACTGCTCGTAAATAACTTTTGCAGCGAATTTGGAGCATCTTTTGTTATATGTTTATTTCGAGACCAGGGAGCCGAGAATCATCGAAATATAGACTTACACGAAATGAAATATTTTTCTGATATTCTTGTTCCCCACGCTCCTAACTGCTCGTAAATAGCATTTGCAGCGATTTTGGAGCAACTTATTTTATATGTATATTTCGTATCCTGGGAGCCGAGAATCGACGAAAAGTCGACTTATAGGTAATGAAACATTTTTATGATAATCATCTTCCCCACCCTCCAAACTATTCCTATTTAGCTTTTGCAGCGAACCTGGAGCTACTTTTGTTCTGAGAATATTTCGGGTCCAGGGAGCCGCGTAAGGTCGAAATATCAACTTACACGAAATGAAATATTTTTCTAATATTCTTGTTCCCCACGCTCCTAACTGCTCGTAAATAGCATTTGCAGCGATTTTGGAGCAACTTTTGTTATATGTATATTTCGCGACCAGGGAGCCGAGAATCATCGAAATATCGACTTTCACGAAATGAAATATTTTTGTGATATTCTTTTTCCCCTTACTCCAATCTGCTGGTATATAGCTTTTGCTGCGAATTTGGAGCAACTTTTGTTCTGAGCATATTTCGTGTCCCGGGAACTGAGAATCGTCGAAATATCGACTTACACGAAATGAAATATTTTTGTGATATTCTTGTTCCCCACGCTCCTAACTGCTCGTAAATAGCTTTTGCAGCGAATTTGGAGCAACTTTTGTTATATGTTTATTTCGAGAACAGGGAGCCGAGAATCATCGAAATATCGACTTACACGAAATGAAATATTTTTGTGATATTCTTGTTCCCCACGCTCCTAACTGCTCGTAAATAGCATTTGCAGCGATTTTGGAGCAACTTATTTTATATGTATGTTTCGTATCCTGGGAGCCGAGAATCGACGAAAAGTCGACTTACAGGTAATGAAACATTTTTATGATAATCATCTTCGCCACACTCCAAACTATTCCTATTTAGCTTTTGCAGCGAATTTGGAGCTACTTTTGTTCTGAGAATATTTCGTGTCCAGGTCGAAATATCAACTTACACGAAATGAAATATTTTTGTGATATTCTTGTTGCCCACGCCCCTAACTGCTCGTAAATAGCATTTGCAGCGATTTTGGAGCAAATTTTGTTTATGTATATTTCGCGACCAGGGAGCCGAGAATCATCGAAATATCGACTTTCACGAAATGAAATATTTTTGTGATATTCTTTTTCCCCTTACTCTAATCTGCGGGTATATAGCTTTTGCTGCGAATTTGGAGCAACTTTTGTTCTGAGCATATTTCGTGTCCCGGGAACTGAGAATCGTCGAAATATCGACTTACACGAAATGAAAAAGTTTTGTGATATTCTTGTTCCCCACACTTTAAACTGCTTTATATAGCTTTTGCAGCTCATTTAGAGTAACTTTTGTTCTGAGAATATTACGTGTCCAGGGAGCCGCGTAAGGTCGAAATATCAACTTACACGAAATGAAATATTTTTGTGATATTCTTGTTCACCACGCTCCTAACTGCTCGTAAATACCATTTGCAGCGAATTTGGAGCAACTTTTGTTATATGTATATTTCGCGAACCAGGGAGCCGAGAATCATCGAAATATCGACTTTCACGAAATGAAATATTTTTGTGATATTCTTTTTCCCCTTACTCTAATCTGCTGGTATATAGCTTTTGCTGCGAATTTGGAGCAACTTTTGTTCTGAGCATATTTCGTGTCCTGGGAACTGAGAATCGTCGAAATAGCGACTTACACGAAATGAAAAATTTTTGTGATATTCTTGTTCCCCACGCTTTAAACTGTTTTATATAGCTTTTGCAGCTCATTTAGAGTAACTTTTGTTCTGAGAAAAATTCGTTACTAGGGAGCCGCGAATCGTCGAAAAATCGACTTACGCGAAAGGAAACATTTTTGTAATATTCTTGTTCCCCACACTCCAAACTGCTCGTAAATAGCTTTTGCAGCGAATTTGGAGCAACTTTTGTTATATGTTTATTTCGAGACCAGGGAGCCGAGAATCATCGAAATATCGACTTACACGAAATGAAATATTTTTGTGATATTCTTGTTCCCCACGCTCCTAACTGCTCGTAAATAGCATTTGCAGCGATTTTGGAGCAACTTATTTTATATGTATATTTCGTATCCTTGGAGCCGAGAATCGACGAAAAGTCGACTTACAGGTAATGAAACATTTTTGTGATAATCTTGTTCCCCACGCTCCTAACTGTTCGTAAATAGCTTTTGCAGCGAATTTGGAGCAACATTTGTTATATGTTTATTTCGAGACCAGGGAGCCGAGAATCATCGAAATATAGACTTACACGAAATGAAAAATTTTTGTGATATTCTTGATCCCCACACTCCAAACTGCTCGTATATAGCTTTTGCAGCGAATTTGGAGCAGATTTTGTTATAGTCACATTTCGTGTCTACGGAGCCGAGAATCGTCGTAAAATCGATTTACACGTAATAAAACATTTTTATGATATTCTTGTTCCCCACACACCAAACTGCTCGTATATTGCATTTGCAGCGAACTTGGAGCAACTTTTGTTATATGTATTTTCGTGTCCATTGAGCCGAGAATCGTCGAAATATCAACTTACCCGAAATGAAATATTTTTGTGATATTCTTGTTCCCCACGCTCCTAACTGCTCGTAAATAGCATTTGCAGCGATTTTGGAGCAACTTATTTTAAATGTATATTTCGTATCCTGGGAGCCGAGAATCGACGAAAAGTCGACTTACAGGTAATGAAACATTTTTATGATAATCTTCTTCCCCACACTCCAAACTATTACTATTTAGCTTTTGCAGCGAATTTGGAGCTACTTTTGTTCTGGGAGTATTTCGTGTCCAGGGAGCCGCGTAAGGTCGAAATATTAACTTACACGAAATGAAATATTTTTGTGATATTCTTGTTCTCCACGCTCCTAACTGCTCGTAAATAGCTTTTGCAGCGAATTTGGAGCAACTTTTTTATATGTTTATTTCGAGACCAGGGAGCCGAGAATCATCGAAATATCGACTTACACGAATTGAAATATTTTTGTGATATTCTTGTTCCCCACGCTCCTAACTGCTCGTAAATAGCATTTGCAGCGATTTTGGAGCAACTTATTTTATATGTATATTTCGTATCCTGGGAGCCGAGAATCGACGAAATGTCGACTTACAGGTAATGAAACATTTTTATGATAATCTTCTTCCCCACACTCCAAACTATTCCTATTTAGCTTTTGCAGCGAATTTGGAGCTACTTTTGTTCTGAGAATATTTCGTGTCCAGGGAGTCGCGTAAGGTCGAAATATCAACTTACACGAAATGAAATATTTTTGTGATATTCTTGTTCCCCACGCTCCTAACTGCTCGTAAATAGCATTTGCTGCGAATTTGGAGCAACGTTTGTTATGTGTATATTTCGTGACCAGGGAGCCGAGAATCATCGAAATATCGACTTTCACGAAATGAAATATTTTTGTGATATTCTTTTTCCCCTTACTCTAATCTGCTGGTATATAGCTTTTGCAGCGAATTTGGAGCAACTTTTGTTCTGAGCATATTTCGTGTCCAGGGAACTGAGAATCGTCGAAATATCGACTTACACGAAATGAAAAATTTTTGTGATATTCTTGTTCCCCACACTTTAAACTGCTTTATATAGCTTTTGAAGCTTATTTAGAGTAACTTTTGTTCTGAGAATATTTCGTTTCCAGGGAGCCGTGTAAGGTCGAAATATCAACTTACACGAAATGAAATATTTTTGTGCTGTTCTTGTTCCCCTCGCTCGTAACTGCTCGAAAATAGCTTTTGCAGCGAATTTGGAGCAACTTTTGTTATATGTTTATTTCGAGACCAGGGAGCCGAGAATCATCGAAATATCGACTTACACGAAATGAAATATTTTTGTGATATTCTTGTTCCCCACGATCCTAACTGCTCGTAAATAGCATTTGCAGCGATTTTGGAGCAACTTTTGTTATATGTATATTTCGCGACCAGGGAGCCGAGAATCATCGAAATATCGACTTTCACGAAATGAAATATTTTTGTAATATTCTTCTTCCCCACGCTCCTAACTGCTCGAAAATAGCATTTTCAGCGATTTTGGAGCAACTTATGTTATATGTATAGTTCGTATCCTGGGAGGCGAGAAGCGACGGAAAGTCGACTTACAGATAATGAAACATTTTTGTGATAATCTTCTTTCCCACACTCCAAACTATTCCTATTTAGCTTTTGCAACGAATTTGGAGCAACTTTTGTTCTGAGAATATTTCGTGACCAGGGAGCCGCGAAATGTCGAAATATCAACTTACACGAAATGAAATATTATTGTGATATTCTTGTTCCCCACGCTCCTAACTGCTCGTAAATAGCTTTTGCAGCGAATTTGGAGCAACTTTTGTTATATGTATATTTCGCGACCAGGGAGCCGAGAATCATCGAAATATCGACTTACACGAAATGAAAAATTTTTGTGATATTCTTGTTGCCCACGCTCCTAACTGCTCGTAAATAGCATTTGCAGCGATTTTGGAGCAACTTTTGTTATATGTATATTTCGCGACCAGGGAGCCCAGAATCATCGAAATATCGACTTTCACGAAATGAAATATTTTTGTGATATTCTTTTTCCCCTTACTCCAATCTGCTGGTATATAGCTTTTGCTGCGAATTTGGAGCAACTTTTGTTCTGAGCATATTTCGTGTCCCGGGAACTGAGAATCGTCGAAATATCGACTTACACGAAATGAAAAATTTTTGTGATATTCTTGTTCCCCACACTTTAAACTGCTTTATATAGCTTTTGAAGCTCATTTAGAGTAACTTTTGTTCTGAGAATATTTCGTGTCCAGGGAGCCGCGTAAGTTCGAAATATCAACTTACACAAAATGAAATATTTTTGTGATATTCTTGTTCTTCACGCTCCTAACTGCTCGTAAATAGCATTTGCAGCTAATTTGGAGCAACTTTTGTTATATGTATATTTTGCGACCAGGGAGCCGAGAATCATCGAAATATCGACTTTCACGAAATGAAATATTTTTGTGATATTCTTTTTCCCCTTACTCCAATCTGCTGGTTTATAGCTTTTGCAGCGAATTTGGAGCAACTTTTGTTCTGAGCATATTTCGTGTCCCGGGAACTGAGAATCGTCGAAATATCGACTTACACGAAATGAAAAATTTTTGTGATATTCTTGTTCCCCACACTTTCAACTGCTTTATATAGCTTTTGCAGCTCATTTAGAGTAACTTTTGTTCTGAGAATAATTCGTGACTAGGGAGCCGCGAATCGTCGAAAAATCGACTTACGCGAAAGGAAACATTTTTGTAATATTCTTGTTCCCCACACTCCAAACTGCTCGCATATAGCTTTTTAAGCGAATTTGGAGCAACTTTTGTTCTGAATATATTTCGTGTCCAGGGAGCTGAGAATCCTCGAAAATCGACTTACGCGAAATGAAGAATTTTTGTGATATTCTTGTTCCCCACACTCCAAACCGCTCGTATATAGCTTTTGCAGCGAATTTGGAGCAGATTTTGTTATAGTCATATTTCCTGTCCACGGAGCCGAGAATCGTAGTAAAATCGATTTACACATAATAAAACATTTTTATGATATTCTTGTTCCCCACACTCCAAACTGCTCGTATATTGCATTTGCAGCGAATTTGGAGCAACTTTTGTTATATGTGTTTTCGTGTCCATTGAGCCTAGGATCGTCGAAATATCAACTTACAAGAAATGAAATATTTTTGTGATATTCGTGTTCTCCACGCCTCTAACTGCTCGTAAATAGCTTTTGCAGCGAATTTGGAGCAACTTTTGTTATGTTTATTTCGAGACCAGGGAGCCGAGAATCATCGAAATATCGACTTACACGAAATGAAATATTGTGATATTCTTGTTCCCCACGCTCCTAACTGCTCGTAAATAGCAATTGCTGCGAATTTGGAGCAACGTTTGTTATATGTATATTTCGTGACCAGGGAGCCGAGAATCATCGAAATATCGACTTTCACGAAATGAAATATTTTTGTGATATTCTTTTTCCCCTTACTCCAATCTGCTGGTATATAGCTTTTGCTGCGAATTTGGAGCAACTTTTGTTCTGAGCATATTTCGTGTCCCGGGAACTGAGAATCGTCGAAATATCGACTTACACGAAATGAAAAATTTTTGTGATATTCTTGTTCCCCACACTTTAAACTGCTTTATATAGCTTTTGAAGCTCATTTAGAGTAACTTTTGTTCTGAGAATATTTCGTGTCCAGGGAGCCGCGTAAGTTCGAAATATCAACTTACACAAAATGAAATATTTTTGTGATATTCTTGTTCTTCACGCTCCTAACTGCTCGTAAATAGCATTTGCAGCTAATTTGGAGCAACTTTTGTTATATGTATATTTTGCGACCAGGGAGCCGAGAATCATCGAAATATCGACTTTCACGAAATGAAATCTTTTTGTGATATTCTTTTTCCCGTACTCCAATCTGCTGGTTTATAGCTTTTGCAGCGAATTTGGAGCAACTTTTGTTCTGAGCATATTTCGTGTCCCGGGAACTGAGAATCGTCGAAATATCGACTTACACGAAATGAAAAATTTTTGTGATATTCTTGTTCCCCACACTTTCAACTGCTTTATATAGCTTTTGCAGCTCATTTAGAGTAACTTTTGTTCTGAGAATAATTCGTGACTAGGGAGCCGCGAATCGTCGAAAAATCGACTTACGCGAAAGGAAACATTTTTGTAATATTCTTGTTCCCCACACTCCAAACTGCTCGCATATAGCTTTTTAAGCGAATTTGGAGCAACTTTTGTTCTGAATATATTTCGTGTCCAGGGAGCTGAGAATCCTCGAAAATCGACTTACGCGAAATGAAGAATTTTTGTGATATTCTTGTTCCCCACGCTCCTAACTGCTCGTAAATAGCATTTGCAGCGATTTTGGAGCAACTTATTTTATATGTATATTTCGTATCTTGGGAGCCGAGAATCGACGAAAAGTCGACTTACAGGTAATGAAACATTTTTATGATAATCATCTTCCCCACACTTCAAACTATTCCTATTTAGCTTTTGCAGCGAATTTGGAGCTACTTTTGTTCTGAGAATATTTCGTGTCCAGGGAGCCGCGTAAGGTGGAAATATCTTCTTACACGAAATGAAATATTTTTGTGATATTCTTCTTGCCCACGCTCCTAACTGCTCGTAAATAGCATTTGCAGCGATTTTGGAGCAACTTTTGTTATATGTATATTTCGCGACCAGGGAGCCGAGAATCATCGAAATATCGACTTTCACGAAATGAAATATTTTTGTGATATTCTTTTTCTCCTTACTCCAATCTGCTGGTATATAGCTTTTGCTGCGAATTTGGAGCAACTTTTGTTCTGAGCATATTTCGTGTCCCGGGAACTGAGAATCGTCGAAATATCGACTTACACGAAATGAAAAATTTTTGTGATATTCTTGTTCCCCACACTTTAAACTGCTTTATATAGCTTTTGCAGCTCATTTAGAGTAACTTCTGTTCTGAGAATATTTCGTGTCCAGGGAGCCGCGTAAGGTCGAAATATCAACTTACACGAAATGAAATATTTTTGTGATATTCTTCTTCCCCACGCTCCTAACTGCTCGAAAATAGCATTTTCAGCGATTTTGGAGCAACTTATGTTATATGTATAGTTCGTATCCTGGGAGCCGAGAAGCGACGGAAAGTCGACTTACAGATAATGAAACATTTTTGTGATAATCTTCTTTCCCACACTCCAAACTATTCCTATTTAGCTTTTGCAACGAATTTGGAGCAACTTTTGTTCTGAGAATATTTCGTGACCAGGGAGCCGCGAAATGTCGAAATATCAACTTACACGAAATGAAATATTTTTGTGATATTCTTGTTCATACGCTCCTAACTGCTCGTAAATAGCTTTTGCAGCGAATTTGGAGCAACTTTTGTTATGTTTATTTCGAGACCAGGGAGCCGAGAATCATCGAAATATCGACTTACACGAAATGAAAAATTTTTGTGATATTCTTGTTCCCCACATTTTAAACTGCTTTATATAGCTTTTGCATCTCATTTGGAGCAACTTTTGTTCTGAGAATATTTCGTGACCAGGGAGCCGCGAAATGTCGAAATATCAACTTACACGAAATGAAATATTATTGTGATATTCTTGTTCCCCACGCTCCTAACTGCTCGTAAATAGCTTTTGCAGCGAATTTGGAGCAACTTTTGTTATATGTATATTTCGCGACCAGGGAGCCGAGAATCATCGAAATATCGACTTACACGAAATGAAAAATTTTTGTGATATTCTTGTTCCCCTTACTCTAATCTGCTGGTATATAGCTTTTGCTGCGAATTTGGAGCAACTTTTGTTCTGAGCATATTTCGTGTCCCGGGAACTGAGAATCGTCGAAATATCGACTTACACGAAATGAAAAATTTTTGTGATATTCTTCTTCCCCACACTTTAAACTGCTTTATATAGCTTTTGCAGCTCATTTAGAGTAACTTTTGTTCTGAGAATAATTCGTTACTAGGGAGCCGCGAATCGTCGAAAAATCGACTTACGCGAAAGGAAACATTTTTGTAATATTCTTGTTCCCCACACTCCAAACTGCTCGTAAATAGCTTTTGCAGCGAATTTGGAGCAACTTTTGTTATGAATATATTTCGTGTCCACGGAGCCGAGAATCGTAGTAAAATCGATTTACACATAATAAAACATTTTTATGATATTCTTGTTCCCCACACTCCAAACTGCTCGTATATTGCATTTGCAGCGAATTTGGAGCAACTTTTGTTATATGTGTTTTCGTATCCATTGAGCCGAGAATCGTCGAAATATCAACTTACACGAAATGAAATTTTTTTGTGATATTCTTGTTCTCCACGCCTCTAACTGCTCGAAAATAGCATTTGCAGCGAATTTCGAGCAACTTATCTTATATGTATATTTCATATCCTGGGAGCCGAGAAGCGACGACAAGTCGACTTACAGGTAATGAAACATTTTTGTGATAATCTTCTTCCCCACACTCCAAACCATTCCTATTTAGCTTTTGCAGCGAATTTGGAGCAACTTTTGTTCTGAGAATATTTCGTGACCAGGGAGCAGAGTAAGGTCGAAATAGCGACTTACACCAAATGAAATATTTTTGTGATATTCTTGTTCCTCACGCTCCTAACTGCTCGTAAATAGCTTTTGCAGCGAATTTGGAGCAACTTTTGTTATATGTTTATTTCGAGACCAGGGAGCCGAGAATCATCGAAATATCGAATTATACGAAATGAAATATTTTTTGTGATATTCTTGTTCCCCACGCTCCTAACTGCTCGTAAGTAGCATTTGCAGCGATTTTGGAGCAACTTATTTTATATGTATATTTCGTATCCTGGGAGCCGAGAATCGACGAAAAGTCGACTTACAGGTAATGAAACATTTTTATGATAATCATCTTCCCCACACTCCAAACTATTCCTATTTAGCTTTTGCAGCGAATTTGGAGCTACTTTTGTTCTGAGAATATTTCGTGTCCAAGGAGCCGCGTAAGGTCGAAATATCAACTTACACGAAATGAAATATTTTTGTGATATTCTTGTTGCCCACGCTCCTAACTGCTCGTAAATAGCATTTGCAGCGATTTTGGAGCAACTTTTGTTATATGTATATTTCGCGACCAGGGAGCCGAGAATCATCGAAATATCGACTTTCACGAAATGAAATATTTTTGTGATATTCTTTTTCCCCTTACTCCAATCTGCTGGTATATAGCTTTTGCTGCGAATTTGGAGCAACTTTTCTTCTGAGCATATTTCGTGTCCCGGGAACTGAGAATCGTCGAAATATCGACTTACACGAAATGAAAAATTTTTGGTGATATTCGTGTTCCCCACACTTTAAACTGCTTTATATAGCTTTTGCAGCTCATTTATAGTAACTTTTGTTCTGAGAATAATGCGTTACTAGTTAGCCGCGAATCGTCGAAAAATCGTCTCTCGCGAAAGGAAACATTTTTGTAATATTCTTGTTCTCCACACTTCAAACTGCTCGTAAATAGCTCTTGCAGCGAATTTGGAGCAACTTTTGTTATATGTTTATTTCGAGACCAGGGAGCCGAGAATCATCGAAATATCGACTTACACAAAATGAAATATTTTTGTGATATTCTTGTTCCCCACGCTCCTAACTGCTCGTAAATAGCATTTGCAGCGATTTTGGAGCAACTTATTTTATATGTATATTTCTTATCCTGGGAGCCGAGAATCGACGAAAAGTCGACTTACAGGTAATGAAACATTTTTATAATCTTCTTCCCCACACTCCAAACTATTCCTATTTAGCTTTTGCAGCGAATTTGGAGCTACTTTTGTTCTGAGAATATTTCGTGTCCAGGGAGCCGCGTAAGGTCTAAATATCAACTTACACGAAATTAAATATTTTTGTGATATTCTTGTTCTCCACGCTCCTAACTGCTCGTAAATAGCATTTCCTGCGAATTTGGAGCAACTTTTGTTATATGTATATTTCGCGACCAGGGAGCCGAGAATCATCGAAATATCGACTTTCACGAAATGAAATATTTTTGTGATATTCTTTTTCCCCTTACTCCAATCTGCTGGTATATAGCTTTTGCAGCTCATTTAGAGTAACTTTTGTTCTGAGAATAATTCGTGACTAGGGAGCCGCGAATCGTCGAAAAATCGACTTACGCGAAAGGAAACATTTTTGTAATATTCTTGTTCCCCACACTCCATACTGCTCGTATATAGCTTTTTCAGCGAATTTGGAGCAACTTTTGTTCTGAATATATTTCGTGTCCAGGGAGCTGAGAATCCTCGAAAAATCGACTTACGCGAAATGAAGAATTTTTGTGATATTCTTGTTCGCCACACTCCAAACTGCTCGTATATAGCTTTTGCAGCGAATTTGGAGCAGATTTTGTTATAGTCATATTTCGTGTCCACGGAGCCGAGAATCGTAGTAAAATCGATTTACACATAAAACATTTTTATGATATTCTTGTTCCCCACACTCCAAACTGCTCGTATATTGCATTTGCAGCGAATTTGGAGCAACTTTTGTTATATGTGTTTTCGTGTCCATTGAGCCTAGAATCGTCGAAATATCAACTTACACGAAATGAAATATTTTTGTGATATTCTTGTTCTCCACGCCTCTAACTGCTCGAAAATAGCATTTGCTGCGAATTTCGAGCAAATTATCTTATATGTATATTTCGTATCCTGGGAGCCGAGAAGCGACGAAAAGTCGACTTACAGGTAATGAAACATTTTTGTGATAATCTTCTTCCCCACACTCCAAACTATTCCTATTTAGCTTTTGCAGCGAATTTGGAGCAACTTTTGTTCTGAGAATATTTCGTGACCAGGGAGCAGCGTAAGGTCGAAATATCGACTTACACCAAATGAAATATTTTTGTGATATTCTTGTTCCCCACGCTCCTAACTGCTCGTAAATGGCATTTGCAGCGATTTTGGAGCAACATATTTTATATGTATATTTCGTATCCTGGGAGCCGAGAATCGACGAAAAGTCGACTTACAGGTAATGAAACATTTTTATGATAATCATCTTCCCCACACTCCAAACTATTCCTATTTAGCTTTTGCAGCGAATTTGGAGCTACTTTTGTTCTGAGAATATTGCGTGTCCAGGGAGCCGCGTAAGGTCGAAATATCAACTTACACGAAATGAAATATTTTTGTGATATTCTTGTTGCCCACGCCCCTAACTGCTCGTAAATAGCATTTGCAGCGATTTTGGAGCAACTTTTGTTATATGTATATTTTGCGACCAGGGAGCCGAGAATCATCGAAATATCGACTTTCACGAAATGAAATATTTTTGTGATATTCTTTTTCCCCTTACTCCAATCTGCTGGTTTATAGCTTTTGCAGCGAATTTGGAGCAACTTTTGTTCTGAGCATATTTCGTGTCCCGGGAACTGAGAATCGTCGAAATATCGACTTACACGAAATGAAAAATTTTTGTGATATTCTTGTTCCCCACACTTTCAACTGCTTTATATAGCTTTTGCAGCTCATTTAGAGTAACTTTTGTTCTGAGAATAATTCGTGACTAGGGAGCCGCGAATCGTCGAAAAATCGACTTACGCGAAAGGAAACATTTTTGTAATATTCTTGTTCCCCACACTCCAAACTGCTCGCATATAGCTTTTTAAGCGAATTTGGAGCAACTTTTGTTCTGAATATATTTCGTGTCCAGGGAGCTGAGAATCCTCGAAAATCGACTTACGCGAAATGAAGAATTTTTGTGATATTCTTGTTCCCCACGCTCCTAACTGCTCGTAAATAGCATTTGCAGCGATTTTGGAGCAACTTATTTTATATGTATATTTCGTATCTTGGGAGCCGAGAATCGACGAAAAGTCGACTTACAGGTAATGAAACATTTTTATGATAATCATCTTCCCCACACTTCAAACTATTCCTATTTAGCTTTTGCAGCGAATTTGGAGCTACTTTTGTTCTGAGAATATTTCGTGTCCAGGGAGCCGCGTAAGGTGGAAATATCTTCTTACACGAAATGAAATATTTTTGTGATATTCTTCTTGCCCACGCTCCTAACTGCTCGTAAATAGCATTTGCAGCGATTTTGGAGCAACTTTTGTTATATGTATATTTCGCGACCAGGGAGCCGAGAATCATCGAAATATCGACTTTCACGAAATGAAATATTTTTGTGATATTCTTTTTCTCCTTACTCCAATCTGCTGGTATATAGCTTTTGCTGCGAATTTGGAGCAACTTTTGTTCTGAGCATATTTCGTGTCCCGGGAACTGAGAATCGTCGAAATATCGACTTACACGAAATGAAAAATTTTTGTGATATTCTTGTTCCCCACACTTTAAACTGCTTTATATAGCTTTTGCAGCTCATTTAGAGTAACTTCTGTTCTGAGAATATTTCGTGTCCAGGGAGCCGCGTAAGGTCGAAATATCAACTTACACGAAATGAAATATTTTTGTGATATTCTTCTTCCCCACGCTCCTAACTGCTCGAAAATAGCATTTTCAGCGATTTTGGAGCAACTTATGTTATATGTATAGTTCGTATCCTGGGAGCCGAGAAGCGACGGAAAGTCGACTTACAGATAATGAAACATTTTTGTGATAATCTTCTTTCCCACACTCCAAACTATTCCTATTTAGCTTTTGCAACGAATTTGGAGCAACTTTTGTTCTGAGAATATTTCGTGACCAGGGAGCCGCGAAATGTCGAAATATCAACTTACACGAAATGAAATATTTTTGTGATATTCTTGTTCATACGCTCCTAACTGCTCGTAAATAGCTTTTGCAGCGAATTTGGAGCAACTTTTGTTATGTTTATTTCGAGACCAGGGAGCCGAGAATCATCGAAATATCGACTTACACGAAATGAAAAATTTTTGTGATATTCTTGTTCCCCACATTTTAAACTGCTTTATATAGCTTTTGCATCTCATTTGGAGCAACTTTTGTTCTGAGAATATTTCGTGACCAGGGAGCCGCGAAATGTCGAAATATCAACTTACACGAAATGAAATATTATTGTGATATTCTTGTTCCCCACGCTCCTAACTGCTCGTAAATAGCTTTTGCAGCGAATTTGGAGCAACTTTTGTTATATGTATATTTCGCGACCAGGGAGCCGAGAATCATCGAAATATCGACTTACACGAAATGAAAAATTTTTGTGATATTCTTGTTCCCCTTACTCTAATCTGCTGGTATATAGCTTTTGCTGCGAATTTGGAGCAACTTTTGTTCTGAGCATATTTCGTGTCCCGGGAACTGAGAATCGTCGAAATATCGACTTACACGAAATGAAAAATTTTTGTGATATTCTTCTTCCCCACACTTTAAACTGCTTTATATAGCTTTTGCAGCTCATTTAGAGTAACTTTTGTTCTGAGAATAATTCGTTACTAGGGAGCCGCGAATCGTCGAAAAATCGACTTACGCGAAAGGAAACATTTTTGTAATATTCTTGTTCCCCACACTCCAAACTGCTCGTAAATAGCTTTTGCAGCGAATTTGGAGCAACTTTTGTTATGAATATATTTCGTGTCCACGGAGCCGAGAATCGTAGTAAAATCGATTTACACATAATAAAACATTTTTATGATATTCTTGTTCCCCACACTCCAAACTGCTCGTATATTGCATTTGCAGCGAATTTGGAGCAACTTTTGTTATATGTGTTTTCGTATCCATTGAGCCGAGAATCGTCGAAATATCAACTTACACGAAATGAAATTTTTTTGTGATATTCTTGTTCTCCACGCCTCTAACTGCTCGAAAATAGCATTTGCAGCGAATTTCGAGCAACTTATCTTATATGTATATTTCATATCCTGGGAGCCGAGAAGCGACGACAAGTCGACTTACAGGTAATGAAACATTTTTGTGATAATCTTCTTCCCCACACTCCAAACCATTCCTATTTAGCTTTTGCAGCGAATTTGGAGCAACTTTTGTTCTGAGAATATTTCGTGACCAGGGAGCAGAGTAAGGTCGAAATAGCGACTTACACCAAATGAAATATTTTTGTGATATTCTTGTTCCTCACGCTCCTAACTGCTCGTAAATAGCTTTTGCAGCGAATTTGGAGCAACTTTTGTTATATGTTTATTTCGAGACCAGGGAGCCGAGAATCATCGAAATATCGAATTATACGAAATGAAATATTTTTTGTGATATTCTTGTTCCCCACGCTCCTAACTGCTCGTAAGTAGCATTTGCAGCGATTTTGGAGCAACTTATTTTATATGTATATTTCGTATCCTGGGAGCCGAGAATCGACGAAAAGTCGACTTACAGGTAATGAAACATTTTTATGATAATCATCTTCCCCACACTCCAAACTATTCCTATTTAGCTTTTGCAGCGAATTTGGAGCTACTTTTGTTCTGAGAATATTTCGTGTCCAAGGAGCCGCGTAAGGTCGAAATATCAACTTACACGAAATGAAATATTTTTGTGATATTCTTGTTGCCCACGCTCCTAACTGCTCGTAAATAGCATTTGCAGCGATTTTGGAGCAACTTTTGTTATATGTATATTTCGCGACCAGGGAGCCGAGAATCATCGAAATATCGACTTTCACGAAATGAAATATTTTTGTGATATTCTTTTTCCCCTTACTCCAATCTGCTGGTATATAGCTTTTGCTGCGAATTTGGAGCAACTTTTCTTCTGAGCATATTTCGTGTCCCGGGAACTGAGAATCGTCGAAATATCGACTTACACGAAATGAAAAATTTTTGGTGATATTCGTGTTCCCCACACTTTAAACTGCTTTATATAGCTTTTGCAGCTCATTTATAGTAACTTTTGTTCTGAGAATAATGCGTTACTAGTTAGCCGCGAATCGTCGAAAAATCGTCTCTCGCGAAAGGAAACATTTTTGTAATATTCTTGTTCTCCACACTTCAAACTGCTCGTAAATAGCTCTTGCAGCGAATTTGGAGCAACTTTTGTTATATGTTTATTTCGAGACCAGGGAGCCGAGAATCATCGAAATATCGACTTACACAAAATGAAATATTTTTGTGATATTCTTGTTCCCCACGCTCCTAACTGCTCGTAAATAGCATTTGCAGCGATTTTGGAGCAACTTATTTTATATGTATATTTCTTATCCTGGGAGCCGAGAATCGACGAAAAGTCGACTTACAGGTAATGAAACATTTTTATAATCTTCTTCCCCACACTCCAAACTATTCCTATTTAGCTTTTGCAGCGAATTTGGAGCTACTTTTGTTCTGAGAATATTTCGTGTCCAGGGAGCCGCGTAAGGTCTAAATATCAACTTACACGAAATTAAATATTTTTGTGATATTCTTGTTCTCCACGCTCCTAACTGCTCGTAAATAGCATTTCCTGCGAATTTGGAGCAACTTTTGTTATATGTATATTTCGCGACCAGGGAGCCGAGAATCATCGAAATATCGACTTTCACGAAATGAAATATTTTTGTGATATTCTTTTTCCCCTTACTCCAATCTGCTGGTATATAGCTTTTGCAGCTCATTTAGAGTAACTTTTGTTCTGAGAATAATTCGTGACTAGGGAGCCGCGAATCGTCGAAAAATCGACTTACGCGAAAGGAAACATTTTTGTAATATTCTTGTTCCCCACACTCCATACTGCTCGTATATAGCTTTTTCAGCGAATTTGGAGCAACTTTTGTTCTGAATATATTTCGTGTCCAGGGAGCTGAGAATCCTCGAAAAATCGACTTACGCGAAATGAAGAATTTTTGTGATATTCTTGTTCGCCACACTCCAAACTGCTCGTATATAGCTTTTGCAGCGAATTTGGAGCAGATTTTGTTATAGTCATATTTCGTGTCCACGGAGCCGAGAATCGTAGTAAAATCGATTTACACATAAAACATTTTTATGATATTCTTGTTCCCCACACTCCAAACTGCTCGTATATTGCATTTGCAGCGAATTTGGAGCAACTTTTGTTATATGTGTTTTCGTGTCCATTGAGCCTAGAATCGTCGAAATATCAACTTACACGAAATGAAATATTTTTGTGATATTCTTGTTCTCCACGCCTCTAACTGCTCGAAAATAGCATTTGCTGCGAATTTCGAGCAAATTATCTTATATGTATATTTCGTATCCTGGGAGCCGAGAAGCGACGAAAAGTCGACTTACAGGTAATGAAACATTTTTGTGATAATCTTCTTCCCCACACTCCAAACTATTCCTATTTAGCTTTTGCAGCGAATTTGGAGCAACTTTTGTTCTGAGAATATTTCGTGACCAGGGAGCAGCGTAAGGTCGAAATATCGACTTACACCAAATGAAATATTTTTGTGATATTCTTGTTCCCCACGCTCCTAACTGCTCGTAAATGGCATTTGCAGCGATTTTGGAGCAACATATTTTATATGTATATTTCGTATCCTGGGAGCCGAGAATCGACGAAAAGTCGACTTACAGGTAATGAAACATTTTTATGATAATCATCTTCCCCACACTCCAAACTATTCCTATTTAGCTTTTGCAGCGAATTTGGAGCTACTTTTGTTCTGAGAATATTGCGTGTCCAGGGAGCCGCGTAAGGTCGAAATATCAACTTACACGAAATGAAATATTTTTGTGATATTCTTGTTGCCCACGCCCCTAACTGCTCGTAAATAGCATTTGCAGCGATTTTGGAGCAACTTTTGTTATATGTATATTTTGCGACCAGGGAGCCGAGAATCATCGAAATATCGACTTTCACGAAATGAAATATTTTTGTGATATTCTTTTTCCCCTTACTCCAATCTGCTGGTTTATAGCTTTTGCAGCGAATTTGGAGCAACTTTTGTTCTGAGCATATTTCGTGTCCCGGGAACTGAGAATCGTCGAAATATCGACTTACACGAAATGAAAAATTTTTGTGATATTCTTGTTCCCCACACTTTCAACTGCTTTATATAGCTTTTGCAGCTCATTTAGAGTAACTTTTGTTCTGAGAATAATTCGTGACTAGGGAGCCGCGAATCGTCGAAAAATCGACTTACGCGAAAGGAAACATTTTTGTAATATTCTTGTTCCCCACACTCCAAACTGCTCGCATATAGCTTTTTAAGCGAATTTGGAGCAACTTTTGTTCTGAATATATTTCGTGTCCAGGGAGCTGAGAATCCTCGAAAATCGACTTACGCGAAATGAAGAATTTTTGTGATATTCTTGTTCCCCACACTCCAAACCGCTCGTATATAGCTTTTGCAGCGAATTTGGAGCAGATTTTGTTATAGTCGTATTTCCTGTCCACGGAGCCGAGAATCGTAGTAAAATCGATTTACACATAATAAAACATTTTTATGATATTCTTGTTCCCCACACTCCAAACTGCTCGTATATTGCATTTGCAGCGAATTTGGAGCAACTTTTGTTATATGTGTTTTCGTGTCCATTGAGCCTAGGATCGTCGAAATATCAACTTACAAGAAATGAAATATTTTTGTGATATTCGTGTTCTCCACGCCTCTAACTGCTCGTAAATAGCTTTTGCAGCGAATTTGGAGCAACTTTTGTTATGTTTATTTCGAGACCAGGGAGCCGAGAATCATCGAAATATCGACTTACACGAAATGAAATATTGTGATATTCTTGTTCCCCACGCTCCTAACTGCTCGTAAATAGCAATTGCTGCGAATTTGGAGCAACGTTTGTTATATGTATATTTCGTGACCAGGGAGCCGAGAATCATCGAAATATCGACTTTCACGAAATGAAATATTTTTGTGATATTCTTTTTCCCCTTACTCCAATCTGCTGGTATATAGCTTTTGCTGCGAATTTGGAGCAACTTTTGTTCTGAGCATATTTCGTGTCCCGGGAACTGAGAATCGTCGAAATATCGACTTACACGAAATGAAAAATTTTTGTGATATTCTTGTTCCCCACACTTTAAACTGCTTTATATAGCTTTTGAAGCTCATTTAGAGTAACTTTTGTTCTGAGAATATTTCGTGTCCAGGGAGCCGCGTAAGTTCGAAATATCAACTTACACAAAATGAAATATTTTTGTGATATTCTTGTTCTTCACGCTCCTAACTGCTCGTAAATAGCATTTGCAGCTAATTTGGAGCAACTTTTGTTATATGTATATTTTGCGACCAGGGAGCCGAGAATCATCGAAATATCGACTTTCACGAAATGAAATATTTTTGTGATATTCTTTTTCCCGTACTCCAATCTGCTGGTTTATAGCTTTTGCAGCGAATTTGGAGCAACTTTTGTTCTGAGCATATTTCGTGTCCCGGGAACTGAGAATCGTCGAAATATCGACTTACACGAAATGAAAAATTTTTGTGATATTCTTGTTCCCCACACTTTCAACTGCTTTATATAGCTTTTGCAGCTCATTTAGAGTAACTTTTGTTCTGAGAATAATTCGTGACTAGGGAGCCGCGAATCGTCGAAAAATCGACTTACGCGAAAGGAAACATTTTTGTAATATTCTTGTTCCCCACACTCCAAACTGCTCGCATATAGCTTTTTAAGCGAATTTGGAGCAACTTTTGTTCTGAATATATTTCGTGTCCAGGGAGCTGAGAATCCTCGAAAATCGACTTACGCGAAATGAAGAATTTTTGTGATATTCTTGTTCCCCACACTCCAAACTGCTCGTATATAGCTTTTGCAGCGAATTTGGAGCAGATTTTGTTATAGTCATATTTCCTGTCCACGGAGCCGAGAATCGTAGTAAAATCGATTTACACATAATAAAACATTTTTATGATATTCTTGTTCCCCACACTCCAAACTGCTCGTATATTGCATTTGCAGCGAATTTGGAGCAACTTTTGTTATATGTGTTTTCGTGTCCATTGAGCCTAGGATCGTCGAAATATCAACTTACAAGAAATGAAATATTTTTGTGATATTCGTGTTCTCCACGCCTCTAACTGCTCGAAAATAGCATTTGCAGCGAATTTCGAGCAACTTATCTTATATGTATATTTCGTATCCTGGGAGCCGAGAAGCGACGAAAAGTCGACTTACAGGTAATGAAACATTTTTGTGATAATCTTCTTCCCCACACTCCAAACTATTCCTATTTAGCTTTTGCAGCGAATTTGGAGCAACTTTTGTTCTGAGAATATTTCGTGACCAGGGAGCAGCGTAAGGTCGAAATATCGACTTACACCAAATGAAATATTTTTGTGATATTCTTGTTCCCCACGCTCCTAACTGCTCGTAAATAGCATTTGCAGCGATTTTGGAGCAACTTATTTTATATGTATATTTCGTATCTTGGGAGCCGAGAATCGACGAAAAGTCGACTTACAGGTAATGAAACATTTTTATGATAATCATCTTCCCCACACTTCAAACTATTCCTATTTAGCTTTTGCAGCGAATTTGGAGCTACTTTTGTTCTGAGAATATTTCGTGTCCAGGGAGCCGCGTAAGGTGGAAATATCTTCTTACACGAAATGAAATATTTTTGTGATATTCTTCTTGCCCACGCTCCTAACTGCTCGTAAATAGCATTTGCAGCGATTTTGGAGCAACTTTTGTTATATGTATATTTCGCGACCAGGGAGCCGAGAATCATCGAAATATCGACTTTCACGAAATGAAATATTTTTGTGATATTCTTTTTCTCCTTACTCCAATCTGCTGGTATATAGCTTTTGCTGCGAATTTGGAGCAACTTTTGTTCTGAGCATATTTCGTGTCCCGGGAACTGAGAATCGTCGAAATATCGACTTACACGAAATGAAAAATTTTTGTGATATTCTTGTTCCCCACACTTTAAACTGCTTTATATAGCTTTTGCAGCTCATTTAGAGTAACTTCTGTTCTGAGAATATTTCGTGTCCAGGGAGCCGCGTAAGGTCGAAATATCAACTTACACGAAATGAAATATTTTTGTGATATTCTTCTTCCCCACGCTCCTAACTGCTCGAAAATAGCATTTTCCACGATTTTGGAGCAACTTATGTTATATGTATAGTTCGTATCCTGGGAGCCGAGAAGCGACGGAAAGTCGACTTACAGATAATGAAACATTTTTGTGATAATCTTCTTTCCCACACTCCAAACTATTCCTATTTAGCTTTTGCAACGAATTTGGAGCAACTTTTGTTCTGAGAATATTTCGTGACCAGGGAGCCGCGAAATGTCGAAATATCAACTTACACGAAATGAAATATTTTTGTGATATTCTTGTTCATACGCTCCTAACTGCTCGTAAATAGCTTTTGCAGCGAATTTGGAGCAACTTTTGTTATGTTTATTTCGAGACCAGGGAGCCGAGAATCATCGAAATATCGACTTACACGAAATGAAAAATTTTTGTGATATTCTTGTTCCCCACATTTTAAACTGCTTTATATAGCTTTTGCATCTCATTTGGAGCAACTTTTGTTCTGAGAATATTTCGTGACCAGGGAGCCGCGAAATGTCGAAATATCAACTTACACGAAATGAAATATTATTGTGATATTCTTGTTCCCCACGCTCCTAACTGCTCGTAAATAGCTTTTGCAGCGAATTTGGAGCAACTTTTGTTATATGTATATTTCGCGACCAGGGAGCCGAGAATCATCGAAATATCGACTTACACGAAATGAAAAATTTTTGTGATATTCTTGTTCCCCTTACTCTAATCTGCTGGTATATAGCTTTTGCTGCGAATTTGGAGCAACTTTTGTTCTGAGCATATTTCGTGTCCCGGGAACTGAGAATCGTCGAAATATCGACTTACACGAAATGAAAAATTTTTGTGATATTCTTCTTCCCCACACTTTAAACTGCTTTATATAGCTTTTGCAGCTCATTTAGAGTAACTTTTGTTCTGAGAATAATTCGTTACTAGGGAGCCGCGAATCGTCGAAAAATCGACTTACGCGAAAGGAAACATTTTTGTAATATTCTTGTTCCCCACACTCCAAACTGCTCGTAAATAGCTTTTGCAGCGAATTTGGAGCAACTTTTGTTATGAATATATTTCGTGTCCACGGAGCCGAGAATCGTAGTAAAATCGATTTACACATAATAAAACATTTTTATGATATTCTTGTTCCCCACACTCCAAACTGCTCGTATATTGCATTTGCAGCGAATTTGGAGCAACTTTTGTTATATGTGTTTTCGTATCCATTGAGCCGAGAATCGTCGAAATATCAACTTACACGAAATGAAATTTTTTTGTGATATTCTTGTTCTCCACGCCTCTAACTGCTCGAAAATAGCATTTGCAGCGAATTTCGAGCAACTTATCTTATATGTATATTTCATATCCTGGGAGCCGAGAAGCGACGACAAGTCGACTTACAGGTAATGAAACATTTTTGTGATAATCTTCTTCCCCACACTCCAAACCATTCCTATTTAGCTTTTGCAGCGAATTTGGAGCAACTTTTGTTCTGAGAATATTTCGTGACCAGGGAGCAGAGTAAGGTCGAAATAGCGACTTACACCAAATGAAATATTTTTGTGATATTCTTGTTCCTCACGCTCCTAACTGCTCGTAAATAGCTTTTGCAGCGAATTTGGAGCAACTTTTGTTATATGTTTATTTCGAGACCAGGGAGCCGAGAATCATCGAAATATCGAATTATACGAAATGAAATATTTTTTGTGATATTCTTGTTCCCCACGCTCCTAACTGCTCGTAAGTAGCATTTGCAGCGATTTTGGAGCAACTTATTTTATATGTATATTTCGTATCCTGGGAGCCGAGAATCGACGAAAAGTCGACTTACAGGTAATGAAACATTTTTATGATAATCATCTTCCCCACACTCCAAACTATTCCTATTTAGCTTTTGCAGCGAATTTGGAGCTACTTTTGTTCTGAGAATATTTCGTGTCCAAGGAGCCGCGTAAGGTCGAAATATCAACTTACACGAAATGAAATATTTTTGTGATATTCTTGTTGCCCACGCTCCTAACTGCTCGTAAATAGCATTTGCAGCGATTTTGGAGCAACTTTTGTTATATGTATATTTCGCGACCAGGGAGCCGAGAATCATCGAAATATCGACTTTCACGAAATGAAATATTTTTGTGATATTCTTTTTCCCCTTACTCCAATCTGCTGGTATATAGCTTTTGCTGCGAATTTGGAGCAACTTTTCTTCTGAGCATATTTCGTGTCCCGGGAACTGAGAATCGTCGAAATATCGACTTACACGAAATGAAAAATTTTTGGTGATATTCGTGTTCCCCACACTTTAAACTGCTTTATATAGCTTTTGCAGCTCATTTATAGTAACTTTTGTTCTGAGAATAATGCGTTACTAGTTAGCCGCGAATCGTCGAAAAATCGTCTCTCGCGAAAGGAAACATTTTTGTAATATTCTTGTTCTCCACACTTCAAACTGCTCGTAAATAGCTCTTGCAGCGAATTTGGAGCAACTTTTGTTATATGTTTATTTCGAGACCAGGGAGCCGAGAATCATCGAAATATCGACTTACACAAAATGAAATATTTTTGTGATATTCTTGTTCCCCACGCTCCTAACTGCTCGTAAATAGCATTTGCAGCGATTTTGGAGCAACTTATTTTATATGTATATTTCTTATCCTGGGAGCCGAGAATCGACGAAAAGTCGACTTACAGGTAATGAAACATTTTTATAATCTTCTTCCCCACACTCCAAACTATTCCTATTTAGCTTTTGCAGCGAATTTGGAGCTACTTTTGTTCTGAGAATATTTCGTGTCCAGGGAGCCGCGTAAGGTCTAAATATCAACTTACACGAAATTAAATATTTTTGTGATATTCTTGTTCTCCACGCTCCTAACTGCTCGTAAATAGCATTTCCTGCGAATTTGGAGCAACTTTTGTTATATGTATATTTCGCGACCAGGGAGCCGAGAATCATCGAAATATCGACTTTCACGAAATGAAATATTTTTGTGATATTCTTTTTCCCCTTACTCCAATCTGCTGGTATATAGCTTTTGCAGCTCATTTAGAGTAACTTTTGTTCTGAGAATAATTCGTGACTAGGGAGCCGCGAATCGTCGAAAAATCGACTTACGCGAAAGGAAACATTTTTGTAATATTCTTGTTCCCCACACTCCATACTGCTCGTATATAGCTTTTTCAGCGAATTTGGAGCAACTTTTGTTCTGAATATATTTCGTGTCCAGGGAGCTGAGAATCCTCGAAAAATCGACTTACGCGAAATGAAGAATTTTTGTGATATTCTTGTTCGCCACACTCCAAACTGCTCGTATATAGCTTTTGCAGCGAATTTGGAGCAGATTTTGTTATAGTCATATTTCGTGTCCACGGAGCCGAGAATCGTAGTAAAATCGATTTACACATAAAACATTTTTATGATATTCTTGTTCCCCACACTCCAAACTGCTCGTATATTGCATTTGCAGCGAATTTGGAGCAACTTTTGTTATATGTGTTTTCGTGTCCATTGAGCCTAGAATCGTCGAAATATCAACTTACACGAAATGAAATATTTTTGTGATATTCTTGTTCTCCACGCCTCTAACTGCTCGAAAATAGCATTTGCTGCGAATTTCGAGCAAATTATCTTATATGTATATTTCGTATCCTGGGAGCCGAGAAGCGACGAAAAGTCGACTTACAGGTAATGAAACATTTTTGTGATAATCTTCTTCCCCACACTCCAAACTATTCCTATTTAGCTTTTGCAGCGAATTTGGAGCAACTTTTGTTCTGAGAATATTTCGTGACCAGGGAGCAGCGTAAGGTCGAAATATCGACTTACACCAAATGAAATATTTTTGTGATATTCTTGTTCCCCACGCTCCTAACTGCTCGTAAATGGCATTTGCAGCGATTTTGGAGCAACATATTTTATATGTATATTTCGTATCCTGGGAGCCGAGAATCGACGAAAAGTCGACTTACAGGTAATGAAACATTTTTATGATAATCATCTTCCCCACACTCCAAACTATTCCTATTTAGCTTTTGCAGCGAATTTGGAGCTACTTTTGTTCTGAGAATATTGCGTGTCCAGGGAGCCGCGTAAGGTCGAAATATCAACTTACACGAAATGAAATATTTTTGTGATATTCTTGTTGCCCACGCCCCTAACTGCTCGTAAATAGCATTTGCAGCGATTTTGGAGCAACTTTTGTTATATGTATATTTCGCGACCAGGGAGCCGAGAATCATCGAAATATCGACTTTCACGAAATGAAATATTTTTGTGATATTCTTTTTCCCCTTACTCCAATCTGCTAGTATATAACTTTTGCTGCGAATTTGGAGCAACTTTTGTTCTGAGCATATTTCGCGTCCCGGGAACTGAGAATCGTCGAAATATCGACTTACACGAAATGAAAAATTTTTGTGATATTCTTGTTCCCCACACTTTAAACTGCTTTATATAGCTTTTGCAGCTCATTTAGAGTAACTTTTGTTCTGAGAATATTTCGTGTCCAGGGAGCCGCGTAAGGTCGAAATATCAACTTACACGAAATGAAATATTTTTGTGATATTCTTCTTCCCCACGCTCCTAACTGCTGGTAAATAGCATTTGCAGCGAATTTGGAGCAACTTTTGTTATATGTATATTTCGCGACCAGGGAGCCGAGAATCATCGAAATATCGACTTTCACGAAATGAAATATTTTTGTGATATTCTTTTTCCCCTTACTCTAATCTGCTGGTATATAGCTTTTGCTGCGAATTTGGAGCAACTTTTGTTCTGAGCATATTTCGTGTCCCGGGAACTGAGAATCGTCGAAATATCGACTTACACGAAATGAAAAATTTTTGTGATATTCTTCTTCCCCACACTTTAAACTGCTTTATATAGCTTTTGCAGCTCATTTAGAGTAACTTTTGTTATGAGAATAATTCGTTACTAGTTAGCCGCGAATCGTCGAAAAATCGACTCTCGCGAAAGGAAACATTTTTGTAATATTCTTGTTCTCCACACTCCAAACTGCTCGTAAATAGCTTTTGCAGCGAATTTGGAGCAACTTTTGTTATATGTTTATTTCGAGACCAGGGAGCCGAGAATCATCGAAATATCGACTTACACAAAATGAAATATTTTTGTGATATTCTTGTTCCCCACGCTCCTAACTGCTCGTAAATAGCATTTGCAGCGATTTTGGAGCAACTTATTTTATATGTATATTTCTTATCCTGGGAGCCAAGAATCGACGAAAAGTCGACTTACAGGTAATGAAACATTTTTATAATCTTCTTCCCCACACTCCAAAGTATTCCTATTTAGCTTTTGCAGCGAATTTGGAGCTACTTTTGTTCTGAGAATATTTCGTGTCCAGGGAGCCGCGTAAGGTCGAAATATCAGCTTACACGAAATTAAATATTTTTGTGATATTCTTGTTCTCCACGCTCCTAACTGCTCGTAAATAGCATTTCCTGCGAATTTGGAGCAACTTTTGTTATATGTATATTTCGCGACCAGGGAGCCGAGAATCATCGAAATATCGACTTTCACGAAATGAAATATTTTTGTGATATTCTTTTTCCCCTTACTCCAATCTGCTGGTATATAGCTTTTGCAGCGAATTTGGAGCAACTTTTGTTCTGAGCATATTTCGTGTCCCGGGAACTGAGAATCGTCGAAATATCGACTTACGCGAAATGAAGAATCTTTGTGATATTCTTGTTCCCCACACTCCAAACTGCTCGTATATAGCTTTTGCAGCGAATTTGGAGCAGATTTTGTTATAGTCATATTTCGTGTCCACGGAGCCGAGAATCGTAGTAAAATCGATTTACACATAATAAAACATGTTTATGATATTCTTGTTCCCCACACTCCAAACTGCTCGTATATTGCATTTGCAGCGAATTTGGAGCAACTTTTGCTATATGTGTTTTCGTATCCATTGAGCCTAGGATCGTCGAAATATCAACTTACAAGAAATGAAATATTTTTGTGATATTCTTGTTCTCCACGCCTCTAACTGCTCGAAAATAGCATTTGCAGCGAATTTCGAGCAACTTATCTTATATGTATATTTCGTATCCTGGGAGCCGAGAATCGACGAAAAGTCGACTTACAGGTAATGAAACATTTTTATGATAATCATCTTCCCCACACTCCAAACTATTCCTATTTAGCTTTTGCAGCGAATTTGGAGCTACTTTTGTTCTGAGAATATTGCGTGTCCAGGGAGCCGCGTAAGGTCGAAATATCAACTTACACGAAATGAAATATTTTTGTGATATTCTTGTTGCCCACGCTCCTAACTGCTCGTAAATAGCATTTGCAGCGAATTTGGAGCAATTTTTGTTATATGTATATTTCGCGACCAGGGAGCCGAGAATCATCGAAATATGGACTTTCACGAAATGAAATATTTTTGTGATATTCTTTTTCCCCTTACTCTAATCTGCTGGTATATAGCTTTTGCTGCAAATTTGGAGCAACTTTTGTTCTGAGCATATTTCGTGTCCCGGGAACTGAGAATCGTCGAAATATCGACTTACACGAAATGAAAAATTTTTGTGATATTCTTGTTCCCCACACTTTAAACTGCTTTATATAGCTTTTGCAGCTCATTTAGAGTAACTTTTGTTCTGAGAATAATTCGTTACTAGTTAGCCGCGAATCGTCGATAAATCGACTCTCGCGAAAGGAAACATTTTTGTAATATTCTTGTTCTCCACACTCCAAACTGCTCGTAAATAGCTTTTGCAGCGAATTTGGAGCAACTTTTGTTATATGTTTATTTCGAGACCAGGGAGCCGAGAATCATCGAAATATCGACTTACACAAAATGAAATATTTTTGTGATATTCTTGTTCCCCACGCTCCTAACTGCTCGTAAATAACATTTGCAGCGATTTTGGAGCAACTTATTTTATATGTATATTTCTTATCCTGGGAGCCAAGAATCGCCGAAAAGTCGACTTACAGGTAATGAAACATTTTTATAATCTTCTTCCCCACACTCCAAACTATTCCTATTTAGCTTTTGCAGCGAATTTGGAGCTACTTTTGTTCTGAGAATATTTCGTGTCCAGGGAGCCGCGTAAGGTCGAAATATCAACTTACACGAAATTAAATATTTTTGTGATATTCTTGTTCATCACGCTCCTAACGGCTCGTAAATAGCATTTCCTGCGAATTTGGAGCAACTTTTGTTATATGTATATTTCGCGACCAGGGAGCCGAGAATCATCGAAATATCGACTTTCACGAAATGAAATATTTTTGTGATATTCTTTTTCCCCTTACTCCAATCTGCTGGTATATAGCTTTTGCAGCGAATTTGGAGCAACTTTTGTTCTCAGCATATTTCGTGTCCCGGGAACTGAGAATCGTCGAAATATCGACTTACGCGAAATGAAGAATTTTTGTGATATTCTTGTTCCCCACACTCCAAACTGCTCGTATATAGCTTTTGCAGCGAATTTGGAGCAGATTTTGTTATAGTCATATTTCGTGTCCACGGAGCCGAGAATCGTAGTAAAATCGATTTACACATAATAAAACATGTTTATGATATTCTTGTTCCCCACACTCCAAACTGCTCGTATATTGCATTTGCAGCGAATTTGGACCAACTTTTGTTATATGTGTTTTCGTGTCCATTGAGCCTAGGATCGTCGAAATATCAACTTACAAGAAATTAAATATTTTTGTGATATTCTTGTTCTCCACGCCTCTAACTGCTCGAAAATAGCATTTGCAGCGAATTTCGAGCAACTTATCTTATATGTATATTTCGTATCCTGGGAGCCGAGAATCGACGAAAAGTCGACTTACAGGTAATGAAACATTTTTATGATAATCATCTTCCCCAAACTCCAAACTATTCCTATTTAGCTTTTGCAGCGAATTTAGAGCTACTTTTGTTCTGAGAATATTGCGTGTCCAGGGAGCCGCGTAAGGTCGAAATATCAACTTACACGAAATGAAATATTTTTGTGATATTCTTGTTGCCCACGCCCCTAACTGCTCGTAAATAGCATTTGCAGCGAATTTGGAGCAACTTTTGTTATATGTTTATTTCGAGACCAGGGAGCCGAGAATCATCGAAATATCGACTTACACAAAATGAAATATTTTTGTGATATTCTTGTTCCCCACGCTCCTAACTGCTCGTAAATAGCATTTGCAGCGATTTTGGAGCAACTTATTTTATATGTATATTTCGTATCCTGGGAGCCGAGAATCGACGAAAAGTCGACTTACAGGTAATGAAACATTTTTATGATAATCTTGTTCCCCACACTCCAAACTATTCCTATTTAGCTTTTGCAGCGAATTTGGAGCTACTTTTGTTCTGGGAATATTTCGTGTCCAGGGAGCAGCGTAAGGTCGAAATATCAACTTACACGAAATGAAATATTTTTGTGATATTCTTGTTGCCCACGCTCCTAACTGCTCGTAAATAGCATTTCCTGCGAATTTGGAGCAACTTTTGTTATATGTATATTTCGCGACCAGGGAGCCGAGAATCATCGAAATATCGACTCTCACGAAATGAAATATTTTTGTGATATTCTTTTTCCCCTTACTCCAATCTGCTGGTATATAGCTTTGCTGCGAATTTGGAGCAACTTTTGTTCTGAGCATATTTCGTGTCCCGGGAACTGAGAATCGTCGAAATATCGACTTACACGAAATGAAAAATTTTTGTGATATTCTTGTTCCCCACACTTTAACCTGCTTTATATAGCTTTTGCAGCTCATTTAGAGTAACTTTTGTTCTGAGAATATTTCGTGTCCAGGGAGCCGAGAATCATCGAAATATCGAATTTCACGAAATGAAATATTTTTGTGATATTCTTTTTCCCCACGCTCCTAACTGCTCGTAAATAGCATTTGCAGCGATTTTGGAGCAACTTATTTTATATGTATATTTCGTATCCTGGGAGCCGAGAATCGACGAAAAGTCGACTTACAGGTAATGAAACATTTTTGTGATAATCTTGTTCCCCACGCTCCTAACTACTCGCTTTTGAAGCTCCTTTGGTGTAACTTTTGTTTCTAGAATAATTCGTGACTAGGGAGCCGCGGATCGTCGAAAAATCGACTTACGCGAAAGGAAACATTTTTGTAATATTCTTGTTTCCCACACTCCAAACTGCTCGCATATAGCTTTTGCAGCGAATTTGGAGCAACTTTTGTTCTGAATATATTTCGTGTCCAGGGAGCTGAGAATCCTCGAAAAATCGACTTACGCGAAATGATGAATTTTTGTGATATTCTTGTTCCCCACACTCCAAACTGCTCGTATATAGCTTTTGCAGCGAATTTGGAGCAGATTTTGTTATAGTCATATTTCGTGTCCACGGAGCCGAGAATCGTAGTAAAATCGATTTACACATAAAACATTTTTATGATATTCTTGTTCCCCACACTCCAAACTGCTCGTATATTGCATTTGCAGCGAATTTGGAGCAACTTTTGTTATATGTGTTTTCGTGTCCATTGAGCCTAGAATCGTCGAAATATCAACTTACACGAAATGAAATATTTTTGTTATATTCTTGTTCTCCACGCCTCTAACTGCTCGAACATAGCATTTGCAGCGAATTTCGAGCAACTTATCTTATATGTATATTTCGTATCCTGGGAGCCGAGAAGCGACGAAAAGTCGACTTACAGGTAATGAAACATTTTTGTGATAATCTTCTTCCCCACACTCCAAACTATTCCTATTTAGCTTTTGCAGCGAATTTGGAGCAACTTTTGTTCTGAGAATATTTCGTGACCAGGGAGCAGCGTAAGGTCGAAATATCGACTTTCACGAAATGAAATATTTTTGTGATATTCTTTTTCCCCTTACTCCAATCTGCTGGTATATAGCTTTTGCTGCGAATTTGGAGCAACTTTTGTTCTGAGCATATTTCGTGTCCCGGGAACTGAGAATCGTCGAAATATCGACTTACACGAAATGAAAAATTTTTGTGATATTCTTGTTCCCCACACTTTAACCTGCTTTATATAGCTTTTGCAGCTCATTTAGAGTAACTTTTGTTCTGAGAATATTTCGTGTACAGGGAGCCGCGTAAGGTCGAAATATCAACTTACACGAAATGAAATATTTTTGTGATATTCTTGTTCCCCACGCTCCTAACTGCTCGTAAATAGCATTTGCAGCGAATTTGGAGCAACTTTTGTTATATGTATATTTCGCGACCAGGGAGCCGAGAATCATCGAAATATCGACTTTCACGAAATGAAATATTTTTGTGATATTCTTTTTCCCCTTACTCTAATCTGCTTGTATATAGCTTTTGCTGCGAATTTGGAGCAACTTTTGTTCTGAGCATATTTCGTGTCCCGGGAACTGAGAATCGTCGAAATATCGACTTACACGAAATGAAAAATGTTTGTGATATTCTTGTTCCCCACACTTTAAACTGCTTTATATAGCTTTTGCAGCTCATTTAGAGTAACTTTTGTTCTGAGAATAATTCGTTACTAGGGAGCCGCGAATCGTCGAAAAATCGATTTACGCGAAAGGAAACATTTTTGTAATATTCTTGTTCCCCACACTCAAAACTGCTCGTAAATAGCTTTTGCAGCGAATTTGGAGCAACTTTTGTTATATGTTTATTTCGAGACCAGGGAGCCGAGAATCATCGAAATATCGACTTACACGAAATGAAATATTTTTGTGATATTCTTGTTCCCCACGCTCCTAACTGCTCGCAAATAGTATTTGCAGCGATTTTGGAGCAACTTATTTTATATGTATATTTCGTATCCTGGGAGCCGAGAATCGACGAAAAGTCGACTTACAGGTAATGAAACATTTTTATGATAATCTTCTTCCCCACACTCCAAACTATTCCTATTTAGCTTTAGCAGTGAATTTGGAGCTACTTTTGTTCTGAGAATCTTTCGTGTCCAGGGAGCCGCATAAGGTCGAAATATCAACTTACACGAAATGAAATATTTTTGTGATATTCTTGTTCCCCACGCTCCTAACTGCTCGTAAATAGCTTTTGCAGCGAATTTGTAGCAACTTTTGTTATATGTTTATTTCGAGACCAGGGAGCCGAGAATCATCGAAATATCGACCTACACCAAATGAAATATTTTTGTGATATTCTTGTTCCCCACGCTCCTAACTGCTCGTAAATAGCATTTGCAGCGAATTTGGAGTAACTTTTGTTATATGTTTATTTCGAGACCAGGGAGCCGAGAATCATCGAAATATCGACTTACACGAAATGAAATATTGTTGTGATATTCTTTTTCCCCTTACTCCAATCTGCTGGTATATAGCTTTTGCTGCGAATTTGGAGCAACTTTTGTTATATGTTTATTTCGAGACCAGGGAGCCGAGAATCATCGAAATATCGACCTACACCAAATGAAATATTTTTGTGTTATTCTTGTTCCCCACGCTCCTAACTGCTCGTAAATAGCATTTGCAGCGAATTTGGAGTAACTTTTGTTATATGTTTATTTCGAGACCAGGGAGCCGAGAATCATCGAAATATCGACTTACACGAAATAAAATATTGTTTTGATATTCTTTTTCCCCTTACTCCAATCTGCTGGTATATAGCTTTTGCTGCGAATTTGGAGCAACTTTTGTTGTGAGCATATTTCGTGTCCCGGGAACTGAGAATCGTCGAAATATCGACTTACACGAAATGAAAATTTTTTGTGATATTCTTGTTCCCCACGCTCCTAACTGCTCGTAAATAGCATTTGCAGCGAATTTGGAGCAACTTTTGTTATATGTATATTTCGCGACCAGGGAGCCGAGAATCATCGAAATATCGACTTTCACGAAATGAAATATTTTTGTGATATTCTTTTTCCCCTTACTTCAATCTGCTGGTATATAGCTTTTGCAGAGAATGTGGAGCAACTTTTGTTCTGAGTATATTTCGTGTCCCGGGAACTGAGAATCGTCGAAATATCGACTTAAACGAAATGAAAAATTTTTGATATTCTTGTTCCCACACTTTAAACTGCTTTATATAGCTTTTGCCGCTAATTTGGAGCAATTTTTGTCCTGAATATATTTCGTGTCCAGGGAGCCGAGAATCCTCGAAAAATCGACTTACGCGAAATGAAGAATTTTTGTGATATTCTTGTTCCCCACACTCCAAACTGCTCGTATATAGTTTTGCAGCGAATTTGGAGCAGATTTTGTTATAGTCATATTTCGTGTCCACGGAGCCGAGAATCGTAGTAAAATCGATTTACACGTAATAAAACATTTTTATGATATTCTTGTTCCCCACACTCCAAACTGCTCGTATATTGCATTTGCAGCGAATTTGGAGCAATTTTTGTTATATGTGTTTTCGTGTCCATTGAGCCGAGAATCGTCGAAATATCAACTTACACGAAATGAATTATTTTTGTGATATTCTTGTTCTCCACGCTCCTAACTGCTCGTAAATAGCATTTCCAGCGAATTTTGAGCAACTTTTGTTATATGTATATTTCGCGACCAGGGAGCCGAGAATCATCGAAATATCGACTTTCACGAAATGAAATATTTTTGTGATATTCTTTTTCCCCTTACTCCAATCTGCTGGTATATAGCTTTTGCTGCGAATTTGGAGCAACTTTTGTTCTGAGCATATTTCGTGTCCCGGGAACTGAGAATCGTCGAAATATCAACTTACACGAATTGAAATATTTTTGTGATATTCTTTTCCCCCACGCTCCTAACTGCTCGTAAATAGCTTTTGCAGCGAATTTGGAGCAACTTTTGTTATATGTTTATTTCGAGAGCAGGGAGCCGAGAATCATCGAAATATCGACTTACACGAAATGAAATATTTTTGTGATATTCTTGTTCCCCACGCTCCTAACTGCTCGTAAATAGCATTTGCAGCGATTTTGGAGCAACTTATGTTATATGTATATTTCGTATCCTGGGAGCCGAGAAGCGACAAAAGTCGACGTACAGGTAATGAAATATTTTTGTGATAATCATCTTCCCCACACTCCAAACTATTCCTATTTAGCTTTTGCAGCGAATTTGGAGCAACTTTTATTCTGAATATATTTCGTGTCCAGGGAGCTGAGAATCCTCGAAAAATCGACTTACGCGAAATGAAAAATTTTTGTGATATTCTTGTTCCCCACACTCCAAACTGCTCGTATATAGCGTTTGCTAGCGAATTTGGAGCAGATTTTGTTATAGTCACATTTCGTGTCTACGGAGCCGAGAATCGTCGTAAAATCGATTTACACGTAATGATACATTTTTGTGATAATCTTCTTCCCCACACTCCAAACTATTCCCATTTAGCTTTTGCATCGAATTTGGAGCAATTTTGTTCTGAGAATATTTCGTGACCAGGGAGCCCCGAAATGTCGAAATATCAACTTACACGAAATGAAATATTTTTGTGATATTCTTGTTCCCCACGCTCCTAACTGCTCGTAAATAGAATTTGCAGCGAATTTGGAGCAACTTTTTTATATGTTTATTTCGAGACCAGGGAGCCGAGAATCATCGAAATATCGACTTACACGAAATGAAATATTTTTGTGATATTCTTGTTCCCCACGCTCCTAACTGCTCGTAAATAGCATTTGCAGCGAATTTGGAGCAAATTATGTTATATGTATATTTCGTGTCCTGGGAGCCGAGAATCAACGAAAAGTCGACTTACAGGTAATGAAACATTTTTGTGATAATCTTCCCCACACTCCAAATTATTCCTATATAGCTCTTGCAGCGAATTTGGAGCAACTTTTGTTCAGAGAATATTTCGTGTCCAGGGAGCCGCGAAATGTCGAAATAGAAACTTACACGACATGAAATATTTTTGTGATAATCTTGTTCCCCACGCTCCTAACTGCTCGTAAATAGCATTTGCAGCGAATTTGGAGCAACTTTTGTTATATGTATATTTCATGACCAGGGAGCCGAGAATCATCGAAATATCGACTTACACGAAATGAAATATTTTTATGATATTCCTGTTACCCATGCTCCTAACTGCTCGTAAATAGCATTTGAAGCGAATTTGGAGCAACTTATGTTATATGTATATTTCGTGTCCTGGGAGCCGAGAAATAACGAAAAGTCGACTTACAGGAAATGAAACATTGTTGTGATAATCTTCCCCACACTCCAAATTATTCCTATATAGCTCTTGCAGCGAATTTGGAGCAACTTTTGTTAAATGTATATTTCGTAACCAGGGAGCCGAGAATCATCGAAATATCGACTTTCACGAAATGAAATATTTTTGTGATATTCTTTTTCCCCTTACTCCAATCTGCTGGTATATAGCTTTTACAGCGAATTTGGAGCAACTTTTGTTCTGAGCATACTTCGTGTCCCGGGAACTGAGAATCGTCGAAATATCGACTTACACGAAATGAAAAATTTTTGTGATATTCTTGTTCCCCACATTTTAAACTGCTTTATATAGCTTTTGCATCTCATTTGGAGCAACTTTTGTTCTGAGAATATTTCGTGACCAGGGAGCCGCGAAATGTCGAAATATCAACTTACACGAAATGAAATATTTTTGTAATATTCTTATTCCCCACACTCCAAACCTCTCGTATATAGCTTTTGCAGCGAATTTGGAGCAACTTTTGTTCTGAATATATTTCGAGTCCCGGGAACTGAGAATCGTCGAAATATCAACTTACACGAATTGAAATATTTTTGTGATATTCTTTTCCCCCACGCTCCTAACTGCTCGTAAATAGCTTTTGCAGCGAATTTGGAGCAACTTTTGTTATATGTTTATTTCGAGAGCAGGGAGCCGAGAATCATCGAAATATCGACTTACACGAAATGAAATATTTTTGTGATATTCTTGTTCCCCACGCTCCTAACTGCTCGTAAATAGCATTTGCAGCGATTTTGGAGCAACTTATGTTATATGTATATTTCGTATCCTGGGAGCCGAGAAGCGACAAAAGTCGACGTACAGGTAATGAAACATTTTTGTGATAATCATCTTCCCCACACTCCAAACTATTCCTATTTAGCTTTTGCAGCGAATTTGGAGCAACTTTTATTCTGAATATATTTCGTGTCCAGGGAGCTGAGAATCCTCGAAAAATCGACTTACGCGAAATGAAAAATTTTTGTGATATTCTTGTTCCCCACACTCCAAACTGCTCGTATATAGCGTTTGCTAGCGAATTTGGAGCAGATTTTGTTATAGTCACATTTCGTGTCTACGGAGCCGAGAATTGTCGTAAAATCGATTTACACGTAATGAAACATTTTTGTGATAATCTTCTTCCCCACACTCCAAACTATTCCCATTTAGCTTTTGCAGCGAATTTGGAGCAATTTTGTTCTGAGAATATTTCGTGACCAGGGAGCCCCGAAAAGTCGAAATATCAACTTACACGAAATGAAATATTTTTGTGATATTCTTGTTCCCCACGCTCCTAACTGCTCGTAAATAGCATTTGCAGCGAATTTGGAGCAACTTTTGTTATATGTATATTTCGCGACCAGGGAGCCGAGAATCATCGAAATATCGACTTTCACGAAATGAAAAATTTTTGTGATATTCTTGTTCCCCACACTTTAAACTGCTTTATATAGCTTTTGCAGCTCATTTAGAGTAACTTTTGTTCTGAGAATAATTCGTGACTAGGGAGCCGCGAATCGTCGAAAAATCGATTTACGCGAAAGGAAACATTTTTGTAATATTCTTGTTCCCCACACTCAAAACTGCTCGTAAATAGCTTTTGCAGCGAATTTGGAGCAACTTTTGTTATATGTTTATTTCGAGACCAGGGAGCCGAGAATCATCGAAATATCGACTTACACGAAATGAAATATTTTTGTGATATTCTTGTTCCCCACGCTCCTAACTGCTCGCAAATAGTATTTGCAGCGATTTTGGAGCAACTTATTTTATATGTATATTTCGTATCCTGGGAGCCGAGAATCGACGAAAAGTCGACTTACAGGTAATGAAACATTTTTATGATAATCTTCTTCCCCACACTCCAAACTATTCCTATTTAGCTTTTGCAGTGAATTTGGAGCTACTTTTGTTCTGAGAATATTTCGTGTCCAGGGAGCCGCATAAGGTCGAAATATCAACTTACACGACATGAAATATTTTTGTGATATTCTTGTTCCCCACGCTCCTAACTGCTCGTAAATAGCTTTTGCAGCGAATTTGTAGCAACTTTTGTTATATGTTTATTTCGAGACCAGGGAGCCGAGAATCATCGAAATATCGACCTACACCAAATGAAATATTTTTGTGATATTCTTGTTCCCCACGCTCCTAACTGCTCGTAAATAGCATTTGCAGCGAATTTGGAGTAACTTTTGTTATATGTTTATTTCGAGACCAGGGAGCCGAGAATCATCGAAATATCGACTTACACGAAATGTTATATTTTTGTGATATTCTTGTTCCCCTTACTCCAATCTGCTGGTATATAGCTTTTACAGCGAATTTGGAACAACTTTTGTTCTGAGCATATTATGTGTTCCGGGAACTGAGAATCGTCGAAATATCGACTTACACGAAATGAAAATTTTTTGTGATATTCTTGTTCCCCACGCTCCTAACTGCTCGTAAATAGCATTTGCAGCGAATTTGGAGCAACTTTTGTTATATGTATATTTCGCGACCAGGGAGCCGAGAATCATCGAAATATCGACTTTCACGAAATGAAATATTTTTGTGATATTCTTTTTCCCCTTACTTCAATCTGCTGGTATATAGCTTTTGCAGAGAATGTGGAGCAACTTTTGTTCTGAGTATATTTCGTGTCCCGGGAACTGAGAATCGTCGAAATATCGACTTAAACGAAATGAAAAATTTTTGATATTCTTGTTCCCACACTTTAAACTGCTTTATATAGCTTTTGCCGCTAATTTGGAGCAATTTTTGTCCTGAATATATTTCGTGTCCAGGGAGCCGAGAATCCTCGAAAAATCGACTTACGCGAAATGAAGAATTTTTGTGATATTCTTGTTCCCCACACTCCAAACTGCTCGTATATAGTTTTGCAGCGAATTTGGAGCAGATTTTGTTATAGTCATATTTCGTGTCCACGGAGCCGAGAATCGTAGTAAAATCGATTTACACGTAATAAAACATTTTTATGATATTCTTGTTCCCCACACTCCAAACTGCTCGTATATTGCATTTGCAGCGAATTTGGAGCAATTTTTGTTATATGTGTTTTCGTGTCCATTGAGCCGAGAATCGTCGAAATATCAACTTACACGAAATGAATTATTTTTGTGATATTCTTGTTCTCCACGCTCCTAACTGCTCGTAAATAGCATTTCCATCGAATTTTGAGCAACTTTTGTTATATGTATATTTCGCGACCAGGGAGCCGAGAATCATCGAAATATCGACTTTCACGAAATGAAATATTTTTGTGATATTCTTTTTCCCCTTACTCCAATCTGCTGGTATATAGCTTTTGCTGCGAATTTGGAGCAACTTTTGTTCTGAGCATATTTCGTGTCCCGGGAACTGAGAATCGTCGAAATATCAACTTACACGAATTGAAATATTTTTGTGATATTCTTGTTCCCCACGCTCCTAACTGCTCGTAAATAGAATTTGCAGCGAATTTGGAGCAACTTTTTTATATGTTTATTTCGAGACCAGGGAGCCGAGAATCATCGAAATATCGACTTACACGAAATGAAATATTTTTGTGATATTCTTTTTCCCCACGCTCCTAACTGCTCGTAAATAGCATTTGCAGCGAATTTGGAGCAAATTATGTTATATGTATATTTCGTGTCCTGGGAGCCGAGAATCGACAAAAAGTCGACTTACAGGTAATGAAACATTTTTGTGATTATCTACTTCCCCACAATCCAAATTATTCCTATATAGCTCTTGCAGCGAATTTGGAGCAACTTTTGTTCTGAGAATATTTCGTGTCCAGGGAGCCGCGAAATTTCGAAATATCAACTTACACGAAATGAAATATTTTTGTGATATTCTTGTTCCCCACGCTCCTAACTGCTCGTAAATAGAATTTGCAGCGAATTTGGAGCAACTTATGTTATATGTATATTTCGTGTCCTGGGAGCAGAGAATTGACGAAAAGTCGACTTACAGGTAATGAAACATTTTGGTGATATTCTTGTTCCCCACGCTCCTAACTGCTCGTAAATAGCATTTGCAGCGAATTTGGAGCAACTTATGTTATATGTATATTTCATGACCAGGGAGCCGAGAATCATCGAAATATCGACTTACACGAAATGAAATATTTTTGTGATATTCTTGTTCCCCACGCTCCTAACTGCTCGTAAATATCATTTGCAGCGAATTTGGAGCAAATTATGTTATATATATATTTCGTATCCTGGGAGCCGAGAATCGTCGTAAAATAGACTTACACGTAATGAAACATTTTTATGACATTCTTGTTCTCCACGCTCCAAACTGCTCGTATATAGCATTTGCAGCGAATTTGGAGCAACTTTTGTTCTGAGCAAATTTCGTGTCCAGGGAGCCGCGAATCGTCGAAAAATCGACACGCGAAATGAAACATTTTTGTAATATTCTTGTTCCCCACACTCCAAACTGCTCGTATATAGCTTTTGCAGCGAATTTGGAGCAACTTTTGTTCTGAATATATTTCGTGTCCAGGGAGCTGAGAATCCTCGAAAAATCGACTTACGCGAAATGAAAAATTTTTGTGATATTCTTGTTCCCCACACTGCACACTGCTCGTATATACATTTTGCAGCGAATTTGGAGCAGATTTTGTTATAGACATATTTCGTGTCCACGGAGCCGAGAATCGTCGTAAAATATATTTACACGTAATGAAACATTTTTATGATATTCTTGTTCCCCACACTCCAAACTGCTCGTATATTGCATTTGCAGCAAATTTGGAGCAACTTTTGTTATATGTATTTTCGTGTCCATTGAGCCGAGAATCGACGAAATATCAATTTACACGAAATGAAATATTTTTGTAAAATTCTTGTTCCCCACGCTCCTAACTGCTCGTATATTGCATTTGCAGCGAATTTGGAGCAATTTCTGTTATATGTATATTTCGAGACCAGGGAGCCGAGAATCATCGAAATATCGACTTACACGAAATGAAATATTTTTGTGATATTCTTGTTCCCCACGCTCCTAACTGCTCGTAATTAGCATTTGCAGCGAATTTGGAGCAACTTATGTTATATGTATATTTCGTATCCTGGGAGCCGAGAATCGACGAAAAGTCGACTTACAGGAAATGAAACATTTTTGTGATTATCTTCTTCCCCACATTCCAAACTATTCCTATTTAGCTTTTGCAGCCACTTTGGAGCAACTTTTGTTCTGAGAATATTTCGTGTCCAGGGAGCCGCGAAATGTCGAAATATCAACTTACACGAAATGAAATATTTTTGTGATATTCTTGTTCCCCACGCTCCTAACTGCTCGTAAATATCATTTGCAGTGAATTTGGAGCAAATTATGTTATATGTATACTTCGTGTCCTGGGAGCCGATAATCGACGAAAAGTCGACTTACAGGTAATGAAACATTTTTGTGATAATCTTCTTCCCCACACTCCAAACTATTCCTATATAGCTTTTGCAGCGAATTTGGTGCAACTTTTGTTCTGAGAATATATCGTGACCAGGGATCCGCGAAATGTCGAAATATAAACTTACAAGACATGAAATATTTTTGTAATATTCTTGTTCCCCACGCTACTAACTGCTCGCAAATAGCATTTGCAGCGAATTTGAAGCAAATTATGTTATATGTATATTTCGTGTCCTGGGAGCCGAGAATCGACGAAAAGTCGACTTACAGGTAATGAAACATTTTTGTGATAATCTTCCCCACACTCCAAACTATCCCTATATAGCTTTTGCAGCGAATTTGGATCAACTTTTATTCTGAGAATATTTCGTGTCCAGGGAGCCGCGAAATGTCGAAATATCAACTTACACGAAATGAAATATTTTTGTAATATTCTTATTCCCCACACTCCAAACCTCTCGCATATAGCTTTTGCAGCGAATTTGGAGCAACTTTTGTTCTGAATATATTTCGTGTCCAGGGACCTGAGAATCCTCGAAAAATCGACATACGCGAAAAGAAAAATTTTTGTGATATTCCTGTTCCCCACACTCCAAACTGCTCGTATATTGCATTTGCAGCGAATTTGGAGCAATTTTTGTTATATGTATATTTCGAGACCAGGGAGCCGAGAATCATCGAAATATCGACTTACACGAAATGAAATATTTTTGTTATATTCTTATCCCCAACGCTCCTAACTGCTCGTAAATAGCATTTGCAGAGAATTTGGAGCAACTTATGTTATATATATATTTCGTATCCTGGGAGCCGAGAATCGTCGTAAAATAGACTTACACGTAATGAAACATTTTTATGACATTCTTGTTCTCCACGCTCCAAACTGCTCGTATATAGCATTTGCAGCGAATTTGGAGCAACTTTTGTTCTGAGCAAATTTCGTGTCCAGGGAGCCGCGAATCGTCGAAAAATCGACTCACGCGAAATGAAACATTTTTGTAATATTCTTGTTCCCCAAACTCCAAACTGCTCGTATATAGCTTTTGCAGCGAATTTGGAGCAACTTTTGTTCTGAATATATTTCGTGTCCCGGGAGCTGAGAATCCTCGAAAAATCGACTTACGCGAAATGAAAAATTTTTGTGATATTCTTGTTCCCCACACTGCACACTGCTCGTATATACATTTTGCAGCGAATTTGGAGCAGATTTTGTTATAGACATATTTCGTGTCCACGGAGCCGAGAATCGTCGTAAAATATATTTACACGTAATGATACGTTTTTATGATATTCTTGTTCCCCACACTCCAAACTGCTCGTATATTGCATTTGCAGCAAATTTGGAGCAACTTTTGTTATATGTATTTTCGTGTCCATTTAGCCGAGAATCGTCGAAATATCAATTTACACGAAATGAAATATTTTTGTAAAATTCTTGTTCCCCACGCTCCTAACTGCTCGTATATTGCATTTGCAGCGAATTTGGAGCAACTTATGTTATATGTATATTTCGTATCCTGGGAGCCGAGAATCGACGAAAAGTCGACTTACAGGTAATGAAACATTTTTGTGATAATCTTCTTCCCCACATTCCAAACTATTCCTATTTAGCTTTTGCAGCCACTTTGGAGCAACTTTTGTTCTGAGAATATTTCGTGTCCAGGGAGCCTCGAAATGTCGAAATATCAACTTAGACGAAATGAAATATTTTTGTGATCTTCTTGTTCACCACGCTCCTAACTGCTCGTAAATAGCATTTGCAGCGAATTAGGAGCAACTTTTGTTTTGAATACATTTCGTGTCCAGCGAGCTGAGAATCCTCGAAAAATCGACCTACACGAAATTAAAAATTTTTGTGATATTCTTTTTCCCACAATCCAAACTGCTCGTATATAGCTTTTGCAGCGAATTTGGAGCAGATTTTGTTATAGTCATATTTCGGGTACATTGAGCCGAGAATCGTCGAAATATCAACTTACACGAAATGAAATATTTTTGTGATATTCTTGTTCCCCACGCTCCTAACTGCTCGTAAATAGCATTTGCAGCGAATTAGGAGCAACTTTTGTACTGAATATATTTCGTGTCCAGGGAGCTGAGAATCCTCGAAAAATCGACTTACGCGAAATGAAACATTTTTGTGATATTCTTGTTCCCCACACTCCCAACTGCTCGTATATAGCTTTTGCAGCGAATTTGGAGCAGATTTTGTTATAGTCATATTTCCAGTCCACGGAGCCGAGAAATGTCGTAAAATCTATTTACACGTAATGAAACATTTTTATAATATTCTTGTTCCCCACACTCCAAACTGCTCGTATATTGCATTTGCAGCGAATTTGGAGCAACTTTTGCTATATGTATTTTCGTGTCCATTGAGCCGAGAATCGTCGAAATATCAACTTACACGAAATGAAATATTTTTGTGATAATCTTGTTCTCCACGCTCCTTACTGCTCGAAAGCAGCATATGTATATTATATTATATGTATATTTCGAGACCAGGGAGCCGAGAATCATCGAAATATCGACTTACACGAAATGAAATATTTTTGTGATATTCTTGTTACCCACGCTCCTAACTGCTCGTAAATAGCATTTGCAGCGAATTTGGAGCAACTAATGTTATATGTATATTTCGTGTCCTGGGAGCCGAGAATCGACGAAAGGTCGACTTACAGGTAATAAAACATTTTTGTGATAATCATCTTCCCCTTACTCCAATCTGCTAGTATATAGCTTTTGCAGCGAATTGGGAGCAACTTTTGTTCTGAGCATATTTTGTGTCCAGGGAACCGCGAATCGTCGAAAAATCGACCTACGCGAAATGAAACATTTTTGTAATATTCTTGTTCCCCACGCTCCTAACTGCTCGTAAAGAGCATTTGCAGCGAATTTGGAGCAACTCATGTTATATGTGTATTTCGTATCCTGGGAGCCGAGAATCGACGAAAAGTCGACTTACAGATAATGAAACATTTTTGTGATAATCTTCTTCCCCACACTCCAAACTATTCCTATTTAGCTTTTGCGCGACTTTGGCGCAACTTTTGTTCTGAGAATATTTCGTGTCCAGGGAGCCGCGAAATGTCGAAATATCAACTTACACGAAATGAAATATTTTTGTGATATTCTTGTTCACCACGCTCCTAACTGCTCGTAAATAGCATTTGCAGCGAATATGGAGCAACTTTTGTTCTGAATATATTTCGTGTCCAGGGAGCTGAGAATCCTCGAAAAATCGACTTAGGCGAAATGAAACATTTTTGTGATATTCTTGTTCCCCACACTCCCAACTGCTCGTATAGAGCTTTTGCAGCGAATTTGGAGCAGATTTTGTTATAGTCATATTTCCATTCCACGGAGCCGAGAATCGTCGTAAAAACTATTTACACGTAATGAAACATTTTTATGCTATTCTTGTTCCCCACACTCCAAACTGCTCATATATTGCATTTGCAGCGAATTTCGAGCAACTTTTGTTATATGTATTTTCGTGTCCAGGGAGCCGAGAATCATCGAAATATCGAATTACACGAAATGAAATTTTTTTTTATATTCTTGTTCCCCACGCTCCTAACTGCTCGTAATTAGCATTTGCAGCGAATTCGGAGCAACTTATGTTATATGTATATTTCGTGTCCTGGGAGCCGAGAATTGACGAAAAGCCGACTTACAGGTAATGAAACACTTTTGTGATATTCTTGTTCCCCTTACTCCAATCTGCTAGTATATAGCTTGTGCAGCGAATTTGGAGCAACTTTTTTTCTGAATATATTTCGTGTCCAGGGAGCTGAGAATCCTCGAAAAATCGACTTATGCGAAAAGAAAAATGTTTGTGATATTCTTGTTCCCCACACTCCAAACTGCTCGTATATAGCTTTTGCAGCGAATTGGAGCAGTTTTTGTTATAATCATATTTCGTGTCCACGGAGCCGAAAATCGTCGTTAAAATCTATTTACACGTAATGAAACATTTTTATGTTATTCTTGTTCCCCACACTCCAAAGTGCTCGTATATTGCATTTGCAGCGAATTTGGAGCAATTTTTGTTATATGTATATTTCGAGACCAGGGAGCCGAGAATCATCGAAAATCGACTTACATAAAATGAAATATTTTTGTGATATTCTTGTTCCCCACGCTCCTAACTGCTCGTAAATAGCATTTGCAGCGAATTTGGAGCAACTTATGTTATATGTATATTTCGTATCCTGGAAGCCGAGAATCGACGCAAAGTCGACTTACAGGTAATGAAACATTTTTGTGATAATCTTCTTCCCCACATTCCAAACTATTCCTATTTAGCTATTGCAGCGACTTTGGAGCAACTTTTGTTCTGAGAATATTTCGTGTCCAGGGAGCCGCGAAATGTCGAAATATCCACTTACACGAAATGAAATATTTTTGTGATATTCTTGTTCAACACGCTCCTAACTGCTCGTAAATAGCATATGCAGCGAATTTGGAGCAGATTTTGTTATAGTCATATTTCGTGTCCACGGGGCCGAGAAGCGTCGTAAAATAGACTTACACGTAATGAAACATTTTTATGATATTCTTGTTCTCCACGCTCAAAACTGCTCGAATATAGCATTTGCAGCGAATTTGGAGCAAATTTTGTTCTGAGCAAATTTCGTGTCCAGGGAGCCGCGAATCGTCCAAAAATCAACTTACGCGAAATGAAACATTTTTGTAATATTCTTGTTCCCCACACTCCAAACTGCTCGTATATAGCTTTTGCAGCGAATTTGGAGCTACTTTTGTTCTGAATATATTTCGTGTCCAGGGAGCTGAGAATCCTCGAAAAATCGACTTACGCGAAATGAAAAATTTTTGTGATATTCTTGTTCCCACCGCTCCTAACTGCTCGTAAATTGCATTTGCAGCGAATTAGGAGCAACTTTTGTTATATGTATATTTCGTGTCCTGGGAACCGAGAATCGACGAAAAGTCGACCTACAGGTAATGAAACATTTTTGTGATAATCTTTTCCACACTCCAAATTATTCCTATATAGCTTTTGCTGCGAATTTGGAGCAACTTTTGTTCTGAGAATATTTCGTGTCCAGGGAGCCGCGAAATGTCGAAATATACACTTACACGAAATGAAATATTTTTGTGATATTCTTGTTACCCACGCTCCTAACTGCTCGAAATAGCATTTGCAGCGAATTCGGAGCAACTTATGTTATATGTATATTTCGTGTCCTGGGAGCCGAGAATTGACGAAAAGCCGACTTACAGGTAATGAAACACTTTCGTGATATGCTTGTTCCCCTTACTCCAATCTGCTAGTATATAGCTTGTGCAGCGAATTTGGAGCAACTTTTTGTTCTGAATATATTTCGTGTCCAGGGAGCTGAGAATCCTCGAAAAATCGACTTACGCGAAATGAAAAATTTTTGTGATATTCTTGTTCCCCACACTGCAAACTGCTCGTATATAGCTTTTGCAGCGAATTTGGAGCAGATTTTGTTATAGACATATTTCGTGTCCACGGAGCCGAGAATCGTCGTAAAATCTATTTACACGTAATGAAACATTTTTATGATATTCTTGTTCCCCACACTCCAAACTGCTCGTATATTGCATTTGCAGCGAATTTGGAGCAACTTTTGTTATATGTATTTTCGTGTCCATTGAGCCGAGAATCGTCGAAATATCAACTTACACGAAATGAAATATTTTTGTAATATTCTTGTTCCCCACGCTCTTAACTGCTCGTAAATAGAATTTGCAGCGAATTTGGGGCAACTTTTGTTATATGTATATTTCGTGACCCGGGAGCCGAGAATCATCGAAATATCGAATTACACGAAATGAAATATTTTTGTGATATTCTTGTTCCCCACGCACCTAACTGCTCGTAAATAGCATTTTCAGCGAATTTGGAGCAACTTATTTTATATGTATTATTCGTGACCCGGGAGCCGAGAATCATCGAAATATCGAATTACACGAAATGAAATATTTTTGTGATATTCTTGTTCCCCACGCTCCTAACTGTTTGTAAATAGCATTTGCAGCGAAATTGGAGCAACTTATGTTATATGTATATTTCGTGTCCTGGGAGCCGAGAATCGACGAAAAGTCGACTTACAGGTAATGAGACATTTTTGTGATAATCTTTATCACACTCCAAATTATTCCTATATAGCTTTTGCAGCGAATTTGGAGCAACCTTTGTTCTGAGAACATTTCGTGTCCAGGGAGCCGCGAAATGTCGAAATATCAACTTACACGAAATGAAATATTTTTGTGATATTCTTGTTCCCCACGCTCCTAACTGCTCGTGAATAGCATTTGCAGCGAATTCGGAGCAACTTATGTTATATGTATATTTCGTGTCCTGGAACACGAGAATTGACGAAAAGCCGACTTACAGGAAATGAAACATTTTTGTGATATTCTTGTTCCCCTTATTCCAATCTGCTAGTATATAGCTTGTGCAGCGAATTTGGAGCAACCTTTGTTCGGAATATATTTGGTATCCAGGTATCGACTTACACGAAATGAAATATTTTTGTGATATTCTTGTTCCCCACGCTTCTAACTGATCGTAAATAGCATTTGCAGCGAATTTGGAGCAACTTATGTTATATGTATATTTCGTGTCCTGGGAGCCGAGAATCGACGAAAAGTCGACTTACAGGTAATGAAACATTTTTGTGATATTCTTGTTCCCCTTACTCCAATCTGCTCGTATATAGCTTTTGCAGCGAATTTGGAGAAACTTTTTTCTGAGAAAATTTCGTGTCCAGGGAGCCGCGAATCGTCGAAAAATCGACTTACACGTAGAGAAACATTTTTGTGATAATCTTCTTCCCCTCACTCCATATTGCTCGTATATAGCATTTGCAGCGAATTTGGAGCAACTTTTGTACTGAGTATATATCGTGTCTAGGGAGCTGAGAATCCTCGAAAAATCGAGCAGTTTGCAGCGAATTTGGAGCAACTTTTGTTAATGTCTTTTCGTGTCCAATGAGCCGAGAATCGTCAAAATATCAACTTACACGAAATGAAATATTTTTGTGATATTCTTGTTCCCCTTTATCCAATCTGCTCGTATATAGCTTTTGCAGCGAATTTGGAGCAACTTTTGTTCTGAGCAAATTTCGTGCCCCGGGAACTGAGAATCGTCGAAAAATCGAATTACACGTAATGAAACATCTTTGTGATATTCTTGTTCCCCACACTCCAAACTACTCCTATATAGCTTTTGCAGCGAATTTGCGGCAACTCATGTTCTGAGAATATACCGTGTCCAGGGAGCGTAGAATAGTCGTAAAATCGACTTAAACGTAATGAAACATTTTTGTGTTATTCTTGTTCCCTACACTCCTAGCTGCTCGTACATAGCTTTTGCAGCGAATTTGGAGCAACTTTTGTTATATGTATTTTCGTGTCCAATGAGCCGAGAATCGTCGAAATATCAACTTACACGAAATGAAATATTTTTGTGATATTCTTGTTCCCCTTTATCCAGTCTGCTCGTATAAGGCTTTTGCAGCAATTTTGGAGCAACTTTTATTCTGAGCATATTTTGTGTCTAGGTTGCCGCTAATCGTCGAAAAATCGACTTACACGTAATGTAACATTTTTTTGATATTCTTCTTCTCCACACTCGAAACTGCCTGTATATAGCTTTTGCAGCGAAATTGGAGAAACTTTTGTTCTGAGTATATTTCGTGTCCAGGGAACCGAGAATCGTCGAAAAATCGACTTACGTGAAATGAAAAATTGTTATGATATTCTTGTTCCCCATACTCCAAACTGCTGTTATAGAGTTTTTTCAGCGAAATTGGAGCAACTTTTGTTCTGAGTATATTTCGTGTCCAGAGAGCCGAGAATCTTCGAAAAATCCAATTACACGTAATGAAAAATGTTTGTGATATTCTTGTTCCCCACACTCCACACTGCTCGTATATTGCTTTTGCAGAGATTTTGGCGCAACTTTTGTTGTAGTCATTCTTCGAGTCCAGGGAGCCGAGAATCGTGGTGAATTCGACTTACACGTAATGAAACATTTCTATGATATTCATGTTCCCCACACTCCAAACTGGTCGTATATAGCTTTTGCAGCGAATTTGGAGCAACATTTGTTATTTGTGTATTTCCTGTCCATGGAGCCCAGAATCGTCGAAATATATACTTACACGAAAGTAATATTTTTGTGATATTCTTGTTCCCCACGCTCCAAACTGCTCGTATATAGGATTTGTAGCGAATTTGGACCAACCTTGCTTTTATGTATATTTCTTGTCCAGGGAACCGAGTATCGTCGAAATATCAACTTACACGAATTGAAATATTTTTGTGATATTCTTGTTCCCCATACTCCAAACTGCTCGTATATATCTTTTGCAGCGATTTTGGAGCAACTTTTGTTCTGTGAATATTTCGTGTCCAGGGAGCCGACAATCGTCGAAAAATCCACTTACGCGAAATGAAACATTTTCATGATATTCTTCATCCCCACACTCAAACGGTTCGTATATAGCTTTTGCATCGAATTTGGAGCAACTTTTGTTATAGGCATATTTCGTGTCCAGGGAGCCGAGAATCGTCGCAAATTCGACTTACACGTAAACAAACATTTTTATAATATACTTGTTCCCCACACTCCAAACTGCTCGTATATAGCTTTTGCAGCGAATTTGGAGCATCTTTTGTTCTGAGTATATTTCGTGTGCAGGGAGCCAAGAATCTTCGAAAAGTCAACTTACACGTAATGAATCATTTTTGTGATATTCTTGTTCCCCATAGTACAAAATGCTCGTATATAGGTTTTGCAGCCAATTTAGAGCAACTTTTGTTCTGAGAATATTTCGTGTCCAGGGAACCGAGAATCGTCAAAACATCGACTTAAACGTAATGAAACATTTTTGTGATATTCTCGTTCCCCACACTCCAGACTGCTCCTATATAGCTTTTGCAGCGAATTTGGAGCAACTTTTGTTCTGAGAATATTTCGTGTCCAGGCAGTCGAGAATCCTCGAGAATTCCACTTACACGTAAAGAAACATTTTTGTGATATTATTGTTCCCGTTACTCCAATCTGCTCGTATACAGCTTTTGCAGTGAATTTGGATTAACTTTTGTTCTGAATATATTTCGTGTCCAGGGAACCGAGAATCGTCGAAAAATCAACTTACGCGAATTGTAAAATTTTTGTGATATTCTGATTCCCCACGCTCCAAACTGCTCATATGTAGCTTTAGCAGCGAATTATTGCAACTTTTGCTCTGAGTATATTTCGTGTCCAGAGAGCCGAGAATCGTCAAAAATCGACTTACACGTAATGAAACATTATTATGATAATCATGTTCCCCACACTTCAAACTGCTGTTATATAGTTTTGCAGCGAATTTAGAGCAACTTTTGTTATAGGCATATTTGGTTTCCAGGGAGCCGAGAATCGTAAAATCGACTTATACGTAATGAAACATTTTTATGATATTCTTGTTCCCCACGCTCCAAACTGCTTGTATATAGCATTTGCAGCGATTTTGGAGCAACTTTTGTTATATGTGAATTTCGTGTCCAGGGAGCCGAGAATCGTCGAAATATCAACTTACACGAAATGAAAACTTTTTGTTATATTCTTATTCCTCAGGATCCAAACTGCTTGTATATAGCATTTGCAGTGAATTTGGAGCAACTTTTGTTCTGAGTATATTTCGTGTCCAGAGAGCCGAGGATCGTCGAAAAATCCACTTACACGTAATGAACCATTTTTGTGATATTCTTGTTCCCCGCACTCCAAACTGCTTGTATATAGCATTTGCAGCGAATTTGGAGCAACTTATGTTATATGTATATTTCGTGTCCAGGGAGCCGAGAACCGTCGAAAAATCGAATTACATGTAATGAAACATTTTTGTGATATTCTGATTCCCCACACTCCACACTGCTCGTATATTGCTTTTGCAGCGATTTTGGCGCAACTTTTGTTGTAGTCATTCTACGAGTCCAGGGAGCCGAGACTCGTCGTGAATTCGACTTACACGTAATGAAACATTTCTATGATATTCATGTTCCCCACACTCCAAACTGGTCGTATACAGCTTTTGCAGCGAATTTGGAGCAACATTTGTTATTTGTGTATTTCGTGTCCATGGAGCCGAGAATCGTCGAAATATCAACTAACACGAAATGAAATATTTTTGTGATATTCTTGTTCCCCACGCTCCAAACTGCTCGTATATATCATTTGCAGTGAATTTGAAGAAACTTATGTAATATGTATATTTCTTGTCCAGGATGCCGAGAATCGTCGAAATATCGACATACACGAAATGAAATATTTTTGTGATATTCTTGTTCCCCACATTCCAAACTGTTCGTATAAAGCACTTGCATCGAATTTGGAGCAACTTTTGTTATAGGCATATTTCGTGTCCAGGGAGCCGAGAATCGTCGCAAAATCGACTTACACGTATACAAACATTTTTATAATATACTTGTTCCCCACACACCAAACTGCTCGTATATAGCTTTTGCAGCGAATTTGGAGCAACTTTTGTTCTGAGAATATTTCGTGTGCAGGGAACCGAGAATCGTCGAAAAATCGACTTAAACGTAATGAAACATTTTTGCAATATTCTCGTTCCCCACACTCCAGACTGCTCCTATATAGCTTTTGCAGCGAATTTGGTGCAACTTTTGTTCTGAGAATATTTCGTGTCCAGGCCGTCGAGAATCGTCGAAAATTCCACTTACACGTAAAGAAACTTTTGTGATATTATTGTTCCCGTTACTCCAATGTGCACGTATACAGCTTTTGCAGTGAATTTGGATTAACTTTTGTTCTGAATATATTTCGTGTCCAGGGAACCGAGAATCGTCGAAAAATCGACTTACGCGAAATGTAAAATTTTTGTGATATTCTGATTCCCCACGCTCCAAACTGCGCATATGTAGCTTTAGCAGCGAAATTGGAGCAACTTTTGCTCTGAGTATATTTCGTGTCCAGAGAGCCAAGAATCGTCAAAAATCGACTTTCACGTAATGAAACATTTTTATGATATTCATGTTCCCCACACTTCAAACTGCTTGTATATAGCATTTGTAGCGAATTTGGAGCAACTTTTGTTCTGAGAATATTTCGTGTCCAGGGAACCGAGAATCGTCGAAAAATCGACTTAAACGTAATGAAACATTTTTGCGATATTCTCGTGCCCCACACTCCAGACTGCTCCTATATAGCTTTTGCAGCGAATTTGGAGCAACTTTTGTTCTGAGCAAATTTCGTGCCCCGGGAACTGAGAATCGTCGAAAAATCGACTTACACGTAGTGAAACATTTTTATGATAATCTTCTTTCCCACACTCCAAACTATTCGTAAGCTTTTGCAGCGAATTTGGAGCAACTTTTGTTCTGAGAATATTTCATGGCTAGGGAGCTGATAATCCTCGAAAAATCGAATTACGCGAAATGAGAACTTTTTGTGATATTCTTGTTCCTCACACTCCAAACTGCTCGTATATATCATTTGCAGTGAATTTGGAGAAACTTATGTAATATGTATATTTCTTGTCCAGGATGCCGAGAATCGTCGAAATATCGACATACACGAAATGAAATATTTTTGTGATATTCTTGTTCCCCACACTCCAAACTGCTTGTATATAGCTTTTGCAGCGAATTTAGAGCAACTTTTGTTATAGGCATATTTGGTTTCCAGGGAGCCGAGAATCGTAAAATCGGCTTATACGTAATGAAACATTTTTATGGTATTCTTGTTCCCCACGCTCCAAACTGCCTGTATATAGCATTTGCAGCGAAGTCGGAGCAACTTTTGTTATATGTGAATTTCGTGTCCAGGGAGCCGCGAAATGTTGAAATATCAACTTACATGAAATGAAATATTTTTGTGATATTCTTGTTCCCCACGCTCCTAACTGCTCGTAAATACTATTTGCAGCAAATTTGGAGCAACTTTTGTTATATGTGTATTTCGTGACCAGGGAGCCGAGAATCATCGAAATATCGACTTACACGAAATGAAATATTTTTGTGATATTCTTGTTCCCCTTCCTCCAATCTGCTAGTATATAGCTTGTGCAGCGAATTTGGAGCAACTTTTGTTCTGAGCATATTTCGTGTCCCTGGAACTGAGAATCGTCGAAATATCGACTTACACGAAATGAAACATTTTTGTGATATTCTTGTTCCCCACACTCCAAACTGCCCGTATATAGCTTTTGCAGCGAATTTGGAGCAGATTTTGTTATAGTGATATTTCGTGTCCACGGAGCCGAGAATCGTCGTAAAGTCGATTAACACGTAATGAAACATTTTTATGATATTCTTGTTCCCCACACTCCAAACTGCTCTATATTGCATTTGCAGCGAATTTGGAGCAACTTTTGTTATATGTATATTTCGTGACCAGGGAGCCGAGAATCATCGAAATATCAACTTACATGAAATGAAATATTTTTGTGATTTTCTTGTTCCCCACGCTCCTAACTGCTCGTAAATAGCATTTGCAGCGAATTTGGAGCAACTTATGTTATATGTATATTTCGTGTCCAGGGAGCAGAGAACCGTCGAAAAATCGAATTACACATAATGAAAGATTTTTGTGATATTCTGGTTCCCCACGCTCAAAATTGCTCGTATGTAGCATTTGCAGCGAATTTGGAGCAACTTTTGTTCAGAGAATATTTCGTGTCTAGGGAGCTGATAATCCTCGAAAAAATCGAATTACGAGAAATAAAATACTTTTTGGGATATTCTTGTTCCCCACGCTCCAAACTGCTCGTATATAGCTTTTGCAGTGGATTTGGAGCAACTTTTCTAAATGTATATTTCGTGGCCAGGTAGTCGAGAATCCTCGAAAAATCCACTTCCGCGAAATGAAACATTTTTCTGATATTCTTACACGAAATGAAATATTTTGTGATATTCTTTTTTCCCACACTCCAAACTGCTCGTATATAGCATTTGCAGCGAATTTGGAGGAACATTTGTTATAGGCATTTTTCGTGTCCAGGAAGCCGAGAATCGTCGTAAAATCGACTTACACGTAAAACATACATTTTTGTGAAATTCTTCTTCTCCACACTCGAAACCGAGAATCGTCGAAAAATCGACTTACGTGAAATGAAAAATTTTTATGATATTCTTGTTCCCCATACTCCAAACTGCTGTTATAGAGTTTTTGCAGCGAAATTGGGGCAACTTTTGTTCTGAATATATTTCGTGTCCACAGAGCCGAGAATCGTCGAAAAATCCACTTACACGTAATGAAAAAAGTTTGTGATATTCTTGTTCCCCACACTCCACACTGCTCGTATATTGCTTTTACAGCGATTTTGGCGCAACTTTTGTTGTAGTCATTCTTCGAGTCCAGGGAGCCGAGAATCGTCGTGAATTCGACTTACACGTAATGAAACATTTCTATGATATTCAAGTTCCCCACACTCCAAACTGGTCGTATATAGCATTTGCAGCGAATTTGGAGCAACATTTGTTATTTGTGTATTTCGTGTCCATGGAGCCGAGAATCGTCGAAATATCAGCTTACACGAAATGAAATATATTTGTGATATTCTTGTTCCCAAAGCTCCAAACTGCTCGTATATAGGATTTGTAGCGAATTTGGAGCAACCTTGCTTTTATGTATATTTCGAGTCCAGGGAGCCTAGAATCGTCGAAATATCAACTTATAAGAAATGTTATATTTTTGTGATATTCTTGTTCCCCACATTCCAAACTGTTCGTATATAGCATTTGCATCGAATTTGGAGCAACTTTTGTTATAGGCATATTTCGTGTCCAGGGAGCCGAGAATCGTCGCAAAATCGACTTACACGTAAACAAACATTTTTATGATATACTTGTTCCCCACACACCAAACTGCTCGTATATAGTTTTTGCAGCGAATTTAGAGCAACTTTTGTTCTGAGAATATTTCGTGTCCAGGGAACCGAGAATCGTCGAAAAATCGACTTAAACGTAATGAAACATTTTTTGTTATATTCTCGTTCCCCACACTCCAGACTGCTCGTATATTGCTTTTGCAATGATTTTGGCGCAACTTTTGTTGTAGTCATTTTTCGAGTCCAGGGAGTCGAGAATCGTCGTGAATTCGACTTACACGTAATGAAACATTTCTATGATATTCATGTTCCCCACACTCCAAACTGGTCGTATATAGCTTTTGCAGCGAATTTGGAGCAACATTTGTTATACAAATAACAATAAATAGGCATATTTCGTGTCCATGGAGCCGAGAATCGTCGAAATATCAACTTACACGAAATGAAATATTTTTGTGATATTCTTGTTCCCCACGCTCCAAACTGCTCGTATATATCATTTGCAGTGAATTTGGAGAAACTTATGTAATATGTATATTTCTTGTCCAGGATGCCGAGAATCGTCGAGATATCGACATACACGAAATGAAATATTTTTGTGATATTCTTGTTCCCCACATTCCAAACTGCTCGTATATAGCTTTTGCAGTTAATTTGGAGTAACATTTGTTCTGAATATATTTAGTGTCCAGGGAGCCGAGAATCGTCGAAATATCAACTTACACGAAATGAAATATTTTTGTGATATTCTTGTTCCCCACACTCCAAACTGCTCGCAAATAGCTTTTGCAGCGAATTTGAAGCAACTTTTGTTATAGGCATATTTCGTGTCCAGGGAGCCGAGAATCGTCGTAAAATCGACTCATGCGAAATGAAACATTTTTGTGATATTCTTGTTCCCCACGCTCTAAACTGCTCGTATATAGCATTTGCAGCGAATTTGGAGCAACTTTTGTTATATGTATATTTCGAGACCAGGGAGCCGAGAATCATCGAAACATCGACACACGAAATGAAATATTTTTGTGATATTCTTCTTCCCCACGCTCCTAACTGCTCGTAAATAGCATTTGCAGCGAATTTGGAGCAACTTATGTTATATGTATATTTCGTATCCTGGGAGCCGAGAATCGACGAAAAGACGACTTACAGGTAATGAAACATTTTTGTGATAATTTTCTTCCCCACACTCCAAACTATTCCTATTTAGCTTTTGCAGCGAATTTGGAGCAACTTTTGTTCTGAGAATATTTCGTGTGCAGGTAGCCGCGAAATATCGAAATATCAACTTACATGAAATGAAATATGTTTGTTATATTCTTGTTCCCCACGCTCCTAACTGCTCGTAAATAGCATTTGCAGCGAATTTGGAGCACCTTTTTTATATGTATATTTCGTGACCAGAGAGCCGAGAATCATCGAAATATCGACTTACACGAAATGAAATATTTTTGTGATATTCTTGTTCCCCACGCTCCTAACTGCTCGTATATAGCTTTTAAAGCGAATTTGGAGCAACTTTTGTTCTGAGTATATTTTGTGTCTAGGGAACCGAGAATCGTCGAAATATCGACTTAAACGTAAAGAAACATTTTTGTGATATTCTGCTTCCCCACACTCCAGCCTGCTCCTATATAGCTTTTGCAGCGAATTTGGAGCAACTTTTGTTCTGAGAATATTTCGTGTCCAGGCCGTCGAGAATCGCCGAAAAATCCACTTACAAGTAACGAAACATTTTTGTGATATTATTGTTCCCCTTACTCCAATCTGCTCGTATACAGCTATTGCAGTGAATTTGGATTAACTATTGTTCTGAATATATTTCGTGTCCAGGGAGCCGAGAATCGTCAAAAAATCGAGTTACACGTAATGAAACATTTTTATGATATTCATGTTCCCCACACTCCAAACTGCTAGTTTTGCAGCGAATTTGGAGCAACTTTTGTTATAGGCATATTTCGTGTGCAGGGAGCCGAGAATCGTCGTAAAATCGACTTACACGTAATGAAACATTTTTGTGATATTCTTGTTCCCCACACACCAAACTGCTCGTATATAGCTTTTGCAGCGAATTTGGAGCAACTTTTGTTCTGAGCCTATTTCGTGTCCAGGGAGCCGAGAATCGTCGAAAATTCGACGTACACGTAATGAAACAATTTTGTGATGTTCTTGTTCCCCACACTCTAAACTGCTCGTATATAGCTTTTGCAGCGAATTTTCAGCTACTTTTATTCTGAATATATCTCATGTCCAGGGAGCAGAGAATCTACGAAAAATCGACTTACGCGAAATGAAAAATGTTTGTGATATTCTTGTTCCCCACACTCCAAACTGCTCATATATAGCTTTTGCAGCGAAATTGGAGCAACTTTTGTTCTGAGCATATTTCGTGTCCAGAGAGCCGAGAATCGTCGAAAAATCCACTTACACGTAATTAATCATTTTTGTGATATTCTTGTTCCCCACACACCAAACTGCTCGTATATAGCTTTTGCAGCGAATTTGGACCTACTTTTGTTATTGTCATACTTCGTGTCCAGGGAGCCGGGAATCGTCGTAAAATCGACTTACACGAAATGAAACATTTTTGTGATATTCTTGTTCACGACACTCCAAACTGCTCGTATATAGCTTTTGCAGCCAATTTGGAGCAACTTTTGTTCTGAGCATATTTCGTGTCCAGGGAGCCGATAATCGACGAAAAATCGAATGTTTGTGATATTCATGTTCCCCACACTTCAAACTGCTAGTATATAGTTTTGCAGCGAATTTGGAGCAACTTTTGTTATAGGCATATTTGGTTTCCAGGGAGCCGAGAATCGTAAAATCGACTTACACGTAATGAATCATTTTTGTGATATTCTTGTTCCCCATACTACGAAATGCTCGTATATAGGTTTTGCAGCGAACTTGGAGCAACTTTTGTTCTGAGAATATTTCGTGTCCAGGGAACCGAATATCGTCGAAAAATCGACTTAAACGTAGTGAAACATTTTTGTGATATTCTTGTTCCCCACACTCCAGACTGCTCCTATATAGCTTTTGCAGCGAATTTGGAGCAACTTTTGTCCTGAGAATATTTCGTGTCCAGGCAGTCGAGAATCGTCGAAAATTCCACTTACACGTAAAGAAACATTTTTGTGATATTATTGTTCCCCTTAGTCCAATCTGCTCGTATACAGCTTTTGCAGTGAATTTGGATTAACTTTTGTTCTGAATATATTTCGTGTCCAGGGAACCGAGAATCGTCGAAAAATCGACTTACGCGAAATGAAAAATTTTTGTGAATTTCTGATTCCCCACGCTCCAAACTGCTCATATGTAGCTTTAGCAGAGAATTTGGAGCAACTTTTGCTCTGAGTATATTTCGTGTCCAGAGAGCCGAGAATCGTCAAAAATCGACTTACACGAAATGAAAAATTTTTGTAATTTTCTGATTCCCCACGCTCCAAACTGCTCATTAATAGCTTTTGCAGCGAATATTGAGCAACTTTTGTTCTGAATATATTTCATGTCCAGGGAGCTGAGATTCTTCGAAAAATCGACTTACGCGAAATGAAAAATATTTGTGATATTCTTGTTCCCCACACTCCTGACTGCTCGTATATAGCTTTTGCAGCCAATTTGAGGCAACTTTTGTTATATGTATATTTCGTGTCCATGCAGCCGAGAATCGTCGAAATATCCACTTACACGAAATAAAGTATTTTTGTGATATTCTTGTTCCCCATACCCCCAGCTTGTCGTATATAGCATTTGCAGCTAATTTGGAGCAACTTTTGTTTTATGTATATTTCGGGTCCAGGGAGCCGCGAATCGTCGAAATGTGAACCTACACGGAATGAAATATTTTTGTGATATTCTTGTTCCCCACACTCCAAACTGCTCTTATATAGCATTTGCAGCGAATTTGGAGGAGCTATTGTTATAGGCATATTTTGTATCCAGGGAGCCGAGAATCGTCGTAAAATAGACTTACACGTAAAACAAACATTTTTATGATATTCATGTTCCCCACACTCCAAACTGGTCTTATATAGCTTTTGCAGCGAATTTGGAGCAACTTTTGTTCTGAGAATATTTCGTGTCCAGGGAGCCGAGAATCGTCCAAACATCGACTTACGCAAAATGAAACATTTTCATGATATTCTTGTTCCCCATACTCCATACTGCTCGTATATAGCTTTTGCAGCGAATTTGGAGCAACTTTTGTTCCGAGTATAATTCGTGTCCAGGGAGCCGAGAATCGACGAAAAATCGACTTACACTTAATGAAACATTTTTATGATATCCTTGTTCCCCACACTCCATACTGCTCGCATATAGCTTTTGCAGCGACTTTGGAGCAACTTTTGTTATAGGCATATTACGTGTCTAGGGAGCCGAGAATCGTCCAAAAATCGACACATGCTAAATTAAACATTTTTGTGATATTCTTGTTCCCCACACTCTAAACTGCTCGTATAGAACTTTTGCAGTGAATTTGGAGCAACTTTTGTTCTGAGCATCGTTCCTGTCCAGGAAGCCGAGAATTGACGAAAAATCGACTTACACGTAGTGAAACATATTTATGATATCCTTGTTCCCCATACTACAAAATGCTCGTATATAGTTTTTGCAGCGAATTTGGAGCAACTTTTGTTGTGAGAATATTTCGTGTCCAGGCAGTCGAAAATCGTCGAAAAATCCACTTACACGTAATGAAACATTTTTATGATGTTAATTGTTCCCTACACTCTAAACTGCTCGTATATAGCTTTTGCAGCGAATTTTCAGCAACTTTTGTTCTGAATATATTTCATGTCCAGGGAGCTGAGAATCTTCGAAAAATCGTCTTACGCGAAATGAAACATGTTTGTGATATTCTTGTTCCCCACACTCCAGACTGCTCGTATATAACTTTTGCAGCGAATTTGGAACAACTTTTGTTATAAGTATATTTCGTGTCCATGGAGCTGAGAATCGTCGAAATATCAACTTACACGAAATGAAATATTTTTGTGATATTCTTGTTCCCCACGCTCCAAACAGCTCGTATATAGCATTTGCAGCGAATTTGGAGGAGCTTTTGTTATAGGCATATTTCGTGTCCAGGGAGCCGAGAATCGTCGTGAAATCGACTTACACGTAAAACAAACATTTTTATGATATTCTTGATCCCCTCAATCGAAACTGCTCGTATATAGCTTTGGCAGTAAATTTGCAGCAACTTTTGTTCTGGTATAATTCGTGTCCAAAGAACCGAGAATCTGCGAAAAATCGACTTACACGTAATGAAACATTTTTGTGATATTCTTGTTTCCCATACTCCAATCTGCTCGTATATAGCATTTGCAGGGAATTTGGAGCAACTTTTGTTCTGAATATATTTCGTGTCCAGGGAACCGAGAATCGTCGAAAAAACGACTTACGCGGAATGAAAAATTTTTGTGATATTTTTGATCCCCACACACCAAACTGCTCGTATATAGCTTTTGCAGCGAATTTGGAGCAACTTTTTTTCTGAGCCTATTTCGTGTCCAGGGAGCCAAGAATCGTCGAAAAGTCGACGTACACGTAATGAAACAATTTTGTGATGTTCTTGTTCCCCACACACTAAACTGCCCGTATTTAGCTTTTGCAGCGAATTTTCAACAACTTTTGTTCTGAATATATTTCAGGTCCAGGGAACCGAAAATCGTCGAAGAATAGACTTACTCGGAATGAAACATTTTTTGATATTCTTGTTCCCCACACTCCAAACTTCTCATATATAGCTTTTGCAGCGAAATTGGAGCAACTTTTGTTCTGGGTATATTTCGTGTCCTGAGAGCCGAGGATCGTCGAAAAATCCACTTACAGGTAATGATACATTTTTGTGATATTCTTGTTCCCCAAACACCAAACTCCTCGTATATAGATTTTGCAGCGAATTTGGAGCAACTTTTGTTCTGAGCCTATTTCGTGTCCAAGGAGCCGAGAATCGTCGAAAAATCGACGTACACGTAATAAAACAATTTTGTGATGTTTTTGTTCCCCACACTCTAAACTGCTCGTATATAGCTTTTGCAGCGAATTTTCAGCAACTTTTGTTCTGAATATATTTCATGTCCAGGGAGCTGAGAATCTTCGAAAAATCGACTTACGCGAAATGCAGCGAATTTGGAGCAACTTTTGTTATATGTATATTTCGTGTCCAGGGAACCGAGAATCGTCGAAATATCAACTTTAACGAATGGAATATATTTGTGATATTCTTGTTTCCTACACTCCAAACTGCTCGCATATAGCTTTTGCAGCCAATTTGGAGCAACTTTTGTTCTGAGCATATTTCGTGTCCAAGGAGCAGAGAATCGTCGAAAAATCGACTTACACGTAATGAAACATTTTTGTGATATTCTTGTTCCCCATACTCCAATCTGCTCGTATATAGCTTTTGCAGTGAATTTGAAGCAACTTATGTTCTGAATATATTTCGTGTCCAGAGTACCGAGAATCGTCGAAAAATCGAGTTACACGTAGTGAATCATATTTGTGATAATCTTCTTCCCCACACTCCAATCTGCTCGTTTATATCTTTTGCAGCGAATTTGGAGCAACTTTCGTTCTGAGAATATTTCGTGTCCAGGGAGCCGAGAATGGTCGAAAAATCGACTTTCGCGAAATGAAACATTTTCATGATATTCTTGTTCCCCACAATCCATACTGCTCGTGTACAGCTATTGCAGCGAATTTGGATTTGCCTTGCTTGCCTTTAGCCGTGCCTTGCCTTTTGCCTTTTGCGTTGCCTTTTGACTTGCCTTTTGCCTTTTGATTTTTGCTTTGCCTTGCCTTATGCCTTCCCTTGCCTTTTGCCTTTTGACTTGCCTTTTGCCTTTTGACTTGCCTTTTGCCTTGCCTTTTGACTTGCCTTTTAGCGTTTTGCCTTGCCTTGCCTGTTGCCTTGCCTTGTCTTTTGCCTTTTGCCTTGCCAAGCCTATTGCCTAGCCTTGCCTTCTGCCTTGCCTTGGCTTTTGTCTGGCATTTCGCCTTTTGCCTTGCCTTGCCTTTTGCCTTTTGCCTCGCCTTGCCTTTTGCCTTGCCTTGCCTTTTGCGTTTTGCCTTTCTTTGCCTTTTGCCTTTTGCCTTTTGCCTTGCCTTGCATTTGCCTTGCCTTGCTTTTGCCTTGCCTTGCTTTTGCCTTTCCTTGCCTTTTGCTATTGCTTGGCATTGCCTTGCCTTGCATTGCCTTTTGCCTTTTGCCTTGCCTTGCCTTTTGCCTTGCCTTTCCTTGCTTTGCATTTTGCCTTGGCTTGCCTTTTGCCTTGCCCTGCCTTTTGCCTTTTGCCTTGCCTTGCCTTTTGCGTTTTGTCTTGCTTTGCCTTTTGCCTTGCCTTTTGCCTTTTGCATTGCCTTGCCTTGCCTTTTGCCTTTTGCCTTGCCTTGCCTTGCCTTGCCTTGCCTTGCCTTTTGCCTTGCCTTTTGCCTTTTGCTTTGCCTTGCCTTTTGCCTTGCCTTTTTCCTTTTGCCTTGCCTTGCCTTTTGCTTTGCCTTGCATTGCCTTTTGCCTTCTGCCTTGCCTTGCCTTTTGCGTTGCCTTGCCGTTTGCCTTTTGCTTTGCCTTGCCTTTTGCCTTGCCTTGCTTTGCTTTGCCTTGCCTTTTGCTTTTTGCCTTGCATTTCCTTTGGCCTTTGGCCTTGCCTTGCCTTTTGCCTTGCCTTGTATTACATTTTGCCTTTTGCCTTGCCTTGCCATTTGCCTTACCTTGCCTTTGCCTTGCCTTGCCTTGCCTTGCCTTTTGCCTTTTGCCTTGCCTTGCCTTTTGCCTTCCCTTGCCTTGCCTTGCCTTTACTCTTTTGCCTTGCCTTGCCTTTTGCCTTTTGCCTTGCTTTGCCTTTTATCTTTTGCCTTGCCTTGCCTTTTGAATTTTGCCTTGCCTTTTGCCTTGCCTTGGCTTTTGCCTATTGCCCTGCCTTTTGCGCTGCCTTTTGCCTTTTGCCTTGCCTTGCCTTTTGCCTTATGCCTTGCAGTGCCTTTTGCCTTGCCCTGCCTTTTGCCTTGCATTGCCTTTTGCCTTGCCTTTCGCATTTTGCCTTGCCTTGCCTTGCCTTTTGCCTTTTGCCTTGCCTTGTCTTTTGCCTTGTCTTTTGCCTTTCATTTTTTCTTTTACCTTTTGCCTTTGCTTACCTTATGCCTTGCCTTGCCTTTTGCCTTTTGCCTTTTGCCTCGCATTGCCTTTTGCATTGCCTTGCCTTTTGCCTTTCCTTGCCTTTTGCCTATTGCCTTGCCTTGACTTTTGCCTTTTGCCTTGCCTTGCCTTTTGCCTTTTGCCTTGCCTTGCCTTTTCACTTGCCTTTATGCTTTTGCTTTGCCTTGCCTTTTGCCTTTTGCCTTGCCTTGCTTTTTGCCTTTAGCCTTGCCTTGCCTTTTGGCTGTTGGCTTGCCTTGCTTTTTGCCTTTTGCCTTTGCTTGCCTTTTGCCTTTTGCCTAGCTTTGCCTTTTACCTTACCTTGCCTTTTGCCTTGCCTTGCCTTGCCTTACCTTACCTTGCCTTTTACCTTGTCTTTTGCCTTGGTTTGCCTTTTGCCTTGCCTTGCCTTGCCTTGCTATTTGCTTTGCCTTGCCTTATGCCTTTTGGCTTCCCTTGCCTTGCATTTTGCTTTTTGCCTTGCCTTGCCCTTTGCCTTTTTACTTGCCTTGCCTTTTGCTTTTTTGCCTTTTGCCTTGCCTTGCCTTTTGCCTTGCCTTGCCTTTTGCCTTGCCTTGCCTTTTGCCTTGCCTTTTGCTTTTGCCGTGCCTTGCCTTGTCTTTTGCCTTGCCTTTTGCGTTTTGCCTTGCCTTGACTTTTGCCTTTTGCTTAGCCTTGGCTTTTGCCCTTTGCCTTGCCTTGCCTTTTGCTTTGCCTTGCCTTTTGCCTTTTTACTTGTCTTGCCTTTTACCTTTTGCCTTGCTTTTTGCCTTTTGTTTTGCCTTGGCTTTTGACTTGCCTTGCCTTTTGCTTTGCCTTGCCTTTTGCCTTGCTTTGCCTTTTGCCTTGCGTTGCCTTGCCTTTGAGCCTTGCCTTTTACCATTTGATTTTTGCTTTGCCTTGCCTTTTGCCTTCCCTTGTCTTTTGCCTTTTGCCTTGCCTTTTGATTTTTGCCTTGCCTTTTGCCTTGCCTTGCCTTGCCTTTAGCGTTTTGCCTTGCCTTGCCTGTTGCCTTGCCTTGTCTTTTGCCTTTTGCCTTGCCAAGCCTTTGCCTAGCCTTGCCTTTTGCCTTGCCTTGCCTTTTGCCTTGCCTTGCCTATTGCCTTTTGCCTCTCCTTGCCTTTTGCCTTGCCTTGCCTTTTGCGTTTTGCCATGCCTGGCCTTTTGCCTTTTGCCTTTCCTTGCTTTTGCCTTGCCTTGCATTTTGCTTTTGCTTGACCTTGCCCTGCCTTTTGCCTTTTGCCTTGCCTTGCCCTGCCTTTTGCCTTCTGCCTTGCCTTGCCTTTTGCGTTTTGCCTTGTTTTGCCTTTTGCCTTGCCTTCTGCCTTGCCCTTTGCATTGTCTTGCCTTGCCTTTTGACTTGCCTGACCTTGTCTTTTGGCTTTCGCCTTGCCTTGCCTTGCCATGCCTTTTGCGTTTTGCCTTGTTTTGCCTTTTGCCTTTTGTTTTGCCTTGCCTTTTGCCCTGCCTTTTACCTTTTGCCTTGCGTTGCTTTTTCCTTGCCTTGCCTTGCCTTGCCTTGCCTTTTGCCTTTTGCCTAACCTTTTGCCTTTTGCCTTGCCTTGCCTTGCCTGCCTTTTGCCTTTTGCCCTTCTTTGCCTTTTGCCTTGCCTTGCCTTTTGCTTTTTGGTTGCATTTGCTTTGGCCTTTTGCCTTGCCTTGCCTTTTGCATTTTGCCTTGCCATGCTTTAACTTTTGCCTTTTGCCTTGCCTTGCCATTTGCCTTACCTTGGCTTTTGCCTTGCCTTGTCTTGCCTTTTGCCTTTTGCCTTGCCTTGCCTTTTGCATTTTGCCTTGCCATGCTTTAACTTTTGCCTTTTGCCTTGCCTTGCCATTTGCCTTACCTTGGCTTTTGCCTTGCCTTGTCTTGCCTTTTGCCTTTTGCCTTGCCTTGCCTTTTGCCATTTACCTTCCCTAGCCTTGCCTTGCCTTTTCTCTTTTGACATGTCTTGCTTTTTGCCTTTTGCCTTGCCTTGAATTATATCTTTTGCCTTGCCTTGGCTTTTGCCTTTTGCCTTGCCTTGCCTTTAGCCTTTTGCCCTGCTTTTTGCGCTGACTTTTGTCGTTTGCCTTGCCTTGCTTTTGCCTTTTGCCTTATGCCTTGCAGTGCCTTTTGCGTTTTGCATTGCCCTGCCTTTTGCCTTGCCTTGCCTTGCCTTTTCCCTTGCCTTGGCTTTTGCCTTGTCTTTTGCCTTGCCTTTTGCCTTTTGCCTCTCCTTCCCTTTTTTCTTTCGCCTTTTGCCTTGGCTTACACTTTACCTTGCCTGAACTTTTGCCTTTTGCCTCGATTTACCTTATTCCCTTTCCTTGCCTTTTGCCTTTCCTTGCCTTTTGACTATTGCCTTGCCTTGCCTTTTGCCTTTTGCCTTGCCTTGCCTTTTGCGTTTTGCCTTGCCTTGCCTTTTGCCTTTTGCTTAGCCTTGGCTTTTGCCCTTTGCCTTGCCTTGCCTTTTGCTTTGCCTTGCCTTTTGCCTTTTTACTTGCCTTGCCTTTTACCTTTTGCCTTGCCTTTTGCCTTGCCTTTTGCCTCTTGTTTTGCCTTGGCTTTTGACTTGCCTTGCCTTTTGCCTTGCCTTGCCTTTTGCCTTGCTTTGCCTTTTGCCTTGCGTTGCCTTGCCTTTTGCCTTGCCTTTTGCCATTTGATTTTTGCTTTGCCTTGCCTTTTGCCTTCCCTTGTCTTTTGCCTTGCCTTTTGCTTTTTGCCTTGCCTTTTGCCTTGCCTTGCCTTGCCTTTAGCGTTTTGCCTTGCCTTGCCTGTTGCCTTGCCTTGTCTTTTGCCTTTTGCCTTGCCAAGCCTTTGCCTAGCCTTGCCTTTTGCCTTGCCTTGCCTTTTGTCTTGGCTTTTGCCTTTTGCCTTGCCTTGCCTTTTGCCTTTTGCCTCTCCTTGCCTTTTGCCTTGCCTTGCCTTTTGCGTTTTGCCATGCCTTGCCTTTTGCCTTTTGGCTTTCCTTGCTTTTGCCTTGCCTTGCATTTTGCTTTTGCTTGACCTTGCCCTGCCTTTTGCCTTTTGCCTTGCCTTGCCTTTTGCCTTGCATTTTGCTTTGCATTTCCTTGCTTTGCATTTTGCCTTGCCTTGCCCTTTGCCTTGCCCTGCCTTTTGCCTTCTGCCTTGCCTTGCTTTTGCGTTTTGCCTTGTTTTGCCTTTTTGCTTTGCCTTCTGCCTTGCCTTTTGCCCTTTGCATTATCTTGCCTTGCTTTTGCCTTGCCTTACCTTGCCTTTTGGCTTTCGCCTTGCCTTGCCTTGCCTTGGCTTGCCTTTTGCCTTGCCTTTTGCCTTTTGTTTTGCCTCGCCTTTTGCCTTGCCTTTTGCCTTGCCTTTTGCCTTTTGCCTTGCCTTTTGCCTTTTGCCTTGCCTTGCCTTTTGCCTTGCCTTGCCTTGCCGCTTGCCTTTTGCCTTGCCTTGCCTTGTGCCTTGCCTTTAATCTTTTGCCTTGCGTTGCTTTTGCCTTGCCTTGCCTTTTGCCTAACCTTTTGCCTTTTGCCTTGCCTTGCCTTGCCTGCTTTTTGCCTTTTGCCCTTCTTTGCCTTTTGCCTCGCCTTGCCTTTTGCTTTTTGCCTTGCATTTCCTTTGGCCTTTTGCCTTGCCTTGCCTATTGCCTTGCCATGCTTTAACTTTTGCCTTGCCTTGCCATTTGCCTTACTTTGGGTTTTCCCTTGCCTTGCCTTTTGCCTTTTGCCTTGCTTTGCCTTTTGCCTTTTACCTTCCCTAGCCTTGCCTTGCCTTTTCTCTTTTGACATGTCTTGCCTTTTGCCTTGCCTTGAATTTTATCTTTTGCCTTGCCTTGTCTTTTGCCCTTTGCCTTGCCTTCCCTTGCCTTTTGCCCTTTGCCCTGCTTTTTGCGCTGCCTTTTGCCTTTTGCCTTGCCTTGCCTTGCCTTTTGCCTTATGCCTTGCAGTGATTTTGCCTTTTGCTTTGCCCTGCCTTTTGCCTTGCCTTGCCTTAATCTTTTGCCTTGCCCTGCCTTGCCTTTTGCCTTTAGCCTTGCCTTGGCTTTTGCCTTGTCTTTTCCCTTGCCTTTTGGCTTTTGCCTCTCCTTCCCTTTTTTCTTTTGCCTTTTGCCTTGGCTTACCCTTTACCTTGCCTTAACTTTTGCCTTTTGCCTCGCATTACCTTTTGCCTTTCCTTGCCTTTTGCCTTTTGCCTTTCCTTGCCTTTTGACTATTGCCTTGCCTTGTGTTTTGGCTTTTGCCTTGTCTTTTGACTTGCCTTTGTCCTTTTGCCTTGCCCTACCTTTTGCCTTGCTTTTTGCCTTTTAACTTGTATTGCCTTTTGCCTTTTGCCTTTTGTTTTGCCTTGCCTTACCTTGCCTTGCCTTTTGCCCTGCCTTCCTTTTGCTTTGCTTTGCCTTTTGCCTTTTGCCTTGCCTTTTCTTTTCACTTTTGCCTTGCCTGGCCTTTTGCCTAGCCTTGCCTTGCCATTTGCTTTTTGGCATGCCTTGCCTGTTGCCTTTTGCCCTGCCTTTTGCCTTTTCCCTTGCCTTGCCCTGGCCTTTGCCTTTTGCCTTATGCTCTGCAGTGCCTTTTGTTTTGCCTTGCCTTTTGCCTTGCCTTGCCTTGCCTTTTGCCTTGCCTTTCCTTTTGCCTTGCTTTGCCTTTTGCCTTTTGCCTTACGTTTCCTTTTCACTTTTGCGTTGCCTGGCCTTTTGCCTTGGCTTGCCATTTGCCTTCTGGCATGCCTTGCCTGTTGCCTTTTGCCTTTTCCCTTGCCTTGCCTTGCCTTGGCCTTTGCCTTTTGCCTTATGCCCAGCAGTGCCTTTTGTCTTTTGCCTTGCCCTGTCTTTTGCCTTGCCTTGCCTTTTGCCTTGCCTTTTGCCTTTTGCCTCGCCTTGCCTTGCCGTTTGCCTTTAGCCTTGCCTTGCCTTTCGCCATGCTTTGCATTTTGCGTTGCCTTGTCTTTTGCCTTTTGCCTTGCATATTGCCATTTGCCTCAACTTCCCTTTTGCCTAACCTTGCCTTTTGCCTTTTGCCTCGACTTGCCTTTTGCCTTTTCTTGCCTTTTCCCTTTTGCCTCGCATTGCCTTTTGCCTTGCCTTGCCTTTTGCCTTTCCTTGCCTTTTGCCTATTGCCTTGCCTTGCCTTTTGCCTTGTGCATTGCCATACCTTTTGCCTTTAGCCATGGCTTGCCTTTTGGCTTTAAGTTGCCATGCCTTTTGCCTTTTGCCAATTGCCTTGCCTTGCCTTTTGCCTTTTGACTAGCCTTGCCTTTTGCCTTGCCTTGCCCTTTGCGTTTTGCCTTTCCTTGCCTTTTGCCTTGCCTTGCCTTTTGCCTTTTGCCTTGCCTTTTGCCTTGCCTTTTGCCTTGCCTTGCCTTTTGCTTTTTGCCTTGCCTTTTCTCTTTTGCCTTGCCTTGCCTTTCCTTTTAACTTTGCTTACCTTTTGCCTTGCCTTGCCTTGCCTTTTGCCTGTTGCCTCGCATTGCCTTTTGCCTTGCCTTGCCTTTTGCCTTTCCTTGCCTTTTGCCTATTGCCTTGCCTTGCCTTTTGCCTTTTGCCTTTTGCCTTGCCCTGCCTTTTGACTTGCCTTTATCGTTTTGCCTTGCCTTGCCTTTTGCCTTTTGCCTAGCATTGCCTTTTACCTTGCCTTGCCTTTTACCTTGCCTTGCCTTGCCTTACCTTGCCTTTTACCTTGCCTTTTGCCTTGGATTGCATTTTGCCTTGCTTTTTGTTTTGCCTTGCCTTATGCCCTTTGGCTTTTTACTTGCCTTGCCTTTTGCTTTTTTGCCTTCTGCCTTGCCTTGCCTTTTGCCTTGCCTTTTGCTTTTGCCGTGCCTTGCCTTGCCTTTTGCCTTGCCTTTTGCGTTTTGCCTTGCCTTTTGCGTTTTACCTTGCCTTGCCTTTTGTCTTTTGCTTAGCCTTGGCTTTTGCCCTTTGCCTTGCCTTTTGCCTTGCCTTGCCTTTTGCCTTTTTACTTGCCTTGCCTTTTACCTTTTGCCTTTTGTTTTGCCTTGCCTTTTGCCTTGCCTTTGGCCATTTGATTTTTGCTTTGCCTTGCCTTTTGCCTTGCCTTTTGCCTTTTGCCTTGCCTTGTCTTTAGCGTTTTGCCTAGCCTTGCCTGTTGCCTTGCCTTGTCTTTTGCCTTTTGCCTTGCCAAGCTTTTTGCCTAGCCTTGCCTTTTGCCTTGTCTTGCCTTTTGCCTTGGCTTTTGTCTTTTGCCTTGCTTTGCCTTTTGCCTTACCTTGCCTTTTGCGTTTTGCCTTGCCTTGCCTTTTGCCTTTTGCCTTGCTTTGCTTTCCCCTTGCCTTGCATTTTGCTTTTGCTTGGCCTTGCCCTGCCTTTTGCCTTTTGCCTTGCCTTGCCTTTTGCCTTGCCTTTTGCCTTGCCTTTCCTTGCTTTGCATTTTGCCTTGCCTTGCCTTTTCCCTTGCCCTGCCTTTTGCCTTGCCTACTTTTTGCGTTTTGCCTTGCTTTGCCTTTTGCCTTTTGCCTTGCCTTTTGCCTTTACTTTTGCCTTGCCTTTTGCCCTTTGCATTGTCTTGCCTTGCCTTTTGCCTTGCCTTACCTTGCCTTTTGGCTTTCGCCTTGCCTTGCCTTGCCTTGCCTTGCATTTTGCCTTTTGTTTTGCCTTGCCTTTTGTTTGCCTTTTGCCTTGCCTTGCCTTTTGCCTTGCCTTGCCTTGCCGCTTTCCTTTTGCCTTGCCTTGCCTTTTGTTCTCCATTTACCTTTTGCCTTGCGTTGCTTTTGCCTTGCCTTGCCTTGCCTTGCCTTGCCTTGCCTTGCCTTGCCTTGCCTTGCCTTGCCTTTTGCCTTTTGCCTAACCTTTTGCCTTTTGCCTTGCCTTGCCTTGCCTGCCTTTTGCCTTTTGCCCTTCTTTGCCTTTTGCCTTGCCTTGCCTTTTGCTTTTTGCGTTGCATTTGCTTTGGCCTTTTGCCTTGCCTTGCCTTTTGCATTTTGCCTTGCCATGCTTTAACTTTTGCCTTTTGCCTTGCCTTGCCATTTGCCTTACCTTGGCTTTTGCCTTGCCTTGTCTTGCCTTTTGCCTTTTGCCTTGCCTTGCCTTTTGCATTTTGCCTTGCCATGCTTTAACTTTTGCCTTTTGCCTTGCCTTGCCATTTGCCTTACCTTGGCTTTTGCCTTGCCTTGTCTTGCCTTTTGCCTTTTGCCTTGCCTTGCCTTTTGCCATTTACCTTCCCTAGCCTTGCCTTGCCTTTTCTCTTTTGACATGTCTTGCTTTTTGCCTTTTGCCTTGCCTTGAATTATATCTTTTGCCTTGCCTTGGCTTTTGCCTTTTGCCTTGCCTTGCCTTTTGCCTTTTGCCCTGCTTTTTGCGCTGACTTTTGTCGTTTGCCTTGCCTTGCTTTTGCCTTTTGCCTTATGCCTTGCAGTGCCTTTTGCCTTTTGCATTGCCCTGCCTTTTGCCTTGCCTTGCCTTGCCTTTTCCCTTGCCTTGGCTTTTGCCTTGTCTTTTGCCTTGCCTTTTGCCTTTTGCCTCTCCTTCCCTTTTTTCTTTCGCCTTTTGCCTTGGCTTACCCTTTACTTTGCCTGAACTTTTGCCTTTTGCCTCGAATTACCTTATTCCCTTTCCTTGCCTTTTGCCTTTCCTTGCCTTTTGACTATTGCCTTGCCTTGCCTTTTGCCTTTTGCCTTGCCTTGCCTTTTGCGTTTTGCCTTGCCTTGCCTTTTGCCTTTTGCTTAGCCTTGGCTTTTGCCCTTTGCCTTGCCTTGCCTTTTGATTTGCCTTGCCTTTTGCCTTTTTACTTGCCTTGCCTTTTACCTTTAGCCTTGCCTTTTGCCTTTTGTTTTGCCTTGCCTTTTGCCTTGCTTTGCCTTTTGCCTTGCGTTGCCTTGCCTTTTGCCTTGCCTTTTGCCATTTGATTTTTGCTTTGCCTTGCCTTTTGCCTTCCCTTGTCTTTTGCCTTGCCTTTTGCTATTTGCCTTGCCTTTTGCCTTGCCTTGCCTTGCCTTTAGCGTTTTGCCTTGCCTTGCCTGTTGCCTTGCCTTGTCTTTTGCCTTTTGCCTTGCCAAGCCTTTGCCTAGCCTTGCCTTTTGCCTTGCCTTGCCTTTTGTCTTGGCTTTTGCCTTTTGCCTTGCCTTGCCTTTTGCCTCTCCTTGCCTTTTGCCTTGCCTTGCGTTTTGCGTTTTGCCATGCCTTGCCTTTTGCGTTTTGGCTTTCCTTGCTTTTGCCTTGCCTTGCATTTTGCTTTTGCTTGACCTTGCCCTGCCTTTTGCCTTTTGCCTTGCCTTGCCTTTTGCTTTGCCTTTTGCTTTGCCTTTCCTTGCTTTGCATTTTGCCTTGCCTTGCCCTTTGCCTTGCCCTGCCTTTTGCCTTCTGCCTTGCCTTGCTTTTGCGTTTTGCCTTGTTTTGCCTTTTGCCTTGCCTTCTGCCTTGCCTTTTGCCCTTTGCATTATCTTGCCTTGCTTTTGCCTTGCCTTACCTTGCCTTTTGGCTTTCGCCTTGCCTTGCCTTGCCTTGGCTTGCCTTTTGCCTTGCCTTTTGCCTTTTGTTTTGCCTCGCCTTTTGCCTTGCCTTTTGCCTTGCCTTTTGCCTTGCCTTTTGCCTTTTGCCTTGCCTTGCCTTTTGCCTTGCCTTGCCTTGCCGCTTGCCTTTTGCCTTGCCTTGCCTTGTGCCTTGCCTTTAATCTTTTGCCTTGCGTTGCTTTTGCCTTGCCTTGCCTTTTGCCTTTTGCCTAACCTTTTGCCTTTTGCCTTGCCTTGCCTTGCCTGCTTTTTGCCTTTTGCCCTTCTTTGCCTTTTGCCTCGCCTTGCCTTTTGCTTTTTGCCTTGCATTTCCTTTGGCCTTTTGCCTTGCCTTGCCTATTGCCTTGCCATGCTTTAACTTTTGCCTTGCCTTGCCATTTGCCTTACTTTGGGTTTTCCCTTGCCTTGCCTTTTGCCTTTTGCCTTGCTTTGCCTTTTGCCTTTTACCTTCCCTAGCCTTGCCTTGCCTTTTCTCTTTTGACATGTCTTGCCTTTTGCCTTGCCTTGAATTTTATCTTTTGCCTTGCCTTGTCTTTTGCCCTTTGCCTTGCCTTGCCTTGCCTTTTGCCCTTTGCCCTGCTTTTTGCGCTGCCTTTTGCCTTTTGCCTTGCCTTGCCTTGCATTTTGCCTTTTGCCTTATGCCTTGCAGTGTTTTTGCCATTTGCTTTGCCCTGCCTTTTGCCTTGCCTTGCCTTAATCTTTTGCCTTGCCCTGCCTTGCCTTTTGCCTTTAGCCTTGCCTTGGCTTTTGCCTTGTCTTTTGCCTTGCCTTTTGTCTTTTGCCTCTCCTTCCCTTTTTTCTTTTGCCTTTTGCCTTGGCTTACCCATTACCTTGCCTTAACTTTTGCCTTTTGCCTCGCATTACCTTTTGCCTTTCCTTGCCTTTTGCCTTTTGCCTTTCCTTGCCTTTTGACTATTGCCTTGCCTTGTGTTTTGGCTTTTGCCTTGTCTTTTGACTTGCCTTTGTCCTTTTGCCTTGCCCTACCTTTTGCCTTGCTTTTTGCCTTTTAACTTGTATTGCCTTTTGCCTTTTGTTTTGCCTTGCCTTACCTTTCCTTGCCTTTTGCCTTGCCTTCCTTTTGCTTTGCTTTGCCTTTTGCCTTTTGCCTTGCCTTTTCTTTTCACTTTTGCCTTGCCTGGCCTTTTGCCTTGCCTTGCCTTGCCATTTGCTTTTTGGCATGCCTTGCCTGTCGCCTTTTGCCCTGCCTTTTGCCTTTTCCCTTGCCTTGCCCTGGCCTTTGCCTTTTGCCTTATGCTCTGCAGTGCCTTTTGTTTTGCCTTGCCTTTTGCCTTGCCTTGCCTTGCCTTTTGCCTTGCCTTTCCTTTTGCCTTGCTTTGCCTTTTGCCTTTTGCCTTACCTTTCCTTTTCACTTTTGCGTTGCCTGGCCTTTTGCCTTGGCTTGCCATTTGCCTTCTGGCATGCCTTGCCTGTTGCCTTTTGCCCTGCCTTTTGCCTTTTCCCTTGCCTTGCCTTGCCTTGGCCTTTGCCTTTTGCCTTATGCCCAGCAGTGCCTTTTGTCTTTTGCCTTGCCCTGTCTTTTGCCTTGCCTTGCCTTTTGCCTTGCCTTTTGCCTTTTGCCTCGCCTTGCCTTGCCGTTTGCCTTTAGCCTTGCCTTGCCTTTCGCCATGCTTTGCATTTTGCCTTGCCTTGTCTTTTGCCTTTTGCCTTGCATATTGCCATTTGCCTCAACTTCCCTTTTGCCTTACCTTGCCTTTTGCCTTTTGCCTCGACTTGCCTTTTGCCTTTTCTTGCCTTTTCCCTTTTGCCTCGCATTGCCTTTTGCCTTGCCTTGCCTTTTGCCTATTGCCTTGCCTTGCCTTTTGCCTTGTGCATTGCCATACCTTTTGCCTTTAGCCATGGCTTGCCTTTTGGCTTTAAGTTGCCATGCCTTTTGCCTTTTGCCAATTGCCTTGCCTTGCCTTTTGCCTTTTGACTAGCCTTGCCTTTTGCCTTGCCTTGCCCTTTGCGTTTTGCCTTTCCTTGCCTTTTGCCTTGCCTTGCCTTTTGCCTTTTGCCTTGCCTTTTGCCTTGCCTTTTGCCTTGCCTTGCCTTTTGCTTTTTGCCTTGCCTTTTCTCTTTTGCCTTGCCTTGCCATTCCTTTTAACTTTGCTTACCTTTTGCCTTGCCTTGCCTTGCCTTTTGCCTGTTGCCTCGCATTGCCTTTTGCCTTGCCTTGCCTTTTGCCTTTCCTTGCCTTTTGCCTATTGCCTTGCCTTGCCTTTTGCCTTTTGCCTTGCCCTGCCTTTTGACTTGCCTTTATCGTTTTACCTTACCTTGCCTTTTACCTTGCCTTGCCTTGCCTTACCTTGCCTTTTACCTTGCCTTTTGCCTTTTGCCTTGGCTTGCATTTTGCCTTGCTTTTTGTTTTGCCTTGCCTTATGCCTTTTGGCTTCCCTTGCCTTGCATTTTGCCTTTTGCCTTGCCTTGCCCTTTGGCTTTTTACTTGCCTTGCCTTTTGCTTTTTTGCCTTCTGCCTTGCCTTGCCTTGCCTTTTGCCTTGCCTTTTGCTTTTGCCGTGCCTTGCCTTGCCTTTTTGCGTTTTGCCTTGCCTTTTGCGTTTTACCTTGCCTTGCCTTTTGTCTTTTGCTTAGCCTTGGCTTTTGCCCTTTGCCTTGCCTTTTGCCTTGCCTTGCCTTTTGCCATTTTACTTGCCTTGCCTTTTACCTTTTGCCTTTTGTTTTGCCTTGGCTTTTGCCTTACCTTTTGCCTTGCGTTGCCTTGCCTTTTGCCTTGCCTTTGGCCATTTGATTTTTGCTTTGCCTTGCCTTTTGCCTTCCCTTCTCTTTTGCCTTTTGCCTTGCCTTTTGCCTTTTGCCTTGCCTTGCCTTTAGCGTTTTGCCTAGCCTTGCCTGTTGCCTTGCCTTGTCTTTTGCCTTTTGCCTTGCCAAGCTTTTTGCTTAGCCTTGCCTTTTGCCTTGTCTTGCCTTTTGCCTTGGCTTTTGTCTTTTGCCTTGCTTTGCCTTTTGCCTTGCCTTGCCTTTTGCGTTTTGCCTTGCCTTGCCTTTTGCCTTTTGCCTTGCTTTGCTTTCCCCTTGCCTTGCATTTTGCTTTTGCTTGGCCTTGCCCTGCCTTTTGCCTTTTGCCTTGCCTTGCCTTTTGCCTTGCCTTTTGCCTTGCCTTTCCTTGCTTTGCATTTTGCCTTGCCTTGCCTTTTCCCTTGCCCTGCCTTTTGCCTTGCCTACTTTTTGCGTTTTGCCTTGCTTTGCCTTTTGCCTTTTGCTTTGCCTTTTGCCTTTACTTTTGCCTTGCCTTTTGCCCTTTGCATTGTCTTGCCTTGCTTTTTGCCTTGCCTTACCTTGCCTTTTGGCTTTCGCCTTGCCTTGCCTTGCCTTGCCTTGCCTTGCCTTGCATTTTGCCTTTTGTTTTGCCTTGCCTTTTGCCTTGCCTTTTGCCTTGCCTTGCCTTTTGCCTTGCCTTGCCTTGCCGCTTTCCTTTTGCCTTGCCTTGCCTTTTGCCTTGCCATTTACCTTTTGCCTTGCGTTGCTTTTGCCTTGCCTTGCCTTGCCTTGCCTTGCCTTGCCTTGCCTTTTGCCTTTTGCCTAACCTTTTGCCTTTTGCCTTGCCTTGCCTTACCTGCCTTTTGCCCTTCTTTGCCTTTTGCCTTGCCTTGCCTTTTGCTTTTTGCGTTGCATTTGCTTTGGCCTTTAGCCTTGCCTTGCCTTTTGCATTTTGCCTTGCCATGCTTTAACTTTTGCCTTTTGCCTTGCCTTGCCATTTGCCTTACCTTGGCTTTTGCCTTGCCTTGTCTTGCCTTTTGCCTTTTGCCTTGCCTTGCCTTTTGCATTTTGCCTTGCCATGCTTTAACTTTTGCCTTTTGCCTTGCCTTGCCATTTGCCTTACCTTGGCTTTTGCCTTGCCTTGTCTTGCCTTTTGCCTTTTGCCTTGCCTTGCCTTTTGCCATTTACCTTCCCTAGCCTTGCCTTGCCTTTTCTCTTTTGACATGTCTTGCTTTTTGCCTTTTGCCTTGCCTTGAATTATATCTTTTGCCTTGCCTTGGCTTTTGCCTTTTGCCTTGCCTTGCCTTTTGCCTTTTGCCCTGCTTTTTGCCAATTGCCTCTCCTTCCCTTTTGAGTTTTGCCTTACCTTGCCTTTTGCCTTTTGCCTCGACTTTCCTTTTGCCTTGCCTTGCCTTTCCCTTTTGCCTCGCATTGCGTTTTGCCTTGCCTTGCTTTTGCCTTTTACCTTTCCTTGCCTTTTGCCTATTGCCTTGGCTTGCCTTTTGACTTTTGCATTGCCATATTTTTGCCTTTAGCCTTGCCTTGAATTTTTGCTTTAAGTTGCCTTGCCTTTTGCCTTTTGCCTTTTTCCTTGCCTTGCCTTTTGCCTTTCCTTGTCTTTTGACTAGCCTTGCCTTTTGCCTTGCCTTGCCCTTTGCGTTTTGCCTTTCCTTGCCTTTTGCCTTGCCTTGCCTTTCCTTTTGCCTTGGCTTGCCTTTTGCTTTACCTTGCCTTATGCCTTTTGCCTTCCCTTGCCTTGCCTTTTCCCTTTTGCCTTAAGTTGGCCTTTGCCTTTTGCCTTATGCCCTGCAGTGCCTTTTGCCTTGCCCTGCCTTTTGCCTTGCCTTGCCTTTTGCCTAGCCTTGCCTTTCATTTTGCCTTTTGCCTTTTGCCTTGCCTTGCCTTGCCTTGCCGTTTGCCTTTAGCCTTGCCTTGCGTTTTGCCTTGCCTTGCTTTTGCCTTGCCTTGTCTTTTGCGTTTTGCCTTGCATTTTGCCATTTGCCTCTCCTTCCCTTTTGCCTTGCCTTGCCTTTTGCCTCGCAGTGCCTTTTGCCATGCCTTGCCTTTTGCCTTTTGCCTTTTGCCTTTAGCCTTTCTTTGCCTTTTGCCTATTGCCAAGCCTTGCCTTTTGCCTTTAGCCTTGCTTTGCCTTTTCCCTTGCCTTGCCTTTTGCCGTGCCTTTATCCTTTTGCCTTGCCCTGCCTTTTGCCTTTTGCCTTGCCTTACCTTTTCCATTTAGCCTTGCCCTGCCTTTTGGCTTTAACTTGCTTTGCCTTGCCTTTTGCCTTTTGCCTTGCCTTTGCGTTTTGCCTTTTGACTAGCCTTGCCTTTTGCCTTGCCTTGCCTTTTGCGTTTTGCCTTTCCTTGCCTTTTGCCTTGCCTTTTAGATTTTGTCTTCCCTTTTGCTTTTTGCCTTGCCTTTTGTCTTTTGCCTTATCTTGCCTTGCCTTGCCTTTTGCTTTTGACTTACCTTGCACTTTGCCTTTTGCCTTGCGTTACCTATTGCTTTTTTGCCTTTTGCCCCTCCTTTTGCCTCTTGTATAACCTTTTTTTTTATACATTGCCTTGCTTTTGCTTTTGCCTGGCCTCGCTTTTGCTTTTTGCCTTTCCTTGCCTTTTGCCTTTTGCCTTTTGCCTTGCCTTGTCTTTGACCTTGCCTTTGCTAGCCCTGCATTTTGCGTTGCCTTGCCTTTTGCCTTGCCCTGCGTTTGCCTTTTGCGTTTCCTTGCCTTTTGCGTTTTGCCTTTCCTTGCCTTTTGCCTTTTGCCCTTTGCCTTGCCTTTTCCTTGCCTTACCTTACCTTTAGCCTTTTGCGTTGCCTTGCCTTGCCTTGCTTTTTTCCTTGCCTTTTGCCTTTTGCTTTGCGTTGCCTTTTGCCTTGCCTTTTGCTTTTGCCTTGCGTTCCCTTTTACCTTCTGCCTTGCCTTGCCTTTTGCCTTGCCTTGCCTTTTTGCCTTGCCTTTTGCCTTTTGCCTTGCTTTGCCGTTTGCCTTTGACCTTGTTTTGCCTTTTGCCTTGCCTTGCCTTTTGCCTTTTGCCCTTCTTTGCCTTTTGCCTTGCCTTGCATTTTGCCTTTGGCCTTGTACTTCCTTTGGCCTTTTGCCTTGCCTTGCCTTTTGCCTTTTGCCTTTAACTGCTTTTACCTTTTGCCTTGCCTTGCCTTTTGCCTTACCTTGCCTTTTGCCTTGCCTTGCCTTTTGCCATTTGCCTTGCATCGCCTTGCCTTTTGTCTTTTGCCTTGCCTTGCCTTCCCTTTTGCCTTGCCTTGCCTTTTGCTTTGCCTTTTGCCTTGCCTTTTGCCTTTTGCCTTGGCTTGCCTTTTGCCTTTTGCCTTGCCTTTTGCGTTGCCTTGCCTTTTGCCTTTTGCTTTTTGCCTTGCCCTTTGTGTTTTGCCTTGCCTTTTGCCTTGCCTTGCCTTTTGCCTTTTGCCTTGCCTTGCTTTTGCATTGCCTTACCTTTTGCTTTTGCCTGGCCTTGCGTTGCCTTTTGGATTTTGCCTAGCCTTGCCTTATGCCTTTTGCCTTTAGCCTTTTTCTTTGCCTTGCCTTTTGCTTTGCCTTTCCTTGCCTTGCATTTTGCATTGCTTTGCCTTTTGCCTTGCCCTGCCTTTGCCTTTAGCGTAGCCTTGCCTTTTGCGTTTTGCCTTGGCTTGCCTTTTGCCTTTTGCCTATCCTTGCCTTTTCCTTGCCTTGCCTTGCCTTTTGCCTTTTGCCTTGTCTTGCCTTGCGTTTTGCCTTTTGCTTTGCCTTGGTTTTTGCCTTGCTATTTGCTTTTGCCTTGCCTTGCCTTTTGCCTTGTCTTGCCTTTGCCTTTCGCCTTTTATCATTTGCCTTTTGCTTTTGGCATGCCTTGCCTTTTGCCTTGCCTTGCTTTTTGCCTTGCTTTGAATTTTGCCTTTTGCCTTGCCTTGCCTTGCCCTGCTTTTTGCCTTTTGCCTTGCCTTGCAATTTGCCTTTGCCTTGCTTTACCTTTTGCCTTGCCCTGCCTTTTGCCTTTTGCCTCGACTTGCCTTTTGCCTTTTGCTTCGCATTGCATTTTGCCTTGCCTTGCCTTTTGCCTTTTGCCTTTCCTTGCCTTTCGAATATTGCCTTACCTTTCCTTTTGCTTTTTGCCTTGCTTTGCCTTTTGCCTTGCCTTTATCCTTTTGCCTTGCCTTGCCTTTTGCCTTTTGCCTTACCTTGCCTTTTGCCTTGCCTTTTAGATTTTGCCTTCCCTTTTGCTTTTTGCCTTGCCTTTTGTCTTTTGCCTTATCTTGCCTATCCTTGCCTTTTGCCTTTTGCCTTGCCTTACCTTTTGCTTTTAGCCTTGCCTTGCCTTTTGGCTTTAACTTGCCTTGCCTTGCCATTTGCCTTTTGACTAGCCTTGCCTTTTGTCTTGCCTTGTCTTTTGCGTTTCCTTGCCTTTTGCCTTGCCATTTACTTTTTGCCTTGCCGTTTGCCTTGCCTTACCTTTTGCCTTGCCTTTTACCTTGCCTTTTACCTTGCCTTGCCTTTTGCCTTGCCTTTTGCCTTTTGCCTTGCCTTTTGCCTTGCCTTTTGTCTTTTGCTTTATCTTGCCGTGCCTTGCCTTTTGCGTTTTGCCTTGCCTTGTCCTTTGCCTTTTGCCTTGCCTTGCCTATTGCTCTTTTGCCTTTTGCCTTTTGTATTGCCTTTTTTTTTCCATAGCCTTGCCTTTTGCTTTTCCACTGGCCTTGCCTTGCCTTTTGCATTTTGCCTTTCCTTGGCTTTTGCCTTTTGCCTTGCCTTGCCCTTTGCCTTGCCTTTCCTTGCCTTGCATTTTGCCTTGCCTTGCCTTTAGCCTTGCCCTGCCTTTGCCTTTGCGTAGCCTTGCCTTTTGCGTTTTGCCTTTCCTTGCCTTTTTCCTTTTGCCTTGCCTTTTCCTTGCCTTGCCTTGCCTTTGCCTTTTGCTTTGCCTTGCCTTTTGCCTTGGCTTTTGCATTGGCCTTGCCTTGAATTTTGCCTTGTGACTTGCCTTGCCTTTTGCCTTGCCTTGCTATTTGCTTTTTGCCTTGCCTTTTGTCTTTTGCCTTACCTTTCCTTTCCTTTTGCCTTGGCTTGCCTTTTGCATTGCATTGCCTTATGCCTTTTGCCTTCCCTTGCCTTGCCTTTTCCCTTTTGCCATGTGTTGGCCTTTGCCTTTTGCCTTATGCCCTGCAGTGCCTTTTGCCTTTTGCCTTGACCTGCCTTTTGCCTTGCCTTGCCTTTTGCCCTGCCTTGCCTTGCATTTTGCCTATTGCCTTTTACCTTGCCTTGCCTTGCCTTGCCTTGCCTTGCCTTGCCGTTTGCCTTTAGCCTTGCCTTGCCTTTTGCCTTGCCTTGCCTTTTGCCTTGCCTTGTCTTTTGCCTTTTGCCTTGCAATTTGCCATTTGCCTCTCCTTCCCTTTTGCCTTGCCTGCCTTTTGCCTTTTGCCTCGCAGTGCCTTTTGCCATGCCTTGCCTTTTGCCATTTGCCTTTTGCCTTTTGCCTTTCTTTGCCTTTTGCCTATTGCTTTGCCTTGCCTTTTGCCTTTAGCCTTGCTTTGCCTTTTCCCTTGCCTTGCTTTTTGCCGTGCCTTTATCCTTTTGCCTTGTCTTGCCTTTTGCCTTTTGCCTTGCCTTACCTTTTCCATTTAGCCTTGCCTTGCCTTTTGGCTTTAACTTGCTTTGCCTTAACTTTTGCCTTATGCTTTGCCTTTGCGTTTTGCCTTTGACAAGCCTTGCCGTTTGCCTTGCCTTGCCTTTTGCGTTTTGCATTTCCTTGCCTTTTGCCTTGCCTTTTAGATTTTGCCTTATTTTTGCTTTTTGCCTTGCCTTTTGTCTTTTGCCTTATCTTGCCTTGCCCTGCCTTTTGCCTTTAGACTTACCTTGCACTTTGCCTTTTGCCTTGCCTTGCCTATTGCTTTTTTGCCTTTTGCCTTGCCTTTTGCCTCTTGTATAGCCTTCTTTTACATTGCCTTGCCTTTTGCTTTTGCCTGACCTTGAATTTTGCGTTTTGCCTTTCCTTGCCTTTTGCCTTTTGCCTTGCCTTGCCTTTGGCCTTGCCTTTCCTAGCCTTGCATTTTGCGTTGCCTTGCCTTTTGCCTTGCCCTGCTTTGCTTTTTGCGTTGCCTTGCCTTTTGCGTTTTGCCTTTCCTTGCCTTTTGCCTTTTGCCATGCCCTTTCCTTGCCTTGCCTTACCTTTTACGTTTTGCCTTGCATTGCCTTGCCTTTTTCCTTGCCTTTTGCCTTTTGCTTTGCGTTGCCTTTTAACTTGCCTTTTGCTTTTGCCTTGCGTTGCCTTTTGCCTTGTGCCTTTCCTTTTCTTTTGCCTTGCCTTGCCTTTTTGCCTTGCCTTTTGCCTTGCCTGCCGTTTGCCTTTGACCTTGCCTTGCCTTGCCTTTTGCCTTGCCTTGCCTTTTGCCTTGCCTTGCCTTTTGCCTTGCCTTACCTTTTGCGTTTTGCCCTTCTTTGCCTTTTGCCTTGCCTTGCATTTTGCCTTTTGCCTTGTATTTCCTTTGGCCTTTTGCCTTGACTTGCCTTTTGCCTTTTGCCTTGAACTGCTTTTAACTTTTGCCTTGCCTTGCCTTTTGCCTTACCTTGCCTTTTGCCTTGCCTTTTGCCATGAACTGCTTTTACCTTTGGCCTTGCCTTGCCTTTTGCCTTACCTTGCCTTTTGCCTTGCCTTGCCTTTTGCCATTTGCCTTGCCTGGCCTTTTGCCTTTTGCCCTTTGCCTTTTGCCTTCCCTTGCATTGCCTTGCCTTTTGTCTTTCGCCTTGCCTTGCCTTGCCTTTGCCTTTTGCCTTGCCTAGCCTTTTATCTTTTGCCTTGCCTTGCCTTTTGCCTTGGTTTGCCATTTGCTTTGCCTTGGCTTGCATAGCCTTTAGCCTTTTGCCTTGCCTTGCCTTCCCTTTTGCCTTTTGCCTTGCCTTTTGCTTTTGCCTTGGCTTGCCTTTTGCCTTGCCTTTTGCGTTGCCTTGCCTTGCCTTTTGCTTTTTGCCTTGCCCTTTGTGTTTTGCCTTGCCTTTTGCCTTGCCTTGCCTTTTGCCTTTTGCCCTGCCTTGCTTTTGCATTGCCTTGCCTTTTACTTTTGCCTTGTCTTGCCTTGCCTTGCCTTTTGCCTTGCCTTTAGCCTTTTGCTTTGCCTTGGTTTTTGAATTGCCATTTGCTTTTGCCTTGCCTTGCCTTTTGCCTTTTGATTTTACCTTTTGCCTTGCCTTTTGCCTTTTGCCTTCCCTTGCCGTTTGCCTTTGACCTTGGCTTGCCGTTATCCTTGTCTTGCCTTGCCTTGCCTTTTGCCTTGCCTTGCCTTTTGCCCTTCTTTGCCTTTTGCTTTGCCTTGCATTTTGCCTTTCGCCTTGCATTTCCTTTAGCCTTTTGCTTTGCCTTTCCTTGCCTTGCATTTTGCATTGCCTTGCCTTTTGCCTTGCCCTGCCTTTGCCTTTAGCGTTGCCTTGCCTTTTGCGTTTTGCCTTGGCTTGCCTTTTGCCTATCCTAGCCATTTCCTTGCCTTGCCTTGCCTTGCCTTTTCCCTTTTGCCTTGTCTTGCCTTGCCTTTTGCCTTGCCTTTTGCCTATTGCTTTGCCTTGGTTTTTGCCTTGCCATTTGCTTTTGCCTTGCCTTTGCGTTTTGCCTTTTGACTAGCCTTGCCTTTTGCCTTGCCTTTTGCGTTTTGCCTTTCCTTGCCTTTTGCCTTGCCTTTTAGATTTTGCCTTCCCTTTTACTTTTTGCCTTGCCTTTTGTCTTTTGCCTTAACTTGCCTTACCTTGCCTTTTGCCTTTTGACTTACCTTCCACTTTGCCTTTTGCCTTGCGTTACCTATTGCTTTTTTGCCTTTTGCCTTGCCTTTTGCCTCTTGTATAACCGTTTTTTTGTACATTGCCTTGCCTTTTGCTTTTGCCTGGCCTCGCCTTTTGCATTTTGCCTTTCCTAGCCTTTTGCCTTTTGCCTTGCCTTGCCTTTGACCTTGCCTTTACTAGCCTTGCATTTTGCGTTGCCTTGCCTCTTGCCTTGCCCTGCGTTTGCCTTTTGCGTTGCCTTGCCTTTTGCGTTTTACCTTTCCTTGCCTTTTGCCTTTTGCCTTTTGCCTTGCCTTTTCCTTGCCTTACCTTACCTTTAGCCTTTTGCCTTGCCTTGCCTTGCCTTGCCTTTTTCCTTGCCTTTTGCCTTTTGCTTTGCGTTGCCTTTCCTTGCCTTTTTTCTTGCCTTTTGCTTTTGCCTTGCGTTCCCTTTTGCCTTCTGCCTTGCCTTGCCTTTTGCCTTTTGCCTTGCCTTGCCTTTTTGCCTTGCCTTTTGCCTTTTGCCTTGCTTTGCCGGTTGCCTTTGACCTTGTTTTGCCTTTTGCCTTGCCTTGCCTTTTGCCTTTTGCCCTTGTTTGCCTTTTGCCTTGCCTTGCATTTTGCCTTTGGCCTTGTACTTCCTTTGGCCTTTTGCCTTGCGTTGCCTTTTGCCTTTTGCCTTTAACTGCTTTTACCTTTTGCCTTGCCTTGCCTTTTGCCTTACCTTGCCTTTTGCCTTGCCTAGCCTTTTGCCATTTGCCTTGCATCGCCTTGCCTTTTGTCCTTTGCCTTGCCTTGCCTTCCCTTTTGCCTTGCCTTTTGCTTTGCCTTTTGCCTTGCCTTTTGCCTTTTGCCTTGGCTTGCCTTTTGCCTTTTGCCTTGGCTTGCCTTTTGCCTTTTGCCTTGCCTTTTGCGTTGCCTTGCCTTGCCTTTTGCTTTTTGCCTTGCCCTTTGTGTTTTGCCTTGCCTTTTGCCTTGCCTTGCCTTTTGCCTTTTGCCTTTTGCCTTGCCTTGCTTTTGCATTACCTTGCCTTTTGCTTTTGCCTGGCCTTGCGTTGCCTTTTGGATTTTGCCTAGCCTTGCCTTATGCCTTTTGCCTTTAGCCTTTTTCTTTGCCTTGCCTTTTGCTTTGCCTTTCCTTGCCTTGCATTTTGCATTGCCTTGCCTTTTGCCTTGCCCTGCCTTTGCCTTTAGCGTAGCCTTGCCTTTTGCGTTTTGCCTTGGCTTGCCTTTTGCCTTTTGCCTATCCTTGCCTTTTACTAGCCTTGCCTTGCCTTGTCTTTCCTTGCCTTTTGCCTTTTGCTTTGCCTTGGTTTTTGCCTTGCCATTTGTTTTTGCCTTGCCTTGCCTTTTGCCTTGTCTTGCCTTTGCCTTTCGCCTTTTATCATTTGAATTTTGCTTTTGGCTAGCCTTGCCTTTTGCCTTGCCTTGCTTTTTGCCTTGCTTTGAATTTTACCTTTTGCCTTGCCTTGCCATGCCCTGCTTTTTGCCTTTTGCCTTGCCTTGCAATTTGCCTTTGCCTTGCTTTACCTTTTGCCTTGCCCTGCCTTTTGCCTTTTGCCTCGACTTGCCTTTTGCCTTTTGCTTCGCAATGCATTTTGCCTTGCCTTTCGAATATTGCCTTGCCTTTCCTTTTGCTTTTTGCCTTGCTTTGCCTTTTGCCTTGCCTTTATCCTTTTGCCTTGCCTTGCCTTTTGCGTTTTGCCTTTCCTTGCCTTTTGCCTTGCCTTTTAGATTTTGCCTTCCCTTTTGCTTTTTGCCTTGCCTTTTGTCTTTTGCCTTATCTTGCCTTTCCTTGCCTTTTGCCTTTTGCCTTGCCTTACCTTTTGTCTTGCCTTGTCTTTTGCGTTTCCTTGCCTTTTGCCTTGCCATTTACTTTTTGCCTTGCCGTTTGCCTTGCCTTACCTTTTGCCTTGCCTTTGACCTTGCCTTGCCTTTTGCCTTGCCTTTTGCCTTTTGCCTTGCCTTTTGCCTTGTCTTCTCTTTTGCTTTTTGCCTTGCCTTTAGTCTTTTGCTTTATCTTGCCTTGCCTTGCCTTTTGCGTTTTGCCTTGCCTTGTCCTTTGCCTTTTGCCTTGCCTTGCCTATTGCTCTTTTGCCTGTTGCCTTTTGTATTGCCTTTTTTTTCCATAGCCTTGCCTTTTGCTTTTCCACTGGCCTTGCCTTGCCTTTTGCATTTTGCCTTTCCTTGCCTTTTGCCTTTTGCTTTGCCTTGCCTTTTGCCTTGCCTTTCCTTGCCTTGCATTTTGCCTTGCCTTGCCTTTAGCCTTGCCCTGCCTTTACCTTTGCGTAGCCTTGCCTTTTGCGTTTTGCCTTTCCTTGCCTTTTGCCTTTTGCCTTGCCTTTTCCTTGCCTTGCCTTGCCTTTGCCTTTTGCTTTGCCTTGCCTTTTGCCTTGTGTTTGCATTGGCCTTGCCTTGAATTTTGCCTAGTGACTTGCCTTGCCTTTTGCCTTTTGCCTTGCCTTGCCTTTTGCTTTTTGCCTTGCCTTTTGTCTTTTGCCTTACCTTTCCTTTCCTTTTGCCTTGGCTTGAATTTTGCTTTGCATTGCCTTATGCCTTTTGCCTTCCCTTGCCTTGCCTTTTCCCTTTTGCCTTGTGATGGCCTTTGCCTTTTGCCTTATGCCCTGCAGTGCCTTTTGCCTTTTGCCTTGACCTGCCTTTTGCCTTGCCTTGCCTTTTGCCCTGCCTTGCCTTGCATTTTGCCTTTTGCCTTTTACCTTGCCTTGCCTTGCCTTGCCTTGCCTTACCGTTTGCCTTTAGCCTTGCCTTGCCTTTTGCCTTGCCTTGCCTTTTGCCTTGCCTTGTCTTTTGCCTTTTGCCTTGCAATTTGCCATTTGCCTCTCCTTCCCTTTTGCCTTGCCTTGCCTTTTGCCTTTTGCCTCGCAGTGATTTTGCCATGCCTTGCCTTTTGCCATTTGCCTTTTGCCTTTTGCCTTTCTTTGCCTTTTGCCTTTCTTTGCCTTTTGCCTATTGCCTTGCCTTGCCTTTTGCCTTTAGCCTTGCTTTGCCTTTTCCCTTGCCTTGCTTTTTGCCGTGCCTTTATCCTTTTGCCTTGACTTGCCTTTTGCCTTTTGCCTTGCCTTACCTTTTCCATTTAGCCTTGCCTTGCCTTTTGGCTTTAACTTGCTTTGCCTTGCCTTTTGCCTTTTGCCTTTTGCTTTGCCTTTGCGTTTTGCCTTTGACAAGCCTTGCCGTTTGCCTTGCCTTGCCTTTTGCGTTTTGCCTTTCCTTGCCTTTTGCCTTGCCTTTTAGATTTTGCCTTACTTTTGCTTTTTGCCTTGCCTTTTGTCTTTTGCCTTATCTTGCCTTGCCCTGCCTTTTGCCTTTTGACTTACCTTGCACTTTGCCTTTTGCCTTGCCTTGCCTATTGCTTTTTTGCCTTTTGCCTTGCCTTTTGCCTCTTGTATAGCCTTTTTTTACATTGCCTTACCTTTTGCTTTTGCCTGACCTTGCCTTTTGCATTTTGCCTTTCCTTGCCTTTTGCCTTTTGCATTTTGCCTTGCCTTGCCTTTGGCCTTGCCTTTCCTAGCCTTGCATTTTGCCTTGCCTTGCCTTTTGCCTTGCCCTGCCTTTACTTTTTGCGTTGCCTTGCCTTTTGCGTTTTGCCTTTCCTTGCCTTTTGCCTTTTGCCTTGCCCTTTCGTTGCCTTGCCTTACCTTTTACCTTTTGCCTTGCCTTGCCTTTTTCCTTGCCTTTTGCCTTTTGCTTTGCGTTGCCTTTTGCCTTGCCTTTTGCTTTTGCCTTGCGTTGCCTTTTGCCTTGTGCCTTTCCTTTTCTTTTGCCTTGCCTTGCTTTTTTACCTTGCCTTTTGCCTTGCCTGCCGTTTGCCTTTGACCTTGCCTTGCCTTTTGCCTTGCCTTGCCTTTTGCCTTGCCTTACCTTTTGCGTTTTGCCCTTCATTGCCTTTTGCCATGCCTTGCATTTTGCCTTTTGCCTTGTATTTCCTTTGGCCTTTTGCCTTGACTTGCCTTTTGCCTTTTGCCTTGAACTGTTTTTACCTTTTGCCTTGCCTTGCCTTTTGCCATTTGCCTTGCCTGGCCTTTTGCCTTTTGCCTTATGCCTTTTGCCTTTTGCCTTCCCTTGCATTGCCTTACCTTTTGTCTTTCGCCTTTGCCTTTTGCCTTGCCTAGCCTTTTATCTTTTGCCTTGCCTTTTGCCTTGCCTTTTACCTTGCCTTGCCTTTTGCCTTGCCTTTTGCCTTTTGCCTTGCCTTTTGCCATGTCTTCCCTTGTGATTTTTGGCTTGCCTTTTGTCTTATCTTGCCTTGCCTTTTGCCTTGCCTTGCACTTTGCCTTTTGCCTTGCCTTGCCTATTGCTTTTTTGCCTTTTGCCTTGAATTTTGCCTTTGTATTGCCTTTTATTTTTTACATTGCCTTGCCGTTTGCTTTTGCCTGGCCTTGCCTTGCCTTTTGCCTTGCCTTTCCTAGCCTTGCATTTTGCCTTGCCTTGCTTTTGCCTTGCCCTGCCCTTGCCTTTTGCGTAGTCTTGCCTTTTGCGTTTTGCCTTTCCTTGCCATTTGCCTTTTGCCTCTCCTTTTCCTTGCCTTGCCTTGGCTTTTGCCTTTTGCCTTGCCTTGCCTTTTGCCTTGCCTTTTGCCTTTTAACTTGCCTTGCCTTTTGCCTTTTGCCTTTTGTTTTGCCTTGCCTTTTGCCTTGCCTTGGCTTGCGTTGCCTTTTGACTTGCCTTTCCTTTTGCCTTGCTTTGCCTTTTGCCTTTTGCCTTGCCTTTCCTTTTCACTTTTGCCCTGCCTGGCATTTTGCGTTGCCTGGCCTTTTGCCTTGCCTTGCCATTTGCCTTTTGGCATGCCTTTCCAGTTGCGTTTTGCCCTGCCTTTTGCCTTTTCCCTTGCCTTGCTTTGCCTTGGCCTTTTGCTTTTGCCTTATGCCCTGCAGTGCCTTTTGTCTTTTGCCTTGCCCTGGCATTTGCCTTGCCTTGCCTTTTGCCTTGCCTTGCCTTGCCTTGCCTTTTGCCTTTTGCCTTGCTTTGCCTTGCCGTTTGCCTTTAGCCTTGCCTTGCCTTTTGCCTTTTGCCTCGACTTGCCTTTTGCCTTTTGCCTCGCATTGCCTTTTGCCTTGCCTTTCCTTTTGCCTTTTGCCTGTCCTTGCATTTTGCCTATTGCCTTGCCTTGCTTTTTGCCTTTTGCATTGCCATTCCCTTTGCCTTTAGCCTTGCCTTGCCTTTTGGCTTTAAGTTGCCTTGCCTTTTGCGTTTTGCCTTTTGCCTGTTGCTTTGCCTTTTGTCGTTTGCCTTTTGACTAGCCTTGCCTTTTGCCTTGCATTGCCCTTTGCGTTTTGCCTTTCCTTGCCTTTTGCCTTGCCTTTAAATTTTGCCTTGCCTTGCCTTTTGCCTTAAGCCTTGCCTTTTGCCTTGCCTTGCCTTGCTTTTTGCCTTTCTTTTTGTCTTTTGCCTTGCCTTGCCTTGCCTTGCCTTGCCTTGCCTTGCCTTTTGCCTTGCCATGCCTTTTGCCTTGCCTTGCCTTTTGCTTTGCCTTGCCTTATGCCTTTTGCCTTCCCTTGCCTTGCCTTTTCCCTTTTGCCTTGTGTTGGCCTTTGTCTTTTGCCTTATGCCCTGCAGTGCCTTTTGCCTTTTACCTTGCCCTGCCTTTCGCCTTGCCTTGCCTTTTGCCTTGCCTTGCCTTTTGCCTTGCCTTGCATTTTGCCTTTTGCCTTTTGCGTTGCCTTGCCTTGCCTTGCCGTTTGCCTTTAGCCTTGCCTTGCCTTTTGCCTTGCCTTGCCTTTTGTCTTGCCTTGTCTTTTGCCTTTTGCCTTGCATTTTGCCATTTGCCTCTCCTTCCCTTTGGCCTTGCCATGCCTTTTGCCTCGACTTGCGTTTTGCCTTTTCCCTTGCCTTGCCTTTTCCCTTTTGCCTCGCAGTGCCTCATGCCTTTTGCCTTCCCTTGCCTTTTGCCTATTGCTTTGCCTTGCCTTTTGCCTTTAGCCTTGCTTTGGCTTTTGCCTTGCCTTGCCTTTGCCTTTCGCCTTGCCTTTATCCTTTTGCCTTACCTTTTGCCTTTAGCCTTGTCTTGCCTTTTGCTTTAACTTGCTTTGCCTTGCCTTTTGACTTGCCTTGCGTTTTGCCTTTTGACTAGCCTTGCCATTTGCCTTGCCTTGCCTTTTGCCTTGCCTTTTAGATTTTGCCTTCCCTTTTGCTTTTTGCCTTGCCTTTTGTCTTTTGCCTTATCTTGCCTTGCCTTGCCTTTTGACTTTTGACTTACCTTGCACTTTGCCTTTTGCCTTGCCTTGCCTATTGCTTTTTTGCCTTTTGCCTTTCCTTTTGCCTCTTGTATTGCCTTTATTTTACATTGCCTTGCCTTTTGCTTTTGCCTGGCTTTGCCTTGCCTTTTGCATTTTGCCTTATCTTGCCTTTTGCCTTTTGCCGTGCCTTGCCTTTTGCCTTGCCTTTTGCTTTTGCCTTGCCTTGCCTTTTGCCTTGTGCCTTGCCTTGCTTTTTGCCTTGCCTTGCCTTTTGCCTTGCCTTGCCTTTTTGCCTTGCTTTTTGCCTTTAGCCTTGCCTTGCCTTGCCTTTTGTCTTGTCTTGTCTTTTGCCTTTTGCCTTGCATTTTGCCGTTTACCTCTCCTTCCCTTTTGCCTTGCCTTGCCTTTTGCCTCGACTTGCCTTTTGCCTTTCCTTGCCTTTTCCCTTTTGCCTCGCAGTACCTTTTGCCATGCCTTGCCTTTTGCCTTTTGCCTTTCCTTGCCTTTTGCCTATTGCCTTGCCTTGGGTTTTGCCTTTAGCCTTGCTTTGCCTTTTGCTTTGCCTTGCCTTTTGCCTTGCCTTGCCTTTTGCCTCGACTTGCCTTTTGCCTTTCCTTGCCTTTTCCCTTTTGCCTCGCAGTACCTTTTGCCATGCCTTGCCTTTTGCCTTTTGCCTTTCCTTGCCTTTTGCCTATTGCCTTGCCTTGGGTTTTGCCTTTAGCCTTGCTTTGCCTTTTGCTTTGCCTTGCCTTTTGCCTTGCCTTTATCCTTTTGCCTTGCCTTGCCTTTTGCCTTGCCTTACCATTTGCCTTTAGCCTTGTCTTGCCTTTTATCTTTAACTTGCTTTGCTTTGCCTTGCCTTTTGCCTTCTGCCTTTTGCCTTGCCTTGCGTTTTGCCTTTTGACTAGCCTTGCCTTTTGGCTTTAACTTGCCTTGCCTTTTGCCTTGCCTTGCCATTTGCCTTTTGGCTAACCTTGCCTTTTGCCTTGCCTTGTCTTTTGCCTTTCCTTGCCTTTTGCCTTTCCTTGCCTTTTGCCTTGCCGTTTACTTTTTGCCTTGCCGTTTACTTTTTGCCTTGCCGTTTGCCTTGCCTTGCCTTTTGCCTTGCCTTTTGCATTGCATTTTGCCTTTTGCCTTGGCTTGCCTTTTGCCTTTTGCCTTGCCTTTTGTCTTTTGCCTTATCTTGCCTTGCCTTGCCTTGCCTTTTGCCTTTTGCCTTGCCTTGCCTTTTGCCTTGCCTTGCCTTTTGCCTTACCTTGCCTTTAGCCTTGCCTTGCCTTTTACCATTTGCCTTGCCTTGCCTTTTGCCTTTTGCCTTCCCTGCCTTGCCTTGCCTTTTGCCTTTTGCCTTGCCATGCTTTTGCCTTTGGCCTTGCCTTGCTTTTCATCTTTTGCCTTGCCTTTTGCCTTTTGCCTTGGTTTGCCTTTTGCCTTGCCTTGGCTTGCCGTGCCTTCAGCCTTTTGCCTTGCCTTGCCTTCCCTTTTGCCTTGCATTGCCTTTGCCTTGCCTTGCTTTTGGCCTATTGCCTTGCCTTGCCTTTTGCTTTTTGCTATGCCTTGCCTTTTACATGTTGCCTTGCCTTGCCTTTTCCCCTGCATTTTGACTTTCCTTTTGCCTTTTGCCTTGCCTTGCATTTTGCCTAGCCTTGCCTTTTGCCTTGTCTTGCCTTTGCCTTTTGCCTTTTATCATTTGCCTCTTGCCTTTTGCATTGCCTTGCCTTTGCCTTTTGCCTTGCCTTGCCTTTTATCTTTTGCCTTGCCTTTTGCCTTTGGCCTTGGTTTGCCTTTTGCCTTGTCTTGGCTTGCCGTGCCTTTAGCCTTTTGCCTTGCCTTGCCTTCCCTTTTGCCTTGCATTGCCTTTTTCCTTGCCTTGCGTTTGGCCAATTGCCTTGCCTTGCCTTTTGCTTTTTGCTATGCCTTGCCTTTTTTATGTTGCCTTGCCTTGCCTTTTCCCCTGCATTTTGACTTTCCTTTTGCCTTTTCCTTGCCTTGCATTTTGCCTTGCCTTGCCTTTTGCCTTGCTTTGAATTTTGCCTTTTGCCTTGCCTTGCCTTGCCTTCCCCTGCCTTTTGCCTTTTGCCTTGCCTTGCATTTTGCCTTTGCCTTGCTTTGCCTTTTGTCTTGCCTTGCCTTTTGACTTGCCTTGTCTTCAGCCTTTTGCCTTTCCTTTTGCCATTTGCCTCTCCTTCTCTTTTGCCTTATGCCTTTCTTTGTCCTTTGCCTTTTGTCTTGCATTTTGCCATTTGCCTCTCCTTCCCTTTTGCCTTGCCTTGCCTTTTGCCTTTATTCTCGCAGTGTCTTTTGCCATGCCTTGCCTTTTGCCTTTCCTTCCCTTTTGCCTATTGCCTTGCCTTTCCTTTTGCTTTTAGCCTTGCTTTGCCTTTTGCCTTGCCTTGCCTTTTGCCGTGCCTTTATCCTTTTGCCTTGCCTAGCCTTTTGCCTTTTGCCTTGCCTTACTTTTTGCCTTTAGCCTTGCCTTGCCTTCTGCCTTTAACTTGTTTTGACTTGCCTTATGCCTTTTGCCTTTTGCCCATCCTTGCATTTTGCCTTTTGACTAGCCTTGCCTTTTGCCTTGCCTTGCCTTTTGCGTTTGCGTTTTGCCTTACCTTGCCTTTTGCCTTGCCTTTTAGATTTTGCCTTTCCTTTTGCTTTTTGCCTTGCCTTTTGTCTTTTGCCCTATCTTGCCTTGCCTTGCCTTTTGCCTTTTGACTTACCTTGCACTTTGCCTTTTGCCTTGCCTTGCGTATTGCTTTTTTGCCTTTTGCCTTGCCTTTTGCCTCTTGTATAGCCTTTTTTTACATTGCCTTGCCTTTTGCTTTTGCCTGGCCTTGCCTTGCCTTTTGCATTTTGCCTTTCCTTGCCTTTTGCCTTTTGCATTTCCTTGCCTTTGGCCTTGCTTTTCCTAGCCTTGCATTTTGCGTTGCCTTGCCTTTTGCGTTTTGCCTTTCCTTGCCTTTTGCCTTTTGCCTTGCCTTCTCCTTGCCTTGCCTTGCCTTTTGCCTTTTGCCTTGCCTTGCCTTTTTCCTTGCCTCTTGCCTTTTGCTTTGCCTTGCCTTTTGCCTTGCCTTTTGCTTTTGCCTTGCCTTGCCTTTTGCCTTGTGCCTTGCCTTGCCTTTTGCCTTTTGCCTTGCCTTGCCTTTTACCTTGCCTTGCATTTTTGCCTTGCCTTTTGCCTTTTGCCTTGCCTTGTTATTGCCTTTGAGCTTGCCTTGCCTTTTGCCTTGCCTTGCCTTGCCTTTTGCTTTTGCCTTGCCTTGCCTTTTGTCCCTTGCCCTTCTTTGCCTTTTGCCTTGCCTTGCATTTTGCCTTTTGCCTTGTATTTCCTTTGGCCTTTTGCCTTGCCTTCCCTGTTGCCTTTTGCCTTGAACTGCTTTTACCTTCTGCCTTGCCTTGCCTTTTGCCTTACATTGCCTTTTGCCTTGCCTTGCCTTTTGCCATTTGCCTTGCCTTGCCTTTTGCCTTCCCTTGCATTGCCTTGCCTTTTGTCTTTTGCCTTGCCTTGCCTTTGCCTTTTGCCTTCCCTTGCTCTTTTATCCTTTTTCATGCCTTGCCTTTTGCCTTTTGCCTTGGTTTGCCTTTTGCCTTGCCTAGCTTGCCGAGCCTTTAGCCTTTTGCCTTGCCTTGCCTTTCATTTTGCCTTGCCTTGCCTTTTGCTTTGCCTTTTGCTTTGCCTTTGCCTTTTGCCTTGGCTTGCCTTTTGCTTTTGCCTTGCATTTTGCCTTGCCTTGCCTTGCCTTTTGCCTTGCCTTTTGCATTTTGCCTAGCCTTGCCTTATGCCTATTGCCTTTTGCCCTTCTTTGACTTTTGCCTTGACTTGCCTTTAGTTTTTGCCTTACATTTCCTTTGGTCTTTTGCCTTGCCTTGCTTTTGCCTTTTGCCTTGCCTTGCTTTTATCTTTTGCCTTTTGCCTTGCCTTTCCTTTTGCCGTTTACCCTGCCTTTTGCGCTGCCTTTTGCTTTTTGCCTTGCCTTACCTTTTGCCTTAAGCCTTGCAGTGCCTTTTGCCTTTTGCCTTGCCCTGCATTTTGCCTTGTCTTGCCTTGCCTTTTTCCTTTTCCCTTGCCTTGCCTTGCCCTGCCTCTTGCCTTTGACCTTGCCATGCCTTGCCTTTTGCCTTGCCTTTTGCCTCTCCTTCCCTTTTGGCTTTTGCTTTTTGACTCGCCTTGCCTTGCCTTTTGCGTTTTGCCTCGCATTGCCTTTTGCCTTGCCTTTTGCCTTTCCTTGCCTTTTGCCTATTCACTTGCCTTGACTTTTGCCTTTAGCCTTGCCTTGCCTTTTGCCTTTTGCCTTGCCCTTGTCCTTTTGCTTTGCGTTGCCTTTTGCCTTTTGCCTGGCTTTACCTTTTGCCTTGCCTTGCCTTTTGCCTTTTCCCTAGCCCTGTCTTTTACCTTGTTTTGCCTTTTGCCTTTCCTTGCCTTTTACCTTGCCTTTTACCTTTTACCTTGTCTTGCCTTGCCTTTTGCCTTGCCTTTTGCCTTTTGCCTTGGCTTGCCTTTTGCCTTGCCTTGCCTTTTGCTTTTTGCGTTGCCTTTTGAATTTTGCCTTGAGTTGCTTTGGCTTGCCTTATGCCTTGCCTTTTGCCTTCCCTTTTCTTGCCTTTTGCCTTGGCTTGCCCTTTGCCTTTTTTTTTTTTTTTTTTTTGCCTTTAACCTTGCCTTGCCATTTGCCTTGCCTAACCTTTTGCTTTTGGCCTTGCCTTGCCTTTTGGCTTTAACTTGCCTTGCCTTTTGCCTTTTGCCTTGCCTTTTGCCTTTTGCCTTGCCTTGCCGTTTGCTTTAAACCTTGCCTTGCCTTTTGCCTTGCATTGCCTTGCCTTTTGCCTTTTGCCTTGCCTTTTGCCTTTTGCCTTTCTTTGCCTTTTGCCTTGCCTTGCATTTTGCCTTTTGCCTTGTATTTCCTTTGGCCTTTTGCCTTTCCTTGCCTTTTGTCTTTTGCCTTGCCCTGCTTTTACCTTTTGCCTTGCCTTGCCTTTTGCTTTATCTTGCCTTTTGCCTTGCCTTTTGTCATTTGCTTTGCCTTGCCTTTAGCCTTTTGCCTTCTGAATTCCCTTGCCTTGCCTTGCCTTGCCTTTGCCTTTTGCCTTGCCTTGACTTTTATCTTTTGGCTTGCCTTGACTTTTATTTTTGCCTTGCCTTTCCTTTCGCCTTTTGCCTTGGTTTGCCTTTTGCATTGCCTTGGCTTGCGAGCCTTTAGCCTTTTTCTTGCCTTGCCTTCCGTTTTGCCTTGCCTTGCCTTTTGCTTTGCCTTTTGCCTTTTGTCTTGGCTTGCCTTTTGCCTTTTGCTTTGCCTTTTACATTGCCTTGCGTTTTGCTTTTTGCCTTGCCTTTTGTCTTTTGCCTTGACTCGCCTTGCCTTTTGCCTTGCCTTGCCTTTTGCTTTGCCTTGCCTTTTGCTTTGCCTTGCCTTATGCCTCTTGCCTTCCCTTGCCTTGTTTTCTGCCTTTGCCTTTTGCCTTGCCTAGTCCTTTGCCTTTTGCCTTGCCTTGCCTTTTGCTTTTGTGCCTTTTGCCTTGCCTTGCCTTGCCTTTTACCTTGCCTTTTGCTTTGCCTTTTGCCTTGCCTTTAGCCTTTTGTCTTGGCTTGCCTTTTGCCTTTTGCTTTGCCTTTTGCCTTGCCTTGCGTTTTTCTTTTTGCCTTGCCTTTTGTCTTTTGCCTTGCCTTGCCTTGCCTTGCCTTGCCTTGCCTTGCCTTGCCCTGCCTTGCCCTGCCTTTTGCCTTGCCTTGCCTTTTGCTTTGCTTTGCCTTATGCGTCTAGCCTTCCCTTGCCTTGCCTTTTGCCTTTTGCCTTTTGCCTTGCCTTGCCTTTTGCTTTTTTGCCTTTTGCCTTTGCTTTGCCTTGCCTTGCCTTTTGCCTTGCCTTTTGCTTTTGCCGTGCCTTTCCTTGGCTTTTGCCTTGCCTTGCCTTTTGCCTTTTGCCTCGCATTGCCTTTGCCTTGCCATGCCTTTTGCCTATTGCCTTGCCTTGACTTTTGCCTTTTACCTTGCCCTGACTTTTGCCTTGCCCTTGTCCTTTTGCTTTGCCTTGCCTTTTGCCTTACCTATTGCCTTTTGCCTTGCCTTGCCTTTTGCCTTTTTACTAGCCTTGCCTTTTACCTTGCCTTGCCTTTTGCCTTTCTTTGCCTTTTGCCTTGCCCTTTACCTTTTACCTTGCCTTTTGCCTTGCCCTTCGTTGCCTTTGGCCTTGCCTTGCCTTTTGTTTAGCCTTGCCTTTTACCTTGCATTGCCTTTTGCCTTTCGTTGCGTTTTGCCTTGCCTTTTACCTTTTGCCTTGCCTTGCCTTTTGCCTTTTTACTAGCCTTGCCTTTTACTATGCCTTGCCTTTTGCCTTTCCTTGCCGTTTGCCTTCCCTTTTACCTTGCCTTTTGACTTGCCTTGCGTTGCCTTTGGCCTTGCCTTTTGCCTTTTGCCTTGGCTTGCCTTTTGCCTTGCCTTGTGTTTTGCTTTTTGCCTTGCCTTTTGACTTTTGCCTTGCCTTGCCTTGCCTTTTGCCTTTTGCCTTCCCTTTCCTTGCCTTTTGCCTTGCCTTGCCCTTTGCCTTTTTTTTTTTTTTTTTTTTTGCCTTTTGCCTTGCCTTTTGCTTTTGCCGTGCCTTGCCTTTTGCCTTGCCTTTTACGTTTCACCTTGCCTTGCCTTTTGTCTTTTGCTTTGCCTTGGCTTTTGCCTTTTGCCTTGCCTCGCCTTTTGCCTTGCCTTATGCCTTATAATTTGCCTTGCCTATTGCCTTTTGCCTTTTGTTTTGCCTTGCCTTTTGCCTTGCCTTGCCTTGCCTTTGACCTTGCCTTGCCTTTTGCCTTGCTTTGCCTTTTGCCTTTTGCCTTTTGCCTTATGCCTTGCTATGCCTTTTATCTTTTGCCTTGCCCTGCCTTTTGCCTTGCCTTGCCTTGCCTTTTGCCTTGCCTTTTGCCTTGCCTTGCCTTGCCTTTTGCCTTTTGCCTTGCCTTGCCTTTTGCCTTGTCTTTTGCCTTTTGCCTTTACCTTTTGCCTCTCCTTCCCTTTTGCCTTTTGCCTTTTGCGTTGGCTTGCCTTTCTCCTTGTCTTGCCTTTTGCATTTTGCCTCTCATTGCCTTTTGCCTTGCCTGGCCTTTTGCCTTTCCTTGCCTTTTGCCTATTGCCTTGCCATGCCTTTTGCCTTTTGCCTTTTCCTTGCCTTGTTTTTTGCCTTTTGCCTTTTGCCTTACCTTGCCTTTGGCCTTGCATTTATCCTTTTGCCTTGCCTTGCCTTTTGCCTTTAGCCTTGTCCTGCCTTTTGGCTTTTGGATTGGCTTGCCTTGTCTTTTGCCTATTGCTTTGCCTTGCCCTTTGCCTTTTGCCTAGCCTTGACTTTTACCTTGCCTTGCCTTTTAACTTTCGTTGCCTTTTACCTTGCCTTTTGCCTTGCCTTGCCTTTTTCCTTGCCTTTTGCCTTTTGCTTTAGCTTGCCTTTTGCCTTACCTTGCCCTTTGCTTTTTGCATTGCCTTGCCTTTTGGCTTTTGCATTGCCTTGTCTTGCCTTTTGCCTTGCCTTACCTTTTGCCTTACCTTGCCTTGCCTAGCCTTTTGCCTTTAGCCTTGCCTTGTCTTGCCTTGCCTTTTGCCTTTAGCTTTGCCTTGCCTATTGCCTTACCTTTTGCCTTGCCTTGTCTTTTGCTTTGCCTTGCCTTTTAATTTTGCCTTGCCTTTTAATTTTGCCTTGCCTTGCTTTTGGCTTGCCTTTATTGCTTTTTGCCTTTTGCCTGGCCTTTTGGCTTTTGCCTTGCCTTGGCTTGCCTTTTGCCGTTTGCCCTTCTTTGCCTTTTGCCTTGACTTGCCTTTAGTTTTTGCCTTACATTTCCTTTGGTCTTTTGCCTTGCCTTGCTTTTGCCTTTTGCCTTGCCTTGCTTTTATCTTTTGCCCTTTGCCTTGCCTTTCCTTTTGCCTTTTACCCTGCCTTTTGCGCTGCCTTTTGCCTTTTGCCTTGCCTTACCTTTTGCCTTAAGCCTTGCAGTGCCTTTTGCCTTTTGCCTTGCCCTGCATTTTGCCTTGTCTTGCCTTGCCTTTTTCCTTTTCCCTTGCTTTGCCTTATGCGTCTAGCCTTCCCTTGCCTTGCCTTTTGCCTTTGCCTAGCCCTTTGCCTTTTGCCTTGCCTTGCCTTTTGCTTTTTTGCCTTTTGCTTTGCCTTTTGCCTCGCATTGCCTTTGCCTTGCCCTGCCTCTTGCCTTTGACCTTGCCATGCCTTGCTTTGGCCTTGCCTTTTGCCTTTTGCCTCTTGCCTCTCCTTCCCTTTTGGCTTTTGCTTTTTGACTTGCCTTGCCTTGCCTTTTGCGTTTTGCCTCGCATTGCCTTTTGCCTAGCCTTTTGCCTTTCCTTGCCTTTTGCCTATTGCCTTGCCTTGACTTTTGCCTTTAGCCTTGCCTTGCCTTTTGCCTTTTGCCTTGCCCTGACTTTTGCCTTGCCCTTGTCCTTTTGCTTTGCGTTGAATTTAGCCTTTTGCCTGGCTTTACCTTTTGCCTTGTCTTGCCTTTTGCCTTTTCCCTAGCCCTGTCTTTTACCTTGTTTTGCCTTTTGCCTTTCCTTGCCTATTACCTTGCCTTTTACCTTTTACCTTGTCTTGCCTTGCCTTTTGCCTTGCCTTTTGCCTTGGCTTGCCTTTTGCCTTGCCTTGCCTTTTGCTTTTTGCCTTGCCTTTTGAATTTTGCTTTGCCTTGCTTTGGCTTGCCTTATGATTTGCCTTTTGCCTTCCCTTTTCTTGCCTTTTGCCTTGGCTTGCCCTTTGCCTTTTTTTTTTTTTTTTTTTTTTTTTTTTTTTGCCTTTTACCTTGCCTTGCCATTTGCCTTGACTTACCTTTTGCTTTTGGCCTTGCCTTGCCTTTTGGCTTTAACTTGCCTTGCCTTTTGCCTTTTGCCTTGCCTTTTGCCTTGCCTTGTCTTTTGCCTTTCCTTGCCTTTTGCATAGCCATTTACTTTTTGCCTTGCCGTTTGCCTTGCCTTACCTTTTGCCTTGCCTTTTGCCTTTTGCCTTGGCTTGCCTTTTGCTTTTTGCCTTGCTTTTTGTCTTTTGCCTTATCTTGCTTTGCCTTGCCTTTTGACTTACCTTGCACTTTGCCTTTTGCCTTGCCTTGCCTATTGCTTTTTTGCCTTTTGCCTTGCGTTTTGCCTCTTGTATTGCCTTTTTTTTAACATCGCCTTGCCTTTTGCTTTTGCCTGGCCTTGTCTTGCCTTTTGCATTTTGCCTTACCTTGCCTTTTGCCTTTTGCCTTGCCTTGCCTTTGGCCTTGCCTTTCCTAGCCTTGCATTTTGCCTTGCCTTGCCTTGCCTCTTGCCTTGCCCTGCCTCTTGCCTTGCCTTTTGCCTTGCCTTCCCTTATGCCTTGAATAGCATCTTGCCTTGCATTTTGCCTTGCCTCTTGCTTTGCCTCTTGCGTTGCCTTTTGCTTTGCCTTGTCTCTTGCCTTGCCTTTTGCTTTGCCTTGCCTCTTGCCTTACCTTGCCTTTTGCCTTGCCTTGCCTTTTGCCTAGCTTTGCCTCTTGCCCTGACTTGCCGCTTACCTTGACTTTTGCTATGCCTTTTGAATTGCCTTGCCTCTAGCCTTGCCTTTTGCCTTGCATTTCCTTTTGCCTTGGCTTGCCTTTTGCCTTGCCTCTTGCCTTGCCTTTTACCTTGCCTTGCCTTTTCCTAGCCTTGCCTTTTCCTCTCTATGCCTTTTGCCTTGCCTTTTACCTTGCCGTGCCTCTTGCCTTGCCTCTTTCCTTGCTTCATACCTTCCCTTTTTGCCTTGCCTTGCCTCTTGCCTTGCCTAAACTCTTGCCTTGCCTTGCCTATTGCCTTGCTTCTTGCCTTGCCTTGCCTTGCCTTTTGCCTTGCCTCTTGCCTTGCCTCTTGCCTTGCCTTGCCTCTTGCCTTGTGTTGTGTCTTGCCTTTTGCCTTTTGCCTTGCCTTGCCTCTTGCCTTGCCTTGTCTATTGCCTTGCCTTGCCTTTTGCCTTGCCTTGCCTCTTGCTTTGCATTTTGCCTTGCCTAAACTCTTGCCTTTTGCCTTGCCTTGCCTCTTGCCTTGCCTTGCCTCTTGCCTTGCCTCTTACCTTGCCGTTGGTCTTGCCTTGCCTCTTGCCTTACCTTTTCCCTTCCCTTGCCTTGCCTTTTACCTTGCTTTGCCTCTTGCCTTGCCTTTTACCTTGAATTGCCTCTTGCCTTGCCTCTTGCCTTGCCTTGCCTATTGCCTTGCCTTTTGCCTTGCGTTCCCTTTTGCCTTGAATTGCCTTTTGCCTTGCCTTTTGCCTTGCCTCATGCCTTGCCTTGCCCTGCCTTTTGCCTAGCCTTGCCTCTTGCCCTGCCTTGCCTCTTACCTTGCCTTTTGCCTTGCCTTTTGAATTGCCTTGCCTCTAGCCTTGTCTTTTGCCTTGCATTTCCTTTTGCCTTGGCTTGCCTCTTGCCTTGCCTTTAACCTTGCCTTGCGTTTTCTTAGCCTTGCCTTTTCATTTCCTTTTCTTTTACCTTGCCTCTTGCCTTGCCTTGCCTCTTGCCTTGCCTCTTAGCTTGCCTTTTGCCTTGCCTTGCCTCTTGCCTTGCCTTGCCTTGCCTCATGCCTTGCTTCTTGCCTTGACTTTTGAATTGCCTTTTTCCTAGCCTTGCCTCTTGCCTTGCCTTTTGCCTTTCCTTGGCTCTTCCCTTGCTTTTATCTTGCCTTGCCTCTTGCCTTGCCATGCCTCTTGCCTTGCCTCTTTCCTTGCCTTTTGCCTTGCGTTGCCTCTTGCTTTGCCCCTTGCCTCTTGCCTTGCCTTTTGCCTTGCCTAGTCTCTTGCCTGGCGTTTTGCCTTGCTATGCCTTGCCTCTTGCCTTTCCTTTTTCCTTGCCTTGCCCCTTGCCTTGCCTTTAGCCCTGCCTTGCCTCTTGCCAATTTACCTTGCCTTACCTCTTGCCTACCTTGCCTCTTGCCTTGCCTTTTGCCTTGCCTTGCCTTGCCTTTTGCCTTGTCCTGCCTTGCCTCTTGCCTTGCCTTTTGCCTTGCCTTTCCTTGCCTTTTGGCTTGTCTTGCCTTGCCTCTTGCCTTGCCTTTTGCCTTGCCTTGCCTTGCCTTACCTCTTGCCTTGCCTCTTGCCTTGCCTTTTGCCTTGCCCTGCCTTGCCTTTTGCCTTGCCTTGTCTCCTTCCTTGCCTTGCCACTTGCATTGCCTTTCCTCTTGCCTTGCCTCTTGCCTTGCCTTTTGCCTTCTTTTGCCTCTTGCCTTGCCTTTTAATGTGCCTAGCCTTTTGCCTTGCCTCGTATTGCCTTGCCGTTTGCCTTGCCTCTTGCCTTGCCTTGCCTATTGCCTTGCCTTTTGCCTTGCCTTGTCTCTTGCCTGGTGTTTTGCCTTGCTATGCCTTGCCTCTTGCCTTGCCTTTTTCGTTGCCTTGCCCCTTGCCTTGCCTTTAGCCCTGCCTTGCCTATGGCCAATTTACCTTGCCTTACCTCTTGCCTACCTTGCCTCTTGCCTTGCCTTTTGCCTTGCCTTGCCTTGCCTTTTGCCTTGTCTTGCTTTGCCTCTTACCTTGCCTTGCCTTGCCTCTTGCCTTGCCTTTTGCCTTGTCTTGCCTTGCCTCTTGCTTTGCCTTTTGCCTTGCCTTGCGTTGCCTTGCCTCTTGCCTTGCCTCTTGCCTTCCCTTTTGCCTTGCCTTGCCTTGCCTTGCCTTTTGCCTTGCCTTGTCTTTTTCCTTGCCTTGCCACTTGCATTGCCTTGCCTCTTGCCTTGCCTCTTGCCTTGCCTTTTGCCTTACCTTGCCTCTTGCCTTGCCTTTTATCTTGCCTAGCCTTTTGCCTTGCCTCGCATCGCCTTGCCGTTTGCCTTGCCTTTTGCCTTGCCTTGCCTCTTGCCTTGCCTTTTGCCTTGTCTTGCCTCTTGCTTTGCCCTTTGCCTTGCCTTGCCTCTTGCCTTTCTTTTGCCTTTCCTTGCCTTTTCCCTGCTTTGCCTTTTGTCTTGTCTTGCGTCTTGCCTTGCCTCTTGCCCTGCCTTGCCTCCTGCCTTGCCTTGCCCTTTGCCTTGCCTTGCCTCTTGCCTTGCCTCTTGCCTTGCTTTGGCTCTTGCCTTGCCTTTTGAGTTGCCTTGCCTAATGCCTTGCCTCTTCCCTTGCCTCATGCCTTGCCTTTTTGCCTTGCCTTGCCTTGCATCTTGCCTTGCCTTACATCTTGCTTTGTCTCATGAATTGCCTTTTGCCTTGCCTTGGCTCTTGCCTTGCCTTTTGGCTTGCCTTGCCCTTTGCCTTGCCTCTTGATTTGCCTTGTCTTGCCTTGTCTTGCCTTGCCTTGCTTTGCCTCTTGCCTTGCCATGCCACTTGCCTTGCCTTGCCTTGCCTCTTGCCTTGCATTTTGCCTTGCCTTGCCTTGCCTCTTGCCTTGCCCTGTCTTGCCTTGCCATGCCTCTTGCCTTGCCTTTTGCCTTGCCTTTCCTCTTGCCTTGCCTTGCCTTGCCCCTAGCCTGGCGTTTTGCCTTGCTAAGCCTTGCCTCTTACGTTGCCTTTTGCCTTGCCTTGCCTCGTGCCTTTTCTTTTGCCTTGCTTCTTGGCTCTTGCCCTACATTTTGCCTTGCTTAGCCTTGCCTCTTGCCTTATCTTTTGCATTGTCTTTTGCCTTGCCTCTTGCCCTGCCATGCATTGCCTCTTGCCTTGCGTTGTCTTGCTTTACCTTTTGCCTTCCCTTGCCTCTTGCCTTGCCTTATGCTTTGCTTTGCTTTTGCTTGTCTTGACTTGCCTCTTGCCTTGCCTTTTGCCCTGCACTGCCTTGCCTCTTGCCTTGTTTTTTGAGTTGCCTGGCCCCTTGCCTTGTATGTTGCCTTGCCTTTTGCCTTGCCTTGTCTCTTGCTTTGCCTTATGCCTTTCCTTGCCTTGCATCTTGCCTTGACTTGCCTCTGGCCTTGCCTTGCCACTTGCATTGCCTTGCCTCTTGCCTTCCCTTTTGCCTAGCCTTGCCTCTTGCCTTGCCTTTTGCCTTAAATTGCCTCTTGCCTAGCGTTTTTTCTTGCCTAACCTTTTGCCTTACCTTGTCTCGCCTTGCCGTTTGCCTTGCCTTTTGCCTTGCCTCTTGCCTTGCCTTATGCTTTGCCTGGCCTCTTGCCTTGCCTTTTGCCTTGCCTTGCCCTGCCTTGCCTTTTGCCTTGCCTTGCCTCTTGCCCTACAATGCCTCTAGCCTTACCTTGCCTTGCCTTTTGCTTTGCCTTGCCTCCTGCTTTGCCATTTGTCTTGCCTTGACTCTAGCTTTTTGACTTGCCTTGCCTTTTCCCTTGCCTTGCCTCTTGCCTTGCCTTGCCTCTTGCCTTGCCTTTTGCCTTGCCTTGCCTCCTGCTTTGTCTTTTGCCTCCCCTTACATATTGCCTTGCCTTTTGCGTTGCCTCTTGCCTTGCTTTGCCTCTTGCGTTGCCTGGCCTCTTGCCTTTTGCTTTGCCTTGCCTCTTGCTTTGCCTCTTGCCTTGCCTCTTGCCTTGCCTGGCCTCTTGCCTTTTGCGTTGCCTTACCTTGCCTCTTGACTTGCCTTTTGCCTTGCCTTTACACTTGCCTTTTGCCTTGCCTTGCTATTTCCCTTACCTTGCCTCTTGCCTTGCCTTGCCTCTTGCCTTGCCTTGCCTTGCCTCTTGCCTTGCCTTTTGCCTTGCCTTGCCTTGACACTTGCCTTTTGTCTTGCCCTACCATTTCCCTTGCCTTGCCTTTTGCCTTGCCTTTTGCCTGCTTTGCCTTGCCTCTTGCCTTGCCTTGCCTTTTGCTTTGTCTTGCCTCTTGCCTTGGCTTTAGTCTTGCAGTTCGTCTTGCCTTGCCTCTTCCCTTGCCTCATGCCTTGTCTTTTTGCCTTGCCTTGCCTCTTGCCTTCCCTTGCCTGTTGCCTTGCCTATTGAATTGCCTTTTGTTTTGCCGTGCTTCTTGCCTTGCCTTTTGCCTTGCGTTACTTCGTGCCTTGCCTTTTGGCTTGCCTTGCCCTTTGCCTTGCCTCTTGCCTTGCCAATCCTCTTGCCTTGCCTTGCCTTGCCTCTTGCCTTGCATTTTGCCTTGCCTTGCCTATTGCCTTGCCTTGCCTCTTGCCTTACCTTGTCTTGCCATGCCTCTGGCCTTGCAATGCCTCTTGCCTTGACTTGCCTCTTGCCTTGCCTTGCCTCTTGCCTTGCTTTGCCTATTGCCTGGCCTTTTGCCTTGCCTTGCCTCTTGCCTGGCGTTTTGCCTTGATATGCCTTGCCTCTCCTCTTGCCTTGCCCCTTGTCTTGCCTATTGTGTTGTCTAGCCTCTTGCCTTGCCTCTTGCCTTGCTTTCTGCCCTGCCATGCCTTGCCTCTTACTTTGCGTTGTCTTGCTTTACCTTTTGCCTTGCCTTGCCTTGCCTTTATCCTGGCCTAGCCTTGCCTCTTGCCTTGCCTTTTGTTTTGCCTTGCCTTTTGCTTTGTTTTGCCTTGCCTTGCCTTGCCTTGCCTCTTTCCGTTGCCTTTTGCCTTGCCTGGCCTCTTGCCTTGCCTTTTGCCTTGCCTTGCCTTGCCTCTTGCCTTGCATTGCCACTTGCATAGCCTTGCCCCTTGCCTTGCCTTTTGCCTAGCCTTGCCTCTTGCCTTGCCTCTTGCCTTGCCTTTTGCCTTGCCTTTTGCCTTGACCTGCCTTGCCCTTTGGCTTGCCTTTTGCCTTACCTTGTCAATTGCCTTGCCGCTATCCTTTCCTTTTGCCATGCTTTGACTCTTGCCTAGCCTTTTGCCTTGCCTCATGCCTTGCCATGCCTTGGCTCTTGCCTTGCGTTGTCTTGCTTTACCTTTTGCATTGCCTTGCCTCTTACCTTGCCTTTTGCCTTGCCTTACTTTTGCCTTGTTTTGCCTTGCCTCTTGCCTTGCCTTTTGCCTTGCCTTGCCTTGCATTGTCTCTTGCCATGTTTTTTTGTGTTGCCTGGCCTCTTGCCATGCCTGTTGCCTTGCTTTTTGCCTTGCCTTGCCCCTTGCCTTGCCTTGCTTTTGTCTTGTCTTGCATTGTCTCTTGCCTTGCCTTTTGCCTTGCCTTGCGTTGCCTTGCCTCTTGCCTTTCATCTTACCTTGCCTTGCCTTGCCTTTTGCCTAGCCTTGCCTCTTGCCTTGCCTTTTGCCTTACCTTGCCCCTTACCTTGCCTTGCCTTTTATCTTGCCCAGCCTTTTGCCTTGTCTTGTCGCGCCTTTCCGTTTGCCTTGCCTTTTGCCTTGCCTCTTGCCTTGTCTTTTGCTTTGCCTTGCCTTTTGCCTTGCCTTGCCTCTTGCCTTGCCTTTTGCCTGGCCTTGCCTTTTGCCTTGCTTTGCCTTTTGCCTTGCCTTGCCTCTTGCCTTGCTTTGCCTTGCCTCTTGTCTTGCTTTTTGCCTTGCCTTTTGCCTTGCGTTCCCTTTTGCCTTGAATTGCCTTTTGCTTTGCCTTTTGCCTTGCCTCATGCCTTGCTTTGCCCTGCCTTTTGCCTAGCCTTGCCTCTTGCCCTGCCTTGCCTCTTACCTTGCATTTTTTCTTGCCTTTTGAATTGCCTTGCCTCTAGCCTTGCCTTTTGCCTTGCATTTCCTTTTGCCTTGGCTTGCCTCTTGCCTTGCCTTTAACCTTGCCTTGCGTTTTTCTAGCCTTGCCTTTTCATTTCCTTTTCTTTTACCTTGCCTCTTGCCTTGCCTTGCCTCTTGCCTTGCCTCTTAGCTTGCCTTTTGCCTTGCCTTGCCACTTGCCTTGCCTTTAGCCTTGCCTTGCCTCTTACCTTGCCTTGCCTTGCCTCTTGCCTTGCCTTTTTCCTAGCCTAGCCTCTTGCCTTGCCTTTTGCCTTTCCTTGGCTCTTCCCATGCTTTTATCTTGCCTTGCCTCTTGCCTTGCCATGCCTCTTGCCTTGCCTCTTAGCTTGCCTTTTGCCTTGCCTTGCCTCTTGCCTTGCCTTGCCTTGCCTCTTGCCTTGCTTCTTGCCTTGCCTTTTGAATGGCCTTTCCTCTTGCCTTGCCACTTGCCTTGCCTTTAGCCTTGCCTTGCCTCTTACCTTGCCTTGCCTTGCCTCTTGCCTTGCCTTTTTCCTAGCCTAGCCTCTTGCCTTGCCTTTTGCCTTTCCTTGGCTCTTCCCATGCTTTAATCTTGCCTTGCCTCTTGCCTTGCCATGCCTCTTGCCTTGCTTCTTTCCTTGCCTTTTGCCTTGCGTTGCCTCTTGCCTTGCCTCTTGCCTCTTTCCTTGCCTTGCCTCTTGCCTTGCCTTGCCTATTGCCTTGCCTTTTGCCTGGCCTTGTCTCTTGCCTGGCGTTTTGCCTTGCTATGCCTTGCCTCTTGCCTTGCCTTTTTCGTTGCCTTGCCCCTTGCCTTTAGCCCTGCCTTGCCTCTTGCCAATTTACCTTGCCTTACCTCTTGCATACCTTGCCTCTTGCCTTGCCTTTTGCCTTGCCTTGCCTTGCCTTTTGCCCTGTCTTGCCTTGCCTCTTGCCTTGCATTTTGCCTTGCCTTTCCTTGCCTTTTGCCTTGTCTTGCATTGCCTCTTGCATTGCCTTTTGCCTTGATTTGCCTTGCCTTGCCTCTTGGCTTGCCTCTTGCCTTGCGTTTTGCCTTGCCTTGCCTTGTCTCTTTTCTTGCCTTGCCACTTGCATTGCCTTGCCTCTTGCCTTGCCTCTTGCCTTGCCTCTTGCCTTGCCTCTTGCCTTGCCTTTTGCCTTACCTTGCCTCTTGCCTTGCCTTTTATCTTGCCTAGCCTTTTGCCTTGCCTCGTATCGCCTTTCCGTTTGCCTTGCCTCTTGCCTTGCCTTGCCTCTTGAATTTCCTTTTGCCTTGTCTGCCTCTTGCTTTGCCCTTTGCCTTGCCTTGCCTCTTGCCTTTCTTTTGCCTTTCCTTGCCTTTGCCATTTTCCCTGCCTTACCTTTTGCCTTGCCTTGCCTCTTGCCTTGCCTCTTGCCCTGCCTTGCCTCCTGCCTTGCCTTGCCTTGCCTCTTGCCTTGCCTTGGCTCTTGCCTTGCCTTTTGCTTTGCCTTGCCTCATGCCTTGCCTCTTCCCTTGCCTCATGCCTTGCCTTTTTGCCTTGCCTTGCCTTGCCTTGCCTCTTGCCTTGCCTTACCTCTTGCTTTGTCTCATGAATTGCCTTTTGCCTTGCGTTGGCTCTTGCCTTGCCTTTTGGCTTGCCTTGCCCTTTGCCTTGATGCTTGATTTGCCTTGTCTTGCCTTGCCCTGCTTTGCCTCTTGCCTTGCCATGCCACTTGCCTTGCCTTGCCTTGCCTCTTGCCTTGCATTTTGCCTTGCCTTGCCTTGCCTCTTGCCTTGCCATGTCTTGCCTTGCCATGCCTCTTGCCTTGCCTTTTGCCTTGCCTTGCCTCTTGCCTTGCTTTGCCTCTTGCCTTGCCTTGCCTATTGCCTTACCTTTTGCCTTAACTTGCCTTGCCTTGCCTTGCCCCTTGCCTGGCGTTTTGCCCTGCTAAGCCTTGCCTCATGCCTTGCCTTGCCTCTTACGTTGCCTTTTGCCTTGCTTTGCCTCGAGCCTTTTCTTTTGCCTTGCCTCTTGGCTATTGCCCTGCCTTTTGCCTTGCTTAGCCTTGCCTCTTGCCTTGCATTGTCTTGCTTTACCTTTTGCCTTGCCTTGCCTTGCCTTGCCTTGCCTTATGCTTTGCCTTGCTTTTGCCTTGTCTTGACTTGCCTCTTGCCTTGTCTGTTGCCTTGCCTTTTGCCTTGCCTTGTATCTGGCTTTGCCTTATGCCTTTCCTTGCCTTGCATCTTGCCTTGCCTTGCCCCTGGCCTTGCCTTGCCACTTGCATTGCCTTGCCTCTTGCGTTCAGTTTTGCCTAGCCTTGCCTCTTACCTTGCCTTTTGCCTTACCTTGCCTCCTGCCTTGCCTTTTTTCTTGCCTAGCCTTTTGCCTTGCCTTGCCTTGTTTCGCCTTGCCGTTTGCCTTCCTTTTGCCTTGCCTTTTGCCTTGCCTCTTGCCTTGCCTTATGCTTTGCCTTGCCTCTTGCCTTGCCTTTTGCCTTGCCTTTCCTTGCCTTGCCTTTTGCCTTGACTTGCCTCTTGCCCTACCTTGCCTCTTGCCTTACCTTGCCTTGCCTTTTGCTTTGCCTTGCCTCCTGCTTTGCCATTTGCCTTGCCTTGACTCTAGCCTTTTGCCTTGCCTTGCCTTTTCCCTTGCCTTGCATCTTGCCTTGCCTTGCCTCTTGCCTTGTCTCTTACCTTGCTGTTTGTCACGCCTTGCCTTTTCCCTTACCTTGCCTCTTGCCTTGCCTCTTGCCTTGCCTTGACTTTTACCTTGCCTTGTCTCTTGCCTTGCCTTGCCTCTTGCTTTGCATTTTGCCTTGCCTTCCCTTTTGCCTTGCCTTCCCTGGCCTCTTGCCTTGCCTTTAGCGTTGCCTTGCCTCTTGCCTTGCCTTGCCTCTTGCCTTGCCTTTTGCCTTGCCTTGCCTCTTGCCTTGCCATGCCTTGCCTCTTGCCTTGCCTTTTGCCTTGCCTTGCCTCCTGCTTTGTCTTTTGCCTTCCCTTACATATTGCCTTGCCTTTTGCGTTGCCTCTTGCCTTGCTTTGCCTCTTGCGTTGCCTGGCCTCTTGCCTTTTGCTTTGCCTTGCCTCTTGCTTTGCCTCTTGCCTTGCCTCTTGCCTTGCCTGGCCTCTTGCCTTTTGCGTTGCCTTACCTTGCCTCTTGACTTGCCTTTTGCTTTGCCTTTACACTTGCCTTTTGCCTTGCCTTACTATTTCCCTTGCCTTGCCTCTTGCCTTGCCTTGCCTCTTGCCTTGCCTTGCCTTGCCTCTTGCCTTGCCTTTTGCCTTGCCTTGCCTTGACACTTGCCTTTTGTCTTGCCCTACCATTTCCCTTGCCTTGCCTTTTGCCTTGCCTTTTGCCTGCTTTGCCTTGCCTCTTGCCTTGCCTTGCCTTTTGCTTTGTCTTGCCTCTTGTCTTGGCTTTAGTCTTGCAGTTCGTCTTGCCTTGCCTCTTCCCTTGCCTCATGCCTTGTCTTTTTGCCTTGCCTTGCCTCTTGCCTTCCCTTGCCTGTTGCCTTGCCTATTGAATTGCCTTTTGTTTTGCCGTGCTTCTTGCCTTGCCTTTTGCCTTGCGTTACTTCGTGCCTTGCCTTTTGGCTTGCCTTGCCCTTTGCCTTGCCTCTTGCCTTGCCAATCCTCTTGCCTTGCCTTGCCTTGCCTCTTGCCTTGCATTTTGCCTTGCCTTGCCTATTGCCTTGCCTTGCCTCTTGCCTTACCTTGTCTTGCCATGCCTCTGGCCTTGCAATGCCTCTTGCCTTGCCTCTTGCCTTGACTTGCCTCTTGCCTTGACTTGCCTCTTGCCTTGCTTTGCCTATTGCCTGGCCTTTTGCCTTGCCTTGCCTCTTGCCTGGCGTTTTGCCTTGATATGCCTTGCCTCTCCTCTTGCCTTGCCCCTTGTCTTGCCTATTGTGTTGTCTAGCCTCTTGCCTTGCCTCTTGCCTTGCTTTCTGCCCTGCCATGCCTTGCCTCTTACTTTGCGTTGTCTTGCTTTACCTTTTGCCTTGCCTTGCCTTGCCTTTATCCTGGCCTAGCCTTGCCTCTTGCCTTGCCTTTTGTTTTGCCTTGCCTTTTGCTTTGTTTTGCCTTGCCTTGCCTTGCCTTGCCTCTTTCCGTTGCCTTTTGCCTTGCCCGGCCTCTTGCCTTGCCTTGCCTTGCCTCTTGCCTTGCATTGCCACTTGCATAGCCTTGCCCCTTGCCTTGCCTTTTGCCTAGCCTTGCCTGTTGCCTTGCCTCTTGCCTTGCCTTTTGCCTTGCCTTTTGCCTTGCCTTTTGCCTTGCCCTGCCTTGCCCTTTGGCTTGCCTTTTGCCTTACCTTGTCAATTGCCTTGCCGCTATCCTTTCCTTTTGCCATGCTTTGACTCTTGCCTAGCCTTTTGCCTTGCCTCATGCCTTGCCATGCCTTGGCTCTTGCCTTGCGTTGTCTTGCTTTACCTTTTGCCTTGCCTTGCCTCTTACCTTGCCTTTTGCCTTGCCTTACTTTTGCCTTGTTTTGCCTTGCCTCTTGCCTTGCCTTTTGCCTTGCCTTGCCTTGCCTTGTCTCTTGCCTTGTTTTTTTGTGTTGCCTGGCCTCTTGCCATGCCTGTTGCCTTGCTTTTTGCCTTACCTTGCCCCTTGCCTTGCCTTGCTTTTGTCTTGTCTTGCATTGTCTCTTGCCTTGCCTTTTGCCTTGCCTTGCGTTGCCTTGCCTCTTGCCTTTCATCTTACCTTGCCTTGCCTTGCCTTTTGCCTAGCCTTGCCTCTTGCCTTGCCTTTTGCCTTACCTTGCCCCTTACCTTGCCTTGCCTTTTATCTTGCCCAGCCTTTTGCCTTGTCTTGTCGCGCCTTTCCGTTTGCCTTGCCTTTTGCCTTGCCTCTTGCCTTGTCTTTTGCTTTGCCTTGCCTTTTGCCTTGCCTTGCCTCTTGCCTTGCCTTTTGCCTGGCCTTGCCTTTTGCCTTGCTTTGCCTTTTGCCTTGCCTTGCCTCTTGCCTTGCTTTGCCTTGCCTCTTGTCTTGCTTTGTGCCTTGCCTTTTGCCTTGCGTTCCCTTTTGCCTTGAATTGCCTTTTGCTTTGCCTTTTTCCTTGCCTCATGCCTTGCTTTGCCCTGCCTTTTGCCTAGCCTTGCCTCTTGCCCTGCCTTGCCTCTTACCTTGCATTTTTTCTTGGCTTTTTAATTGCCTTGCCTCTAGCCTTGCCTTTTGCCTTGCATTTCCTTTTGCCTTGGCTTGCCTCATGCCTTGCCTTTAACCTTGCCTTGCGTTTTTCTAGCCTTGCCTTTTCATTTCCTTTTCTTTTACCTTGCCTCTTGCCTTGCCTTGCCTCTTGCCTTGCCTCTTAGCTTGCCTTTTGCCTTGCCTTGCCACTTGCCTTGCCTTTAGCCTTGCCTTGCCTCTTACCTTGCCTTGCCTTGCCTCTTGCCTTGCCTTTTTCCTAGCCTAGCCTCTTGCCTTGCCTTTTGCCTTTCCTTGGCTCTTCCCATGCTTTTATCTTGCCTTGCCTCTTGCCTTGCCATGCCTCTTGCCTTGCCTCTTAGCTTGCCTTTTGCTTTGCCTTGCCTCTTGCCTTGCCTTGCCTTGCCTCTTGCCTTGCTTCTTGCCTTGCCTTTTGAATGGCCTTTCCTCTTGCCTTGCCACTTGCCTTGCCTTTAGCCTTGCCTTGCCTCTTACCTTGCCTTGCCTTGCCTCTTGCCTTGCCTTTTTCCTAGCCTAGCCTCTTGCCTTGCCTTTTGCCTTTCCTTGGCTCTTCCCATGCTTTAATCTTGCCTTGCCTCTTGCCTTGCCATGCCTCTTGCCTTGCTTCTTTCCTTGCCTTTTGCCTTGCGTTGCCTCTTGCCTTGCCTCTTGCCTCTTTCCTTGCCTTGCCTCTTGCCTTGCCTTGCCTATTGCCTTGCCTTTTGCCTGGCCTTGTCTCTTGCCTGGCGTTTTGCCTTGCTATGCCTTGCCTCTTGCCTTGCCTTTTTCGTTGCCTTGCCCCTTGCCTTTAGCCCTGCCTTGCCTCTTGCCAATTTACCTTGCCTTACCTCTTGCATACCTTGCCTGTTGCCTTGCCTTTTGCCTTGCCTTGCCTTGCCTTTTGCCCTGTCTTGCCTTGCCTCTTGCCTTGCATTTTGCCTTGCCTTTCCTTGCCTTTTGCCTTGTCTTGCATTGCCTCTTGCATTGCCTTTTGCCTTGATTTGCCTTGCCTTGCCTCTTGGCTTGCCTCTTGCCTTGCGTTTTGCCTTGCCTTGCCTTGTCTCTTTTCTTGCCTTGCCACTTGCATTGCCTTGCCTCTTGCCTTGCCTCTTGCCTTGCCTCTTGCCTTGCCTCTTGCCTTGCCTTTTGCCTTACCTTGCCTCTTGCCTTGCCTTTTATCTTGCCTAGCCTTTTGCCTTGCCTCGTATCGCCTTTCCGTTTGCCTTGCCTCTTGCCTTGCCTTGCCTCTTGAATTTCCTTTTGCCTTGTCTGCCTCTTGCTTTGCCCTTTGCCTTGCCTTGCCTCTTGCCTTTCTTTTGCCTTTCCTTGCCTTTGCCATTTTCCCTGCCTTACCTTTTGCCTTGCCTTGCCTCTTGCCTTGCCTCTTGCCCTGCCTTGCCTCCTGCCTTGCCTTGCCTTGCCTCTTGCCTTGCCTTGGCTCTTGCCTTGCCTTTTGCTTTGCCTTGCCTCATGCCTTGCCTCTTCCCTTGCCTCATGCCTTGCCTTTTTGCCTTGCCTTGCCTTGCCTTGCCTCTTGCCTTGCCTTACCTCTTGCTTTGTCTCATGAATTGCCTTTTGCCTTGCGTTGGCTCTTGCCTTGCCTTTTGGCTTGCCTTGCCCTTTGCCTTGATGCTTGATTTGCCTTGTCTTGCCTTGCCCTGCTTTGCCTCTTGCCTTGCCATGCCACTTGCCTTGCCTTGCCTTGCCTCTTGCCTTGCATTTTGCCTTGCCTTGCCTTGCCTCTTGCCTTGCCATGTCTTGCCTTGCCATGCCTCTTGCCTTGCCTTTTGCCTTGCCTTGCCTCTTGCCTTGCTTTGCCTCTTGCCTTGCCTTGCCTATTGCCTTACCTTTTGCCTTAACTTGCCTTGCCTTGCCTTGCCCCTTGCCTGGCGTTTTGCCCTGCTAAGCCTTGCCTCATGCCTTGCCTTGCCTCTTACGTTGCCTTTTGCCTTGCTTTGCCTCGAGCCTTTTCTTTTGCCTTGCCTCTTGGCTATTGCCCTGCCTTTTGCCTTGCTTAGCCTTGCCTCTTGCCTTGCATTTTCTTGCTTTACCTTTTGCCTTGCCTTGCCTTGCCTTGCCTTGCCTTATGCTTTGCCTTGCTTTTGCCTTGTCTTGACTTGCCTCTTGCCTTGTCTGTTGCCTTGCCTTTTGCCTTGCCTTGTATCTGGCTTTGCCTTATGCCTTTCCTTGCCTTGCATCTTGCCTTGCCTTGCCCCTGGCCTTGCCTTGCCACTTGCATTGCCTTGCCTCTTGCGTTCAGTTTTGCCTAGCCTTGCCTCTTACCTTGCCTTTTGCCTTACCTTGCCTCCTGCCTTGCCTTTTTTCTTGCCTAGCCTTTTGCCTTGCCTTGCCTTGTTTCGCCTTGCCGTTTGCCTTGCCTTTTGCCTTGCCTTTTGCCTTGCCTCTTGCCTTGCCTTATGCTTTGCCTTGCCTCTTGCCTTGCCTTTTGCCTTGCCTTTCCTTGCCTTGCCTTTTGCCTTGCCTTGCCTCTTGCCCTACCTTGCCTCTTGCCTTACCTTGCCTTGCCTTTTGCTTTGCCTTGCCTCCTGCTTTGCCATTTGCCTTGCCTTGACTCTAGCCTTTTGCCTTGCCTTGCCTTTTCCCTTGCCTTGCATCTTGCCTTGCCTTGCCTCTTGCCTTGTCTCTTACCTTGCTGTTTGTCACGCCTTGCCTTTTCCCTTACCTTGCCTCTTGCCTTGCCTCTTGCCTTGCCTTGACTTTTACCTTGCCTTGTCTCTTGCCTTGCCTTGCCTCTTGCTTTGCATTTTGCCTTGCCTTCCCTTTTGCCTTGCCTTCCCTGGCCTCTTGCCTTGCCTTTAGCGTTGCCTTGCCTCTTGCCTTGCCTTGCCTCTTGCCTTGCCTTTTGCCTTGCCTTGCCTCTTGCCTTGCCATGCCTTGCCTCTTGCCTTGCCTTTTGCCTTGCCTTGCCTCCTGCTTTGTCTTTTGCCTTCCCTTACATATTGCCTTGCCTTTTGCGTTGCCTCTTGCCTTGCTTTGCCTCTTGCGTTGCCTGGCCTCTTGCCTTTTGCTTTGCCTTGCCTCTTGCTTTGCCTCTTGCCTTGCCTCTTGCCTTGCCTGGCCTCTTGCCTTTTGCGTTGCCTTACCTTGCCTCTTGACTTGCCTTTTGCTTTGCCTTTACACTTGCCTTTTGCCTTGCCTTACTATTTCCCTTGCCTTGCCTCTTGCCTTGCCTTGCCTCTTGCCTTGCCTTGCCTTGCCTCTTGCCTTGCCTTTTGCCTTGCCTTGCCTTGACACTTGCCTTTTGTCTTGCCCTACCATTTCCCTTGCCTTGCCTTTTGCCTTGCCTTTTGCCTGCTTTGCCTTGCCTCTTGCCTTGCCTTGCCTTTTGCTTTGTCTTGCCTCTTGCCTTGGCTTTAGTCTTGCAGTTCGTCTTGCCTTGCCTCTTCCCTTGCCTCATGCCTTGTCTTTTTGCCTTGCCTTGCCTCTTGCCTTCCCTTGCCTGTTGCCTTGCCTATTGAATTGCCTTTTGTTTTGCCGTGCTTCTTGCCTTGCCTTTTGCCTTGCGTTACTTCGTGCCTTGCCTTTTGGCTTGCCTTGCCCTTTGCCTTGCCTCTTGCCTTGCCAATCCTCTTGCCTTGCCTTGCCTTGCCTCTTGCCTTGCATTTTGCCTTGCCTTGCCTATTGCCTTGCCTTGCCTCTTGCCTTACCTTGTCTTGCCATGCCTCTGGCCTTGCAATGCCTCTTGCCTTGCCTCTTGCCTTGACTTGCCTCTTGCCTTGACTTGCCTCTTGCCTTGCTTTGCCTATTGCCTGGCCTTTTGCCTTGCCTTGCCTCTTGCCTGGCGTTTTGCCTTGATATGCCTTGCCTCTCCTCTTGCCTTGCCCCTTGTCTTGCCTATTGTGTTGTCTAGCCTCTTGCCTTGCCTCTTGCCTTGCTTTCTGCCCTGCCATGCCTTGCCTCTTACTTTGCGTTGTCTTGCTTTACCTTTTGCCTTGCCTTGCCTTGCCTTTATCCTGGCCTAGCCTGGTCTCTTGCCTTGCCTTTTGTTTTGCCTTGCCTTTTGCTTTGTTTTGCCTTGCCTTGCCTTGCCTTGCCTCTTTCCGTTGCCTTTTGCCTTGCCCGGCCTCTTGCCTTGCCTTGCCTTGCCTCTTGCCTTGCATTGCCACTTGCATAGCCTTGCCCCTTGCCTTGCCTTTTGCCTAGCCTTGCCTCTTGCCTTGCCTCTTGCCTTGCCTTTTGCCTTGCCTTTTGCCTTGCCTTTTGCCTTGCCCTGCCTTGCCCTTTGGCTTGCCTTTTGCCTTACCTTGTCAATTGCCTTGCCGCTATCCTTTCCTTTTGCCATGCTTTGACTCTTGCCTAGCCTTTTGCCTTGCCTCATGCCTTGCCATGCCTTGGCTCTTGCCTTGCGTTGTCTTGCTTTACCTTTTGCCTTGCCTTGCCTCTTACCTTGCCTTTTGCCTTGCCTTACTTTTGCCTTGTTTTGCCTTTTTCCTAGCCTAGCCTCTTGCCTTGCCTTTTGCCTTTCCTTGGCTCTTCCCATGCTTTAATCTTGCCTTGCCTCTTGCCTTGCCATGCCTCTTGCCTTGCTTCTTTCCTTGTTTTTTGCCTTGCGTTGCCTCTTGCCTTGCCTCTTGCCTCTTTCCTTGCCTTGCCTATTGCCTTGCCTTTTGCCTGGCCTTGTCTCTTGCCTGGCGTTTTGCCTTGCTATGCCTTGCCTCTTGCCTTGCCTTTTTCGTTGCCTTGCCCCTTGCCTTTAGCCCTGCCTTGCCTCTTGCCAATTTACCTTGCCTTACCTCTTGCATACCTTGCCTCTTGCCTTGCCTTTTGCCTTGCCTTGCCTTGCCTTTTTCCCTGTCTTGCCTTGCCTCTTGCCTTGCATTTTGCCTTGCCTTTCCTTGCCTTTTGCCTTGTCTTGCATTGCCTCTTGCATTGCCTTTTGCCTTGATTTGCCTTGCCTTGCCTCTTGGCTTGCCTCTTGCCTTGCGTTTTGCCTTGCCTTGCCTTGTCTCTTTTCTTGCCTTGCCACTTGCATTGCCTTGCCTCTTGCCTTGCCTCTTGCCTTGCCTCTTGCCTTGCCTCTTGCCTTGCCTCTTGCCTTGCCTCTTGCCTTGCCTTTTGCCTTACCTTGCCTCTTGCCTTGCCTTTTATCTTGCCTAGCCTTTTGCCTTGCCTCGTATCGCCTTTCCGTTTGCCTTGCCTCTTGCCTTGCCTTGCCTCTTGAATTTCCTTTTGCCTTGTCTGCCTCTTGCTTTGCCCTTTGCCTTGCCTTGCCTCTTGCCTTTCTTTTGCCTTTCCTTGCCTTTGCCATTTTCCCTGCCTTACCTTTTGCCTTGCCTTGCCTCTTGCCTTGCCTCTTGCCCTGCCTTGCCTCCTGCCTTGCCTTGCCTGTTGCCTTGCCTTGCCTCTTGCCTTGCCTTGGCTCTTGCCTTGCCTTTTGCTTTGCCTTGCCTCATGCCTTGCCTCTTCCCTTGCCTCATGCCTTGCCTTTTTGCCTTGCCTTGCCTTGCCTTGCCTCTTGCCTTGCCTTACCTCTTGCTTTGTCTCATGAATTGCCTTTTGCCTTGCGTTGGCTCTTGCCTTGCCTTTTGGCTTGCCTTGCCCTTTGCCTTGCCGCTTGATTTGCCTTGTCTTGCCTTGCCCTGCTTTGCCTCTTGCCTTGCCATGCCACTTGCCTTGCCTTGCCTTGCCTCTTGCCTTGCATTTTGCCTTGCCTTGCCTTGCCTCTTGCCTTGCCATGTCTTGCCTTGCCATGCCTCTTGCCTTGCCTTTTGCCTTGCCTTGCCTCTTGCCTTGCTTTGCCTCTTGCCTTGCCTTGCCTATTGCCTTACCTTTTGCCTTGCCTTGCCTTGCCTTGCCTTGCCCCTTGCCTGGCGTTTTGCCCTGCTAAGCCTTGCCTCTTGCCTTGCCTTGCCTCTTACGTTGCCTTTTGCCTTGCTTTGCCTCGAGCCTTTTCTTTTGCCTTGCCTCTTGGCTATTGCCCTGCCTTTTGCCTTGCTTAGCCTTGCCTCTTGCCTTGCATTGTCTTGCTTTACCTTTTGCCTTGCCTTGCCTTGCCTTGCCTTGCCTTATGCTTTGCCTTGCTTTTGCCTTGTCTTGACTTGCCTCTTGCCTTGCCTTTTGCCCTGCACTGCCTTGCCTCTTGCCTTGTTTTTTGAGTTGCCTGGCCTCTTGCCTTGTCTGTTGCCTTGCCTTTTGCCTTGCCTTGTATCTGGCTTTGCCTTATGCCTTTCCTTGCCTTGCATCTTGCCTTGCCTTGCCCCTGGCCTTGCCTTGCCACTTGCATTGCCTTGCCTCTTGCGTTCAGTTTTGCCTAGCCTTGCCTCTTGCCTTGCCTTTTGCCTTACCTTGCCTCCTGCCTTGCCTTTTTTCTTGCCTAGCCTTTTGCCTTGCCTTGTTTCGCCTTGCCGTTTGCCTTGCCTTTTGCCTTGCCTTTTGCCTTGCCTCTTGCCTTGCCTTATGCTTTGCCTTGCTTCTTGCCTTGCCTTTTGCCTTGCCTTTCCTTGCCTTGCCTTTTGCCTTGCCTTGCCTCTTGCCCTACCTTGCCTCTTGCCTTACCTTGCCTTGCCTTTTGCTTTGCCTTGCCTCCTGCTTTGCCATTTGCCTTGCCTTGACTCTAGCCTTTTGCCTTGCCTTGCCTTTTCCCTTGCCTTGCATCTTGCCTTGCCTTGCCTCTTGCCTTGTCTCTTACCTTGCTGTTTGTCACGCCTTGCCTTTTCCCTTACCTTGCCTCTTGCCTTGCCTCTTGCCTTGCCTTGACTTTTACCTTGCCTTGTCTCTTGCCTTGCCTTGCCTCTTGCTTTGCATTTTGCCTTGCCTTCCTTTTGCCTTGCCTTCCCTGGCCTCTTGCCTTGCCTTTAGCGTTGCCTTGCCTCTTGCCTTGCCTTGCCTCTTGCCTTGCCTTTTGCCTTGCCTTGCCTCTTGCCTTGCCTTGCCTCCTGTTGTGTCTTTTTCCTTCCCTTACATATTGCCTTGCCTTTTGCGTTGCCTCTTGCCTTGCTTTGCCTCTTGCCTTGCCTGGCCTCTTGCCTTTTGCTTTGCCTTACCTCTTGCCTTGCCTCTTGCCTTGCCTCTTGCCTTGCCTGGCTTCTTGCATTTTGCGTTGCCTTGCCTTGCCTCTCGCCTTGCCTTTTGCCTTGCCTTTACACTTGCCTTTTGCCTTGCCTTGCTATTTCCCTTGCCTTGCCTCTTACCTTGCCTTGCCTCTTGCCTTGCTTTACCTTTTGCTTTGCCTTGCCTCTTGCCTTGGCTTTAGCCTTGCAGTTCGTCTTGCCTTGCCTCTTCCCTTGCCTCATGCCTTGTCTTTTTGCCTTGCCTACATTATGCCTTCCCTTGCCTGTTGCCTTGCCTATTGAATTGCCTTTTGTCTTGCCGTGCTTCTTGCCTTGCCCTTTGCCTTGCCTCTTGCCTTGCCAATCCTCTTGCCTTGCCTTGCCTTGCCTCTTGCCTTGCATTTTGCCTTGCCTTGCCTTGCCTTGCCTTATGCCTTGCCTTGCCTCTTGCCTTACCTTGTCTTGCCATGCCTCTGGCGTAGCCATGCCTCTTGCTTTGCCTCTTGCCTTGACTTGCCTCTTGCCTTGCCTGGCCTCTTGCCTTGCTTTGCCTATTGCCTGGCCTTTTGCCTTGCCTTGCCTCTTGCCTGGCGTTTTGCCTTGATATGCCTTGCCTCTCCTCTTGCCTTGCCTTTTGCCTTGCCCATTGTGTTGTCTTGCCTCTTGCCTTGCCTCTTGCCTTGCCTTCTGCCCTGCCATGCCTTTCCTCTTACTTTGCGTTGTCTTGCTTTACCTTTTGCCTTGCCTTGCCTTTCTCCTGGCCTAGTCTTGCCTCTTGCCTTGCCTTTTGTTTTGCCTTGCCTTTTGCTTTGTTTTGCCTTTTGCCACGCCTTGCCTTGCCTTGACTTCCCTTGCCTTGCCTTGCCTTGCCTTGCCTTTCCTTGCCTCTTGCTTTGCCTTTTGCCTTGCCTCTTGCCCTGCGTTGCCACTTGCATAGCCTTGCCCCTTGCCTTGCCTTTTGCCCAGCCTTGCCTCTTGCCTTGCCTCTTGCCTTGACTTTTGCCTTGCCTTTTGCCTTGCCCTGCCTTGCCTTTTGCCTTGCCTTTTGCCTTACCTTGCCAATTGCCTTGCCGCTTGCCTTGCCTTTTGCCATGCTTTGACTCTTGCTTAGCCTTTTGCCTTGCCTCTTGCCTTGCCATGCCTTGGCTCTTGCCTTGCGCTGTCTTGCTATACCTTTTGCCTTGCCTTGCCTCTTACCTTGCCTCTTACCTTGCCTTGCTTTTGCCTTGTTTTGCCTTGCCTCTTGCCTTGCCTTGCCTTGTCTCTTGCCTTGTTTTCTGTGTTGCCTGGCCTCTTGCCATGCCTGTTGCCTTGCTTTTTGTCTTGCCTTGCCTCTTGCCTTGCCTTTTGCCTTGCCTTGCTTTTGTCTTGTCTTGCCTTGCCTCTTGCCTTGCCTTTTGCCTTGCCTTTCCTTGCCTTTTGCATTGTCTTGCCTTGCCTCTTGCCTTGCCTTATGCCTTGCCTTGCCTTGCCTTGGCTCTTGCCTTGCCTTTTGCCTAGCCTTGCCTCTTGCCTTGCCTTTTGCCTTACCTTGCCCCTTACCTTGCCTCTTGCCTTGCCTTTTGCCTTGCCTTGACCCTTGCCTTTTGCCTTGCCCTGCCTTTTCCCTTGCCTTGCCTCTTGCCTTGCCTTGCCTTTTGACTTGCCTTGTCTTGCCTCTTGCCTTGCTCTGCCTCTTGCCTTGCCTTTTGCCTTGCCTTCCCTTATGCCTTGAATAGCATCTTGCCTTGCCTTTTGCCTTGCCTCTTGCTTTGCCTCTTGCGTTGCCTTTTGCTTTGCCTTGCCTCTTGCCTTGCCTTTTGCTTTGCCTTGCCTCTTGCCTTACCTTGCCTTTTGCCTTGCCTTGCCTTTTGCCTAGCTTTGCCTCTTGCCCTGCCTTGCCGCTTACCTTGCTTTTTGCTTTGCTTTTTGAATTGCCTTGCCTCTAGCCTTGCCTTTTGCCTTACATTTGCTATTGCCTTGGCTTGCCTCTTGCCTTGCCATTTACCTTGCCTTGCCTTTTCCTAGCATTGCCTTTTCCTTTCTATGCCTTTTGCCTTGCCTTTTACCTTGCCTTGCCTCTTGCCTTGGCTTTTGCCTTGCCGTGCCTCTTGCCATGCCTCTTTCCTTGCCTCATACCTTCCCTTTTTGCCTTGCCTTGCCTCTTGCCTTGCCTTAACTCTTGCCCTGCCTTGCCTATTGCCTTGCTTCTTGCCTTGCCTCATGCCTTGCCTTTTGCCTTGCCTCTTGCCTTGCCTCTTGCCTTGACCTGCCTTTTGCCTTGCCTTGTGTCTTGCCTTTTGCCTTTTGCCTTGCCGTGCCTTGACTTTTACCTTGCCTTGCCTCTTGCTTTACCTTGTCTATTGCCTTGCTTTGCCTTTTGCCTTGCCTTGCCTCTTGCTTTGCATTTTGCTTTTCCTTGACTCCTGCCTTTTGACTTGCCTTTTGCCTTTTGACTTGCCTTTTGCCTAGCCTTGCCTCTTGCCCTGCCTTGCCTCTTTTCTTGCATTTGCCTAGCCTTGCCTCTTGCCCTGCCTTGCCTCTTTTCTTGCATTTGCCTTGCCTTTTGAATTGCCATGCCTCTAGCCTTGCATTTTGCCTTGCATTACCTTTGGCCTTGGCGTGCCTCTTGCCTTGCGTTTAACATTGCCTTGCCTTTTCTTAGCCTTGCCTTTTCCTTTTCTTGCCTTTTGGCTTGCCTTTTGGCTTGCCTTTTACCTTGCCTCGCTTCTTGCCTTGCTTCTTGTCTTGCCTATTGCCTTGCCTTGCCTTTTGCCTTACCTTGCATCTTTACTTGCCTTTTATCTTGCCTTGCCTTTTGCCTTGCCTTGCCTCTTGTCTTACCTTGCCTCTTACTTTGCCTTTTGCCTTGCCTTGCCTTTTGCCTTGCCTTGCGTTTTGCCTTGCCTTGCCTCTTGCCCTGCCTTGACTCTTGCCTTGCATTGACTTTTGCCTTTATTTGCCTCTTGCCTTGCCTCTTGTCTTGCCTTTTGCCTTGCCTTGCCTCTTGCCTTGCCTTTGGCCTTGCCTCGCCTCTTGCCTTGCCTTGCCTTGCCTTGCCTTGCATTGCCTTGCCTTCCCTTGCCTTGCCTTGCCTCGCCTCTTGCCTAGCCTTTTGCTTTTCCTTGCCTTTCATCTTGCCTTGCCTTGCCTCTTGCCTAGCCTTGCCACTTGCATTGCCTTGCCTCTTGCCTTGCATTTTGCCTAGCCTTGCCTCTTGCCTTGACTTTTGCCTTACCTTGCCTCTTTACTTGCCTTTTATCTTGCCTTGCCTTTTGCTTTGCCTTGTCTCGCCTTTCCGTTTGCCTTGCCTTTTGCCTTGCATTTTGCCTTGTCTTGCCTCTTGCCTTGCCTCATGCCTTGTTTTTTGCTGTGCCTTGCCTCTTGCCTTGCCTTGCCTCTTGCTTTGCGTTTTGCCTTGCCTTGCCTTTTGCCTTGGCTTGCCTTTTGCCTTGCCTTGCCTCTTGCCCTGCCTTGCTTCTTGCCTTGCCTCTTGTCTTGCTTTTTGCTATGCCTTTTGCCTTTCCTTGCCTTTTCTTTTGCCTTGCCTTTTGCCTTGCCTCTTGCCTTACCTTTTGCCTTGCTTTGCCTTGCCTCTTGCCTTTTCTTTTGAAAGGCCTTTTGTCTTGCCTCTTGCCTTGCCATGCCTTGCCTCTTGCCTTGCGTTGTCTTGCCTTGCCTTGCCTTGCCTTTTGCCTTGCCTTGCCTTTTGCCTAGCCTTGCCTCTTGCCCTGCCTTGCCTCTTTTCTTGCCTTTTGCCTTGCCTTTTGAATTGCCACGCCTCTAGCCTTGCCTTTTGCCTTGCATTACCTTTGGCCTTGGCTTGCCTCTTGCCTTGCCTTTAACCTTGCCTTGCATTTTCTTGGCCTTGCCTTTGCCTTTTCTTGCCTTTTGCCTTGCCTTTTATTTTGCCTCGGTTCTTGCCTTGCTTCTTGTCTTGCCTATTGCCTTGCCTTGGCTCTTGCCTTTTCTTTTGCCTTGCCTTTTGCTTGCTTCTTGCCTTACCTTTTGCCTTGCTTTGCCTTGCCTCTTGCCTTTTCTTTTGCAAGGCCTTTTGTCTTGCCTCTTGCCTTGCCATGCCTTGCCTCTTGCCTTGCGTTGTCTTGCCTTGCCTTGCCTTTTGTCTTGCCTTGCCTTTTGCCTTGCCTTGCCTTGCCTTTTGCCTAGCCTTGCCTCTTGCCCAGCCTTGCCTCTTTTCTTGCCTTTTGCCTTGCCTTTTGAATTGCCATGCCTCTAGCCTTGCCTTTTGCCTTGCATTACCTTTGGCCTTGGCTTGCCTCTTGCCTTGCCTTTAACCTTGCTTTGCATTTTCTTAGCCTTGCCTTTGCCTTTTCTTGCCTTTTGCTTTGCCTTTTACCTTGCCTCGGTTCTTGCCTTGCTTCTTGTCTTGCCTATTGCCTTGCCTTGCCTCTTGCCTTGCGTTGCCTTGCCTCTTAACTTGCCTTGCCTCTTGCCTTGCCTTTTGAATTGCCTTTCCTCTTGCCTTGCCACTTGCCTTGCCTTTAGCCTTGCCTTGCCTCTTACCTTGCCTTGCCTTGCCTCTTGCCTTTTGCCTTGCCATACCTCTTGCCTTGCCTTGCCTCTTGCCTTGCCTTGCCTCTTGCCTTGCCTTGCCTCTTGGCTTATCTTGCCTCTTGCCTTGTCTTTTGCCTAGCCTTGCCTTGCCTTTTGCCTTACCTTGGCTCTTCCCTTGCCTTTATCTTGCCTTGCCTCTTGCCTTGCCATTTGCCTTGCCTTTTGCCTTTCCTTGCCTTTCATCTTGGCTTGCCTTACCTCTTGCCTTCCTTGCCACTTTCATTGCCTTGCCTCTTATCTTGCCTCTTGCCTTGCGTTGACTTTTGCTTTGCCTTGCCTCCTGCTTTGCCTTTTGCCTTGCCTTAACTCTTGCCTTTTGCCTTGCCCTGCCTTTTCCCTTGCCTTGCCTTGCCTTGCCTTTTGCCTTGCCTTGCCTTGCCTCTTGCCTTGCCCTGGCTCTTGCCTTGCCTTTTGCCTTGCCTTCCATTATGCCTTGAATAGCATCTTGCCTTGCCTTTTGCCTTGCCTCTTGCTTTGCCTCTTGCGTTGCCTTTTGCTTTGCCTTGCCTCTTGCCTTGCCTTTGCTTTGCCTTGCCTCTTGCCTTACCTTGCCTTTTGCCTTGCCTTGCCTTTTGCCTAGCTTTGCCTCTTGCCCTGCCTTGCCGCTTAACTTGCCTTTTGCTTTGCCTTTTGAATTGCCTTGCCTCTAACCTTGCCTTTTGCCTTGCATTTCCTATTGCCTTGGCTTGCCTCTTGCCTTGCCTTTTACCTTGCCTTGCCTTTTTCTAGCCTTGCCTTTTCCTCTCTATGCCTTTTGCCTTGCCTTTTACCTTGCCTTGCCGTTTACCTTGCCTTGCCTCTTGCCTTGGCTTTTGCCTTGCCGTGCCTTTTGCCTTACCTCTTTCCTTGCCTAATACCTTCCCTTTTTGCCTTGCCTTGCCTGTTGCCTTGCCTAAACTCCTCCCTTGCCTTGCCTATTGCCTTGCTTCTTGCCTTACCTTGCCTCTTGCCTTGCCTTTTGCCTTGCCTCTTTCCTTGTTTCTTTCCTTGCCTTGTGTCTTGCCTTTTGCCTTTTGCTTTGCCGTGCCTTGACTTTTGCCTTGCCTTGCCTTGCCTTCTGCCTTGCCTCTTGCTTTCCATTTTGCCTTGCCTTGACTCTTGCCTTTTGCCTTGCCTTGCCTCTTGCCTTGCCTTGCCTCTTGCCTTGCCTCCTACCTTGCCGTTGGTCTTGCCTTGCCTCTTGCCTTACCTTTTACCTTCATTTGCCTTGCATTTTACCTTGCTTTGCCTCTTGCGTTGCCTTTTACCTTGAATTGCCTCTTGCCTTGCCTCTTGCCTTGCCTTTTGCCTTGCGTTCCCTTTTGCCTTGAATTGCCTTTTGCCTTGCCTTTTGCCTTGCCTCATGCCTTGCCTTGCCCTGCCTTTTGCCTAGCCTTGCCTCTTGCCCTGCCTAGCCTCTTACCTTGCCTTTTGACTTGCCTTTTGAATTGCCTTGCCTCTAGCCTTGCCTTTTGCCGTGCATTTCCTTTTGCCTTGGCTTGCCTCTTGTTTTGCCTTTAACCTTGCCTTGCGGTTTCCTAGCCTTGCGTTTTCATTTCCTTTCTTTTACCTTGCCTCTTGCCTTGCCTTGCCTCTTGCCTTGCCTCTTAGCTTGCCTTTTGCCTTGCCTTGCCTCTTGCCTTGCCTTGCCTTGGCTCTTGCCTTGCTTTTTGCCTTGCCTTTTGAATGGCCTTTCCTCTTGCCTTGCCAATTGCCTTGCCTTTAGCCTTGTCTTGCCTCTTACCTTGCCTTGCCTTGCCTCTTGCCTTGCCTTTTTCCTAGCCTTGCCTCTTGCCTTGCCTTTTGCCGTTCCTTGGCTCTTGCCTTGCTTTTATTTTACCTTGCATCTTGCCTTGCCATGCCTCTTGCCTTGCCTTTTCCTTGCCTTTTGCCTTGCGTTGCCTCTTGCTTTGCCTCTTGCCTCTTGCCTTGCCTTGCCTCTTGCCTTGCCTTGCCTATTGCCTTGCCTTTTGCCTTGCCTTGTCTCTTGCCTGGCGTTTTGCCTTGCTATGCCTTGCCTCTTGCCTTGCATTTTTGCTTGCCTTGCCCCTTGCCTTGCCTTTAGCCCTGCCTTGCCTCTTGCCAATTTACCTTGCCTTACCTCTTGCCTACCTTGCCTCTTGCCTTGCCTTTTGCCTTGCCTTGCCTTGCCTTTTGCCTTGTGTTGCCTTGCCTCTTGCCTTGCCTTTTGCCTTGCCTTTCCTTGCCTTTTGCCTTGTCTTGCCTTGCCTCTTGCCTTGCCTTTTGCCTTGCCTTGCCTTGCCTATTGCCTTGCCTCTTGCCTTGCCTTTTGCCTTGCCTTGCCTTGCCTTGTCTCTTTCCTTGCCTTGCCACTTGCATTGCCTTGCCTCTTGCCTTGCCATTTCCCTTGCCTTTTGCCTAGCTTTGCCTCTTGCCTTGCCTTTTTCCTTACCTTGCCTTTTGCCTTCCCTTTTATCTTGCCTGGCCTTTTGCCTTGCCTCGTATCGCCTTGCCGTTTGCCTTGCCTTTTGCCTTGCCTTGCCTCTTGAGTTGCCTTGCCTCTTGAGTTGCCCAGCCTCTTGCCTTGCCTTTTGCCTTGTCTTGCCTCTTGCTTTTCCTTTGCCTTGCCTTGCCTCTTGCCTTTCTTTTGCCTTTCCTTGCCTTTACTTTTCCCTGCCTTGCGGTTTGCTTTGCCTTTTGCCTACCCTTGCCTCTTGCCTTGCCTCTTGCCCTGCCTTGCCTCCTGCCTTTCCTTGCCTTTTGCCTTGCCTTGTCTCTTGCCTTGCCTCTTGCCTTGCCTCTTGCCTTGCCTTGGCTCTTGCCTTGCCTTTTGCTTTGCCTTGCCTCATGCCTTGCCTATTCCCTTGCCTCATGCCTTGCCTTTTTGCCTTGCCTTGCCTTGCCTCTTGCCTTACCTTACCTCTTGCTTTGACTCATGAATTGCCTTTTGCCTTGCCTTGGCTCTTGCCTTGCCTTTTGGCTTGCCTTGCCCTTTGCCTTGCGTCTTGATTTGCCTTGTCTTGCCTTGACTTGCTTTGCCTCTTGCCTTGCCATGCCACTTGCCTTGCCTTGCCTCTTGCCTTGCATTTTGCCTTGCTTTGCCTTGCCTCTTGCCTTGCCCTGTCTTGCCTTGCCATGCCTCTTACGTTGCCTTTTGCCTTGCCTTGCCTCGTGCCTTTTCTTTTGCCTTGCCTCTTGGCTCTTGCACTACCTTTTGCCTTGCTTAGCCTAGCCTCATGCCTTATCTTTTGCCTTGTCTTTTGCCTTGCCTCTTGCCCTGCCATGCCTTGCCTCTTGCCTTGCGTTGTCTTGCTTTACCTTTTGCCTTGCCTTGCCTCTTGCCTTGCCTTATGCTTTGCCTTGCTTTTGCCTTGTCTTGACTTGCCGTTGCCTTGCCTTTTGCCCTGCACTGCCTTGTCTCTTGCCTTGTTTTTTGAGTTGCCTGGCCTCTTGCCTTGCCTGTTGCCTTGCCTTTTGCCTTGAATTGTCTCTTGCTTTGCCTTATGCCTTTCCTTGACTTGCATCTTGCCTTGCCTTACCTCTGGCCTTGCCTTGCCACTTGCATTGCCTTGCCTCTTACCTTCCCTTTTGCCTAGCCTTGCCTTTTGCCTTACCTTGCCTCTTGCCTTGCCTTTTTTCTTGCCTAGCCTTTTGCCTTGCCTTGTCTCACCTTGCCGTTTGCCTTGCCGTTTCCCTTACCTCTTGCCTTGCCTTATGCTTTGCCTTGCCTCTTGCCTTGCCTTGCCTTTTGCCTTGCCTTGCCTTGCCTTGCCTTGCCTTTTGCCTTGCCTTGACTCTTGCCCTACCTTGCCTCTTGCCTTACCTTGCCTTGCCTTTTGCTTTGCCTTGTCTCCTGCTTTGCCATTTGCCTTGCCTTGACTCTAGCCTTTTGCCTTGCCTTTTCCCTTGCCTGCCTCTTGCCTTGCCTTGCCTCTTGCCTTGTCTCTTACCTTGCTGTTTGTCCCGCCTTGCCTTTTGCCTTGCCTTGCCTCTTGCCTTGCCTCTTGCCTTGCCTTGCCTTTTGCCTTGCCTTGTCCCTTGCCTTGCCTTGCCTCTTGCCTTGCATTTTGCCTTGCCTTCCCTGGCCTCTTGCCTTGCCTTTTGCGTTGCCTTGCCTCTTGCCTTGCCTTGCCTCTTGCCTTGCCTTTTGACTTGCCTTGCCTCTTGCCTTGCCTTTCCTCCTGCTTTGTCTTTTGCCTTCCCTTACATATAACCTTGCCTTTTGCGTTTCCTCTTGCCTTGCTTTGCCTCTTTCCTTGCCTGGCCTCTAGCCTTTTGCCTTGCCTTGCCTCTTGCCTTGCCTCTTGCCTTAACTCTTGCTTTGCCTCTTGCCTTGCCTCTTACCTTGCCTCTTGCCTTGCCTGGCTTCTTGCCTTTTGCGTTGCCTTGCCTTGCCTCTTGCCTTGCCTTTTGCCTTGCCTTTTGCCTGCTTTGCCTTGCCTCTTGCCTTGTCTTGCCTTTTGCTTTGTCTTGCCTCTTGCCTTGGCTTTAGCCTTGCAGTGCGTCTTGCCTTGCCTCTTCCCTTGCCTCATGCTTTGTCTTTTTGCCTTGCCTTGCCTCTTGCCTTCCTTTGCCTGTTGCCTTGCCTATTGAATTGCCTTTTGTCTTGCCGTGCTTCTTGCCTTGCCTTTTGCCTTGCGTTACCTCGTGCCTTGCCTTTTGGCTTGCCTTGCCCTTTGCCTTACCTCTTGCCTTGCCAATCCTCTTGACTTGCCTTGCCTTGCCTCTTGCCTTGCATTTTGCCTTGCCTTGCCTTGCCTATTGCCTTGCCTTGTGTCTTGCCTTACCTTGTCTTGCCATGCCTCTTGCCTTGCCTCTTGCCTTGCCTCTTGCCTTGACTTGCTTCTTGCCTTGCCTTGCCTCTTGCCATGCTTTGCCTATTGCCTGGCCTTTTGCCTTGCCTTGCCTCTTGCCTGGCGTTTTGCCTTGATATGCCTTGCCTCTCCTCTTGCCTTGCCTTTTGCCTTGCCTCTTGTGTTGTCTTGCCTCTTGCCTTGCCTCTTGCCTTTCCTTCTGCCCTGCCTTGCCTTGCCTCTTGCCTTGCCTCTTGCCTTGCCTTTTGCCTTGTCTTGCCTGGCCTCTCCTTGCGTTGCCTCTTGCCTTGCATTGCCACTTGTATATCCTTCCCTCTTGCCTAGCCCCTTGCCTTGCCTTTAGCCTTGCCTTCCCTATTGCCCAGAATTGCCTCTTGCCTTGCTTCTTGCCTTGCCTCTTGCCTTGCCTTTTGCTTTGCCTTGCTTTGCCCCTTGCCTAACCTTACCGATTGCCTTGTCTCTTGCCTTTTGCCTTGACTTGCCTTTTCCCTTGCCTTGCCTCTGCCTTTCCTTGCCTCTTGCCTTCACTTGCTTCTTGCCTTGCCCTTTGCCTTGCCTTGCCTCTTGCTTTGCCTTTTGCCTTGTCTTGGCTCTGGCCTTTTGCCTTGCCTTGCCTTTTGCCTTGCTTTGCCTCTTGCCTTGCCTTGCCTCTTGCCTTGCCTTGCCTCTTGCCTTGCCTCTGACCTCGCCGTTTGTCTTGCCTTGCCTTTTGCCTTGCCTTGCCTCTTGTCTTGCCTCTTGTCTTGCCTTGGCTTTTGCCTTGCCTTGCCTTGCCTTTTGCCTCGCCTTGCCTTTTGCCTTGCCTTGTCTTGCCTTTTGCCTTGAATTGCCTCTTGCCTTGCCTTTTGCCTTGCCTCTTGCCTTGTCTTTTGCCTTGCCTTTTGCTTTGCCTTGCCTCTTGCCTTGCCTTGCCTCTTGCCTTGCCTTTTGCCTTGCCTTGCCTTTTGCCTAGCCTTGCCTCTTGCACTACCGCTCCTCTTGCCTTGCCTTTTGCCTTGCCTTGCCTCTAGACTTGCCTTTTGCCTTGCATTTCCTTTTGCCTTGGCTTGCCTCTTGCCTTGCCTTTTGCCTTGCCCTGCCTCTTGCCTTGCCTCTTGTCTTGCCTTTTGCCTTGCCTTGCCTTTTGCCTTGCCTAGCCTTGCCTTGCGTTGCCTTGCCTCTTGCCTTGCGTTGCCTCTTGCCTTGCCTTTTGCCTAGCCTTGCCTTTTGCCTTGCCTTTTGCCTTGCCTTTTGCCTTTCCTTGGCTCTTCCCATGCCTTTTATCTTGCCTAGCATTTTATCTTGCCTTGCCTATTGCCCTGCCTTGCCTTTTGCCTTGCCTCTTGCCTTTCCTCTTGCCTTTTCTTTTTCCTAACCTTGCCTCTTGCCTTGCCTTGCCCCTTGCCTTGCCTTTAGCCCCGCCTTGCCTCTTGCCTTGCCATGCCTTGCCTCTTGCCTTGCCTTTTGCCTTGCCTTGCCTCCTGCTTTGTCTTTTGCCTTCGCTTACATATTGCCTTGCCTTTTGCGTTGCCTCTTGCCTTGCTTTGCCTCTTGCGTTGCCTGGCCTCTTGCCTTTTGCTTTGCCTTGCCTCTTGCTTTGCCTCTTGCCTTGCCTCTTGCCTTGCCTGGCCTCTTGCCTTTTGCGTTGCCTTACCTTGCCTCTTGACTTGCCTTTTGCCTTGCCTTTACACTTGCCTTTTGCCTTGCCTTGCTATTTCCCTTGCCTTGCCTCTTGCCTTGCCTTGCCTCTTGCCTTGCCTTGCCTTGCCTCTTGCCTTGCCTTTTGCCTTGCCTTGCCTTGACACTTGCCTTTTGTCTTGCCCTACCATTTCCCTTGCCTTGCCTTTTGCCTTGCCTTTTGCCTGCTTTGCCTTGCCTCTTGCCTTGCCTTGCCTTTTGCTTTGTCTTGCCTCTTGCCTTGGCTTTAGTCTTGCAGTTCGTCTTGCCTTGCCTCTTCCCTTGCCTCATGCCTTGTCTTTTTGCCTTGCCTTGCCTCTTGCCTTCCCTTGCCTGTTGCCTTGCCTATTGAATTGCCTTTTGTTTTGCCGTGCTTCTTGCCTTGCCTTTTGCCTTGCGTTACTTCGTGCCTTGCCTTTTGGCTTGCCTTGCCCTTTGCCTTGCCTCTTGCCTTGCCAATCCTCTTGCCTTGCCTTGCCTTGCCTTGCCTCTTGCCTTGCATTTTGCCTTGCCTTGCCTATTGCCTTGCCTTGCCTCTTGCCTTACCTTGTCTTGCCATGCCTCTGGCCTTGCAATGCCTCTTGCCTGGCCTTTTGCCTTGCCTTGCCTCTTGCCTGGCGTTTTGCCTTGATATGCCTTGCCTCTCCTCTTGCCTTGCCCCTTGTCTTGCCTATTGTGTTGTCTAGCCTCTTGCCTTGCCTCTTGCCTTGCTTTCTGCCCTGCCATGCCTTGCCTCTTACTTTGCGTTGTCTTGCTTTACCTTTTGCCTTGCCTTGCCTTGCCTTTATCCTGGCCTAGTCTTGCCTCTTGCCTTGCCTTTTGTTTTGCCTTGCCTTTTGCTTTGTTTTGCCTTTTGCCACGCCTTGCCTTGCCTTGACTTCCCTTGCCTTGCCTTGCCTTGCCTTGCCTTTCCTTGCCTCTTGCTTTGCCTTTTGCCTTGCCTGCCCTCTTGCCTTGCCTCTTGCCTTGCCTCTTGCCCTGCGTTGCCACTTGCATAGCCTTGCCCCTTGCCTTGCCTTTTGCCCAGCCTTGCCTCTTGCCTTGCCTCTTGCCTTGACTTTTGCCTTGCCTTTTGCCTTGCCCTGCCTTGCCTTTTGCCTTGCCTTTTGCCTTACCTTGCCAATTGCCTTGCCGCTTGCCTTGCCTTTTGCCATGCTTTGACTCTTGCTTAGCCTTTTGCCTTGCCTCTTGCCTTGCCATGCCTTGGCTCTTGCCTTGCGCTGTCTTGCTATACCTTTTGCCTTGCCTTGCCTCTTACCTTGCCTTTTGCCTTGCCTTGCTTTTGCCTTGTTTTGCCTTGCCTCTTGCCTTGCCTTGCCTTGTCTCTTGCCTTGTTTTCTGTGTTGCCTGGCCTCTTGCCATGCCTGTTGCCTTGCTTTTTGTCTTGCCTTGCCTCTTGCCTTGCCTTTTGCCTTGCCTTGCTTTTGACTTGTCTTGCCTTGCCTCTTGCCTTGCCTTTTGCCTTGCCTTTCCTTGCCTTTTGCATTGTCTTGCCTTGCCTCTTGCCTTGCCTTATGCCTTGCCTTGCCTTGCCTTGCCTCTTGCCTTGCCTTTTGCCTAGCCTTGCCTCTTGCCTTGCCTTTTGCCTTACCTTGCCCCTTACCTTGCCTCTTGCCTTGCCTTTTGCCTTGCCTTGACCCTTGCCTTTTGCCTTGCCCTGCCTTTTCCCTTGCCTTGCCTCTTGCCTTGCCTTGCCTTTTGACTTGCCTTGTCTTGCCTCTTGCCTTGCTCTGCCTCTTGCCTTGCCTTTTGCCTTGCCTTCCCTTATGCCTTGAATAGCATCTTGCCTTGCCTTTTGCCTTGCCTCTTGCTTTGCCTCTTGCGTTGCCTTTTGCTTTGCCTTGCCTCTTGCCTTGCCTTTTGCTTTGCCTTGCCTCTTGCCTTACCTTGCCTTTTGCCTTGCCTTGCCTTTTGCCTAGCTTTGCCTCTTGCCCTGCCTTGCCGCTTACCTTGCTTTTTGCTTTGCTTTTTGAATTGCCTTGCCTCTAGCCTTGCCTTTTGCCTTACATTTGCTATTGCCTTGGCTTGCCTCTTGCCTTGCCTTTTACCTTGCCTTGCCTTTTCCTAGCATTGCCTTTTCCTTTCTATGCCTTTTGCCTTGCCTTTTACCTTGCCTTGCCTCTTGCCTTGGCTTTTGCCTTGCCGTGCCTCTTGCCTTGCCTCTTTCCTTGCCTCATACCTTCCCTTTTTGCCTTGCCTTGCCTCTTGCCTTGCCTTAACTCTTGCCCTGCCTTGCCTATTGCCTTGCTTCTTGCCTTGCCTCATGCCTTGCCTTTTGCCTTGCCTCTTGCCTTGCCTCTTGCCTTGACCTGCCTTTTGCCTTGCCTTGTGTCTTGCCTTTTGCCTTTTGCCTTGCCGTGCCTTGACTTTTACCTTGCCTTGCCTCTTGCTTTACCTTGTCTATTGCCTTGCTTTGCCTTTTGCCTTGCCTTGCCTCTTGCTTTGCATTTTGCTTTTCCTTGACTCTTGCCTTTTGACTTGCCTTTTGCCTAGCCTTGCCTCTTGCCCTGCCTTGCCTCTTTTCTTGCATTTGCCTAGCCTTGCCTCTTGCCCTGCCTTGCCTCTTTTCTTGCATTTGCCTTGCCTTTTGAATTGCCATGCCTCTAGCCTTGCATTTTGCCTTGCATTACCTTTGGCCTTGGCGTGCCTCTTGCCTTGCGTTTAACATTGCCTTGCCTTTTCTTAGCCTTGCCTTTTCCTTTTCTTGCCTTTTGCCTTGCCTTTTACCTTGCCTCGCTTCTTGCCTTGCTTCTTGTCTTGCCTATTGCCTTGCCTTGCCTTTTGCCTTACCTTGCATCTTTACTTGCCTTTTATCTTGCCTTGCCTTTTGCCTTGCCTTGCCTCTTGCCTTGCCTTTTGCTTTGCCTTGCCTCTTGTCTTACCTTGCCTCTTACTTTGCCTTTTGCCTTGCCTTGCCTTTTGCCTTGCCTTGCGTTTTGCCTTGCCTTGCCTCTTGCCCTGCCTTGCCTCTTGCCTTGCATTGACTTTTGCCTTTATTTGCCTCTTGCCTTGCCTCTTGTCTTGCCTTTTGCCTTGCCTTGCCTCTTGCCTTGCCTTTGGCCTTGCCTCGCCTCTTGCCTTGCCTTGCCTTGCCTTGCCTTGCATTGCCTTGCCTTCCCTTGCCTTGCCTTGCCTCGGCTCTTGCCTAGCCTTTTGCTTTTCCTTGCCTTTCATCTTGCCTTGCCTTGCCTCTTGCCTAGCCTTGCCACTTGCATTGCCTTGCCTCTTGCCTTGCATTTTGCCTAGCCTTGCCTCTTGCCTTGACTTTTGCCTTACCTTGCCTCTTTACTTGCCTTTTATCTTACCTAGCCTTTTGCTTTGCCTTGTCTTGCCTTTCCGTTTGCCTTGCCTTTTGCCTTGCATTTTGCCTTGTCTTGCCTCTTGCCTTGCCTCATGCCTTGTTTTTTGCTGTGCCTTATCTCTTGCCTTGCCTTGCCTCTTGCTTTGCGTTTTGCCTTGCCTTGCCTTTTGCCTTGGCTTGCCTTTTGCCTTGCCTTGCCTCTTGCCCTGCCTTGCCTCTTGCCTTGCCTCTTGTCTTGCTTTTTGCTATGCCTTTTGCCTTTCCTTGCCTCTTGCCTTTTCTTTTGCCTTGCCTTTTGCCTTGCCTCTTGCCTTACCTTTTGCCTTGCTTTGCCTTGCCTCTTGCCTTTTCTTTTGAAAGGCCTTTTGTCTTGCCTCTTGCCCTGCCATGCCTTGCCTCTTGCCTTGCGTTGTCTTGCCTTGCCTTGCCTTTTGTCTTGCCTTGCCTTTTGCCTTGCCTTGCCTTTTGCCTAGCCTTGCCTCTTGCCCTGCCTTGCCTCTTTTCTTGCCTTTTGCCTTGCCTTTTGAATTGCCATGCCTCTAGCCTTGCCTTTTGCCTTGCATTACCTTTGGCCTTGGCTTGCCTCTTGCCTTGCCTTTAACCTTGCCTTGCATTTTCTTGGCCTTGCCTTTGCCTTTTCTTGCCTTTTGCCTTGCCTTTTACCTTGCCTCGGTTCTTGCCTTGCTTCTTGTCTTGCCTATTGCCTTGCCTTGGCTCTTGCCTTTTCTTTTGCCTTGCCTTTTGCCTGCCTCTTGCCTTACCTTTTGCCTTGCTTTGCCTTGCCTCTTGCCTTTTCTTTTGCAAGGCCTTTTGTCTTGCCTCTTGCCTTGCCATGCCTTGCCTCTTGCCTTGCGTTGTCTTGCCTTGCCTTGCCTTTTGCCTTGCTTTGCCTTTTGCCTAGCCTTGCCTCTTGCCCTGCCTTGCCTCTTTTCTTGCCTTTTGCCTTGCCTTTTGAATTGCCATGCCTCTAGCCTTGCCTTTTGCCTTGCATTACCTTTGGCCTTGGCTTGCCTCTTGCCTTGCCTTTAACCTTGCCTTGCATTTTCTTAGCCTTGCCTTTGCCTTTTCTTGCCTTTTGCTTTGCCTTTTACCTTGCCTCGGTTCTTGCCTTGCTTCTTGTCTTGCCTATTGCCTTGCCTTGCCTCTAGCCTTGCGTTGCCTTGCCTCTTAACTTGCCTTGCCTCTTGCCTTGCCTTTTGAATTGCCTTTCCTCTTGCCTTGCCACTTGCCTTGCCTTTAGCCTTGCCTTGCCTCTTACCTTGCCTTGCCTTGCCTCTTGCCTTTTGCCTTGCCATACCTCTTGCCTTGCCTTGCCTCTTGCCTTGCCTTGCCTCTTGCCTTGCCTTGCCTCTTGGCTTATCTTGCCTCTTGCCTTGTCTTTTGCCTAGCCTTGCCTTGCCTTTTGCCTTACCTTGGCTCTTCCCTTGCCTCTTGCCTTGCCATTTGCCTTGCCTTTTGCCTTTCCTTGCCTTTCATCTTGGCTTGCCTTACCTCTTGCCTTCCTTGCCACTTTCATTGCCTTGCCTCTTATCTTGCCTCTTGCCTTGCGTTGACTTTTGCTTTGCCTTGCCTCCTGCTTTGCCTTTTGCCTTGCCTTAACTCTTGCCTTTTGCCTTGCCCTGCCTTTTCCCTTGCCTTGCCTTGCCTTGCCTTTTGCCTTGCCTTGCCTTGCCTCTTGCCTTGCCCTGGCTCTTGCCTTGCCTTTTGCCTTGCCTTCCATTATGCCTTGAATAGCATCTTGCCTTACCTTTTGCCTTGCCTCTTGCTTTGCCTTTTGCTTTGCCTTTTGAATTGCCTTGCCTCTAGCCTTGCCTTTTGCCTTGCATTTCCTATTGCCTTGGCTTGCCTCTTGCCTTGCCTTTTATCTTGCCTTGCCTTTTCCTAGCCTTGCCATTTCCTCTCTATGCCTTTTGCCTTGCCTTTTACCTTGCCTTGCCGTTTACCTTGCCTTGCCTCTTGCCTTGGCTTTTGCCTTGCCGTGCCTTTTGCCTTACCTCTTTCCTTGCCTAATACCTTCCCTTTTTGCCTTGCCTTGCCTGTTGCCTTGCCTAAACTCCTCCCTTGCCTTGCCTATTGCCTTGCTTCTTGCCTTACCTTGCCTCTTGCCTTGCCTTTTGCCTTGCCTCTTGCCTTGTTTCTTTCCTTGCCTTGTGTCTTGCCTTTTGCCTTTTGCTTTGCCGTGCCTTGACTTTTGCCTTGCCTTGCCTTGCCTTCTGCCTTGCCTCTTGCTTTCCATTTTGCCTTGCCTTGACTCTTGCCTTTTGCCTTGCCTTGCCTCTTGCCTTGCCTTGCCTCTTGCCTTGCCTCCTACCTTGCCGTTGGTCTTGCCTTGCCTCTTGCCTTACCTTTTACCTTCATTTGCCTTGCATTTTACCTTGCATTGCCTCTTGCGTTGCCTTTTACCTTGAATTGCCTCTTGCCTTGCCTCTTGCCTTACCTATTGCCTTGCGTTCCCTTTTGCCTTGAATTGCCTTTTGCCTTGCCTTTTGCCTTGCCTCATGCCTTGCCTTGCCCTGCCTTTTGCCTAGCCTTGCCTCTTGCCCTGCCTTGCCTCTTACCTTGCCTTTTGACTTGCCTTTTGAATTGCCTTGCCTCTAGCCTTGCCTTTTGCCGTGCATTTCCTTTTGCCTTGGCTTGCCTCTTGTTTTGCCTTTAACCTTGCCTTGCGGTTTCCTAGCCTTGCCTTTTCATTTCCTTTTCTTTTACCTTGCCTCTTGCCTTGCCTTGCCTCTTGCCTTGCCTCTTAGCTTGCCTTTTGCCTTGCCTTGCCTCTTGCCTTGCCTTGCCTTGGCTCTTGCCTTGCTTTTTGCCTTGCCTTTTGAATGGCCTTTCCTCTTGCCTTGCCAATTGCCTTGCCTTTAGCCTTGTCTTGCCTCTTACCTTGCCTTGCCTTGCCTCTTGCCTTGCCTTTTTCCTAGCCTTGCCTCTTGCCTTGCCTTTTGCCGTTCCTTGGCTCTTGCCTTGCTTTTATTTTGCCTTGCATCTTGCCTTGCCATGTCTCTTGCCTTGCCTTTTCCTTGCCTTTTGCCTTGCGTTGCCTCTTGCTTTGCCTCTTGCCTCTTGCCTTGCCTTGCCTATTGCCTTGCCTTTTGCCTTGCCTTGTCTCTTGCCTGGCGTTTTGCCTTGCTATGCCTTGCCTCTTGCCTTGCATTTTTGCTTGCCTTGCCCCTTGCCTTGCCTTTAGCCCTGCCTTGCCTCTTGCCAATTTACCTTGCCTTACCTCTTGCCTACCTTGCCTCTTGCCTTGCCTTTTGCCTTGCCTTGCCTTGCCTTTTGCCTTGTGTTGCCTTGCCTCTTGCCTTGCCTTTTGCCTTGCCTTTCCTTGCCTTTTGCCTTGTCTTGCCTTGCCTCTTGCCTTGCCTTTTGCCTTGCCTTGCCTTGCCTATTGCCTTGCCTCTTGCCTTGCCTTTTGCCTTGCCTTGCCTTGCCTTGTCTCTTTCCTTGCCTTGCCACTTGCATTGCCTTGCCTCTTGCCTTGCCTCTTCCCTTGCCTTTTGCCTAGCTTTGCCTCTTGCCTTGCCTTTTTCCTTACCTTGCCTTTTGCCTTGCCTTTTATCTTGCCTAGCCTTTTGCCTTGCCTCGTATCGGCTTGCCGTTTGCCTTGCCTTTTGCCTTGCCTTGCCTCTTGAGTTGCCTTGCCTCTTGAGTTGCCCTGCCTCTTGCCTTGCCTTTTGCCTTGTCTTGCCTCTTGCTTTTCCTTTGCCTTGCCTTGCCTCTTGCCTTTCTTTTGCCTTTCCTTGCCTTTACTTTTCCCTGCCTTGCGTTTTGCTTTGCCTTTTACCTTGCCTTGCCTCTTGCCTTGCCTCTTGCCCTGCCTTGCCTCCTGCCTTTCCTTGCCTTTTGCCTTGCCTTGTCTCTTGCCTTGCCTCTTGCCTTGCCTTGGCTCTTGCCTTGCCTTTTGCTTTGCCTTGCCTCATGCCTTGCCTATTCCCTTGCCTCATGCCTTGCCTTGCCTTGCCTCTTGCCTTACCTTACCTCTTGCTTTGACTCATGAATTGCCTTTTGCCTTGCCTTGGCTCTTGCCTTGCCTTTTGGCTTGCCTTGCCCTTTGCCTTGCCTCATGATTTGCCTTGTCTTGCCATGACTTGCTTTGCCTCTTGCCTTGCCATGCCACTTGCCTTGCCTTGCCTTGCATTTTGCCTTGCTTTGCCTTGCCCTGTCTTGCCTTGCCATGCCTCTTGCCTTGCCTTGCCTTTTGCCTTGCCTTGCCTTGCCTCTTGCCTTGCCTTGCCTATTGCCTTACCTTTTGCCTTGCCTTGCCTTGCCTTGCCTTGCCTTGCCCCTTGCCTGGCGTTTTGCCTTGCTAAGCCTTGCCTCTTGCCTTGCCTTGCCTCTTACGTTGCCTTTTGCCTTGCCTTGCCTCGTGCCTTTTCTTTTGCCTTGCCTCTTGGCTCTTGCACTACCTTTTGCCTTGCTTAGCCTAGCCTCATGCCTTATCTTTTGCCTTGTCTTTTGCCTTGCCTCTTGCCCTGCCATGCCTTGCCTCTTGCCTTGCGTTGTCTTGCTTTACCTTTTGCCTTGCCTTGCCTCTTGCCTTGCCTTATGCTTTGCCTTGCTTTTGCCTTGTCTTGACTTGCCGTTGCCTTGCCTTTTGCCCTGCACTGCCTTGCCTCTTGCCTTGTTTTTTGAGTTGCCTGGCCTCTTGCCTTGCCTGTTGCCTTGCCTTTTGCCTTGAATTGTCTCTTGCTTTGCCTTATGCCTTTCCTTGACTTGCATCTTGCCTTGCCTTACCTCTGGCCTTGCCTTGCCACTTGCATTGCCTTGCCTCTTACCTTCCCTTTTGCCTAGCCTTGCCTTTTGCCTTACCATGCCTCTTGCCTTGCCTTTTTTCTTGCCTAGCCTTTTGCCTTGCCTTGTCTCACCTTGCCGTTTGCCTTGCCGTTTCCCTTACCTCTTGCCTTGCCTTATGCTTTGCCTTGCCTCTTGCCTTGCCTTGCCTTTTGCCTTGCCTTGCCTTGCCTTGCCTTGCCTTTTGCCTTGCCTTGACTCTTGCCCTACCTTGCCTCTTGCCTTACCTTGCCTTGCCTTTTGCTTTGCCTTGTCTCCTGCTTTGCCATTTGCCTTGCCTTGACTCTAGCCTTTTGCCTTGCCTTGCCTTTTCCCTTGCCTGCCTCTTGCCTTGCCTTGCCTCTTGCCTTGTCTCTTACCTTGCTGTTTGTCCCGCCTTGCCTTTTGCCTTGTCTTGCCTCTTGCCTTGCCTCTTGCCTTGCCTTGCCTTTTGCCTTGCCTTGTCCCTTGCCTTGCCTTGCCTCTTGCCTTGCATTTTGCCTTGCCTTCCCTGGCCTCTTGCCTTGCCTTTTGCGTTGCCTTGCCTCTTGCCTTGCCTTGCCTCTTGCCTTGCCTTTTGACTTGCCTTGCCTCTTGCCTTGCCTTTCCTCCTGCTTTGTCTTTTGCCTTCCCTTACATATTGCCTTGCCTTTTGCGTTTCCTCTTGCCTTGCTTTGCCTCTTTCCTTGCCTGGCCTCTAGCCTTTTGCCTTGCCTTGCCTCTTGCCTTGCCTCTTGCCTTAACTCTTGCTTTGCCTCTTGCCTTGCCTCTTACCTTGCCTCTTGCCTTGCCTGGCTTCTTGCCTTTTGCGTTGCCTTGCCTTGCCTTTTGCCTTGCCTTTTGCCTTGCCTTTTGCCTGCTTTGCCTTGCCTCTTGCCTTGCCTTGCCTTTTGCTTTGTCTTGCCTCTTGCCTTGGCTTTAGCCTTGCAGTGCGTCTTGCCTTGCCTCTTCCCTTGCCTCATGCTTTGTCTTTTTGCCTTGCCTTGCCTCTTGCCTTCCTTTGCCTGTTGCCTTGCCTATTGAATTGCCTTTTGTCTTGCCGTGCTTCTTGCCTTGCCTTTTGCCTTGCGTTACCTCGTGCCTTGCCTTTTGGCTTGCCTTGCCCTTTGCCTTACCTCTTGCCTTGCCAATCCTCTTGACTTGCCTTGCCTTGCCTCTTGCCTTGCATTTTGCCTTGCCTTGCCTTGCCTATTGCCTTGCCTTGCCTCTTGCCTTACCTTGTCTTGCCATGCCTCTTGCCTTGCCTCTTGCCTTGACTTGCTTCTTGCCTTGCCTTGCCTTGCCTTTTGCATTGCTTTGCCTATTGCCTGGCCTTTTGCCTTGCCTTGCCTCTTGCCTGGCGTTTTGCCTTGATATGCCTTGCCTCTCCTCTTGCCTTGCCTTTTGCCTTGCCTCTTGTGTTGTCTTGCCTCTTGCCTTGCCTCTTGCCTTTCCTTCTGCCCTGCCTTGCCTTGCCTCTTGCCTTGCCTCTTGCCTTGCCTTTTGCCTTGTCTTGCCTGGCCTCTCCTTGCGTTGCCTCTTGCCTTGCATTGCCACTTGTATATCCTTCCCTCTTGCCTAGCCCCTTGCCTTGCCTTTAGCCTTGCCTTCCCTATTGCCCAGAATTGCCTCTTGCCTTGCTTCTTGCCTTGCCTCTTGCCTTGCCTTTTGCTTTGCCTTGCTTTGCCCCTTGCCTAACCTTACCGATTGCCTTGTCTCTTGCCTTTTGCCTTGACTTGCCTTTTCCCTTGCCTTGCCTCTGCCTTTCCTTGCCTCTTGCCTTCACTTGCTTCTTGCCTTGCCCTTTGCCTTGCCTTGCCTCTTGCTTTGCCTTTTGCCTTGTCTTGGCTCTGGCCTTTTGCCTTGCCTTGCCTTTTGCCTTGCTTTGCCTCTTGCCTTGCCTTGCCTCTTGCCTTGCCTTGCCTCTTGCCTTGCCTCTTACCTCGCCGTTTGTCTTGCCTTGCCTTTTGCCTTGCCTTGCCTCTTGTCTTGCCTCTTGTCTTGGCTTGGCTTTTGCCTTGCCTTGCCTTGCCTTTTGCCTCGCCTTGCCTTTTGCCTTGCCTTGTCTTGCCTTTTGCCTTGAATTGCCTCTTGCCTTGCCTTTTGCCTTGCCTCTTGCCTTGCCTCTTGCCTTGTCTTTTGCCTTGCCTTTTGCTTTGCCTTGCCTCTTGCCTTGCCTTGCCTCTTGCCTTGCCTTTTGCCTTGCCTTGCCTTTTGCCTAGCCTTGCCTCTTGCACTACCGCTCCTCTTGCCTTGCCTTTTGCCTTGCCTTGCCTCTAGACTTGCCTTTTGCCTTGCATTTCCTTTTGCCTTGGCTTGCCTCTTGCCTTGCCTTTTGCCTTGCCCTGCCTCTTGCCTTGCCTCTTGTCTTGCCTTTTGCCTTGCCTTGCCTTTTGCCTTGCCTAGCCTTGCCTTGCGTTGCCTTGCCTCTTGCCTTGCGTTGCCTCTTGCCTTGCCTTTTGCCTAGCCTTGCCTTTTGCCTTGCCTTTTGCCTTGCCTTTTGCCTTTCCTTGGCTCTTCCCATGCCTTTTATCTTGCCTAGCATTTTATCTTGTCTTGCCTATTGCCCTGCCTTGCCTTTTGCCTTGCCTCTTGCCTTTCCTCTTGCCTTGTCTTTTTCCTAACCTTGCCTCTTGCCTTGCCTTGCCCCTTGCCTTGCCTTTAGCCCCGCCTTGCCTCTTGCCTTGCCATGCCTTGCCTCTTGCCTTGCCTTGTCTCGCTTTACCTTTGGCCTTGCCTTGCCTATTGCCTTGCCTTCTGCCTTGCCTTTTGCTATGCCTTGCCTGTCGCCTAATTCTTGCTTTTCCTCTTACCTTGCCTTCCCTCTTGCCTTGCCTTACCTCTTGCCTTGCCTTTTGCCTTGCGTTGTCTATTGCCTTGCCTTTTGCCTTGCCTCTTGCCTTGCCTTGCCTTGCCTTGCCTTGTCTTGCCTTGCCTTGCCTCTTACTTTGCCCTGCCTTTTGCTTTGCCTCTAGCCTTGCCTTGTGCCTTGCCTTGCCTTTTCCCCTGCCCTTCCTCTTGCCTTACCTTGCCTCTTGAATTGCCTTTTGCCTTGCCTTGCCTTGCCTTGCCTTGCCTTGCCTTGCCTTGCCTTGCCTTGCCTTGCCTTGCCTTGCCTTTTGCCTTTTGCCTTGCCTTGCCTCTTGCCTTGTGTTTCCTGGCCTATTGCCTTGCTTTATACGTTGCCCTGCCTCTTGCCTTGCCTCGCCTTTGCCTTGCCTTTTGCCTTGCCTTGCCTCTTGCCTTGCCTTGCCTCCTTCCTTGTCTTTTTATTTCCCTTACATATTGCCTTGCCTTTTGCCTTGCCTCCTGCCTTGCCTTGCCTGGCGTCTTGTTTTATGCCTTGCATTGCCTCTTGCCTTGCCTTGCCTTTATATTAGGATTATATGAATTTAGAATTGGAGATGACCAAATTTACAATGTAATTGTAACTGCACATGCTTTTATCATAATTTTCTTTATAGTAATACCCATTATAATTAGAGGGTTTGGTAATTGATTAGTACCTTTAATATTAGGAGCACCAGACATAGCATTCCCTCGAATAAATAATATAAGCTTTTGACTTTTACCTCCTTCTATTATTCTATTAATTATCAGAAGAACTGTTGAAAGAGGAGCAGGTACAGGATGAACAGTATATCCTCCTCTTTCAGCCAGTATTGCCCATCCTGGGCCTGCAGTAGATTTAACTATTTTTTCTTTACATCTTGCAGGAATGTCTAGAATTATAGGAGCAGTAAATTTTATTACTACTATAATTAACATAAAACCAACTTATATAAATCAAGCACAAATACCATTATTCGTTTGATCGGTTGGTATTACCGCACTTTTACTCTTATTATCCCTACCAGTTTTAGCTGGAGCTATTACTATACTCTTAACTGATCGAAATTTAAATACTTCTTTCTTTGATCCAGCAGGAGGTGGTGATCCTATTTTATATCAACACCTATTTTGATTTTTTGGACATCCTGAAGTCTATATTTTAATCCTTCCAGGGTTTGGAATAATTTCCCATGTAATCTCTCATGAAAGAGCAAAAAAAGAAGCATTTGGAAATTATGGAATAATTTGAGCTATATCAGCCATTGGTTTCTTAGGTTTTGTAGTATGAGCTCACCATATATTTACAGTAGGAATAGATGTAGATACACAAGCTTATTTTACAGGAGCTACAATAATTATTGCCGTACCAACTGGTATTAAAATTTTTAGTTGACTCGCAACAATATATGGATCCAAGTTCATTTTTAGTCCTGCATCAATATGAGCTCTAGGTTTTATTTTCCTATTTACAGTAGGAGGTTTAACAGGAGTAATTCTAGCTAATTCAGCTATTGATATTATTCTCCATGATACTTATTATGTAGTTGCCCATTTCCATTATGTACTTTCCATAGGAGCTGTTTTCGCAATTATAGCCGGTTTTGTCCATTGATATCCACTATTCACAGGATTATCCCTTAATCCAAACTGATTAAAAACTCAATTTTTAACAATATTTGTAGGAGTTAATTTAACATTTTTTCCTCAACACTTTCTTGGATTAGCAGGAATACCTCGACGATACTCAGATTATCCAGATGCTTACACTTCATGAAATATTGTATCATCAATAGGATCAATAATCTCATTCATTGCAGTTGTTATATTTATTCTCATTTTATGAGAAAGCATAATCTCTAAACGATCCGTTCTATATTCATCCCAAATAAATAGATCAATCGAATGAATATATAATTTTCCTCCTGCTGAACATACCTATAATGAATTAACTTTAATTACCAAGTAATAATTCTAATATGGCAGATTAGTGCAATGGATTTAAGCTCCATAAATAAAGTCTATATACTTTTTTTAGAACATGTCTACACAAGCAAATTTAGGCTTACAAGATAGTGCCTCACCTTTAATAGAACAACTTATATATTTTCATGATCATTCAATATTCATTATTACTATAATTGTAATTTCAGTAGGTTATATAATTCTGTCACTTATAATAAATAAATTTATAGATCGATATGTAATAGACGGTCAATATTTAGAAATTCTTTGAACAATTTTACCTGCAGTAGTTTTAATTTTTATTGCACTACCATCAATCCGAATTCTTTATTTAATTGATGAAAGTGTGAAACCCACGTTAACACTTAAAACTATTGGACACCAATGATACTGAAGTTATGAATATTCAGATTTTCTAGATATTGAATTCGACTCTTATATAATTCCTCAAAATGAATTAGATCCTTATAATATTCGACTACTCGAAGTTGATAATCGAACAACATTACCAATAAAAGTATTAACACGAATTCTAATCTCATCTGAAGATGTAATTCATTCATGAACAATTCCTAGTCTTGGAGTAAAAGCTGATGCTACACCAGGACGATTAAATCAAGCAACCTTTTGATTTAATCGTCCTGGTGTTTTTTATGGACAATGTTCAGAAATCTGTGGAGCTAACCACAGATTTATACCCATTGTAGTTGAATCTACCTCTGCTAATGATTTTATCAATTGAATTTATAGTATACAGGAAGAATAACATCAGATGACTGAAAAGCAAGTAATGGTCTCTTAAACCACATTATAGTAATATAGCAATTACTTCTGATGAAAAGAAGTTAGTTAAAAAATAACATTAATATGTCATATTAAAATTATTAATAATTTAATACCTCTTTATCCCACAAATAATACCCTTAAATTGATTTTTATTATTCTCATTTTATTCTATTATATTAATTCTATTTAATGTAATAAACTATTATATATCTTATAATAAAAGAAATTCTATTCCTTCAACTAAAGTAATTATTAAAACTTTAACTTGAAAATGATAACTAACTTATTTTCAGTTTTTGACCCTTCTTCGAATCTTATAAATTTATCAATTAACTGATTAAGAACCTTTATTGGACTTATACTAATTCCAACTTCAATATGACTTATTCCATCTCGAAGAGTAATAATATGAAACTTAATAACTAATAAATTACATGAAGAATTCAAATTATTAATCGGGAAAAAAAAAATTAATAAAGGATCCACATTTATCTTCATTTCTATTTTTTCTATTATCTTATTTAACAATTTTATAGGCCTATTCCCATATATCTTTACTAGAACTAGACATATAGTTATAACCCTTTCGTTAGCTCTACCCATATGATTAAGTTTTATATTATTTGGATGAATTAATAACACCAAACATATATTTGCCCATTTAGTTCCCCAAGGAACCCCAGGTACTTTAATACCTTTTATAGTATGTATTGAAACAATCAGAAATATTATCCGACCCGGTACATTAGCAATTCGATTAGCCGCTAATATAATTGCAGGACATCTTCTTATAACACTACTAGGAAATACTGGTAGTACTATAATAATATACCTTTTACCCCTTTTAATTATTACACAAATCCTACTTTTAACCTTAGAATCTGCAGTAACTATTATTCAATCTTATGTATTTGCAGTCTTAAGAACACTTTATTCTAGAGAAGTTAATTAATGTCAATACATACTAATCATCCCTACCATTTAGTTACTTATAGACCATGACCCATTGTAGCAGCAACAAGTATTATAATTGCAATAATTGGATTTATTAAATTTTCCTATGAATTTAATGAAAAACTTATACTTACAGGTATAATAATTTTAACATTAACTATTATCCAATGATGACGAGATGTAGTCCGAGAAAGAACATATCAAGGATGACATACTAGAGAAGTAATAACAGGATTACGATGAGGAATAATCCTTTTTATTATTTCAGAAGTATTTTTCTTCGTTTCATTTTTTTGAACATTCTATCACAGAAGACTTGCCCCTGCTATTGATATTGGATCACTATGACCTCCTTTAAGAATTATTCCTTTTAATGCCTTACAGGTTCCCTTACTTAATACTACTGTATTACTAGCTTCAGGAATTACAATTACGTGAAGTCATCATGGACTATTAGTAAATAATAATAATCAAGCCATTCAAGGATTATTATTTACTGTTCTATTAGGGATTTATTTTACTTGTTTACAACTCTTTGAATATATTGAAGCACCATTTACCATTGCAGATTCAGTATTTGGCTCCTCTTTCTTTGTAGCAACAGGATTTCATGGTCTTCATGTAATTATTGGAACCACTTTTCTAATTACATGTTTATGTCGAATATTATCTATACATTTTACATCAATTCATCACTTTGGATTTGAAGCAGCCGCTTGATATTGACATTTCGTTGATGTAGTATGACTTTTCCTTTATGTATCTATTTACTGATGAGGAGGATAAAATATTTATTTAGTATAACCAAGTACTTTTGATTTCCAATCAAAAAGTCTATAATAATTAGAATAAATAATTCAAATTCTAACTATAATATCATAAATCGTATTAATAATCTCCTTTATCGTAATAATATTAACCAATTTTCTTTCAAAAAAAATTATTGAAGATCGTGAAAAAAATTCTCCTTTTGAATGTGGATTTGATCCTATAAGATCTTCACGCTTACCTTTCTCCTTACGATTCTTCTTAATTGCCATTATTTTTTTAATTTTTGACGTTGAAATTGCACTAATTTTACCAATAACTATTACTTTAACTAGATCAAACATAAAAATATGAATAATTACAAGAATTTTATTCTTATTTATTTTAACAATTGGACTTTACCATGAATGAAATCAAGGATCCTTAGAATGAGCCTCTTAATAATAAAAATAAGGGTTGTAGTTAAATATAACATTTGATTTGCATTCAAAAAGTATTGAAATATCAATCATCCTTATTGAGTTGAATTTAAGTAAGAAGCAAATTAATTGTAATCAGTTTCGACCTGATAGGAAGATAAATAAATATCCTTATTTAGTTGAATTTAAGTAAGAAGCAAATTAATTGTAATCAGTTTCGACCTGATAGGAAGATAAATAAATATCCTTATTTAGTTGAAACCAAAATAGAGGTTTATCACTGTTAATGATAAAATTGAATAAATTATTCCAATTAAGAAGATGTGTTAATCGAATATAAGCTGCTAACTTAATATTCAAGTGGTTAAACACATTTACATCTTAATTTATTTATATAGTTTAAATAAAACATTACATTTTCATTGTAAAAATAAAACATTTATTTTTATAAATATATTCAAAGATAATAGTTATCTCAATAACAGCTTCAGTGTTATACTCTTTAATATAAGATATTTGAATAAATTATAAATACTATTATAATTAACATAACAAAAAAAATAATTAAATAAGATTTTAAATTATTAACTTGAAATCATTGATTTAATCTTCCCATTTTTATCAAAATATAATGTAAATTTTGAGCACCAAAAAATTCTCTTCAACCTAAATCAATATTTTTAATTGAATCCAATCCAATTGTTAAAGGTTTAAATCTAACTCCCTTAGTAAAAATTAAAGGTATAAATCATATAGAACCTGAAAAAATAATAAATCCATAATATTTAAATATAGTAAAATAATAATTTAAATTATATTTAAATATTACACTCCCTAATCATACCCCTAAAATACTGACTAAAATAGGCATTATTTTTATAATTAAAGGTAAACAAATAAAATAAGGAGTTAAAAAAATTATTCAATTTAATAAACTTCCTCCAATAACTGCAAAAATTATTAATCCTAACATTCCATAAATTATTATTCATCTCTCTTCTCTTAATTTATATATAGGTACTAAATTAAAATCTCCTCATAAAACATAATAAAATAAACGAAAAGAATAACATACTGTTAAACCTGTAGAAAAAAAATACAAGAAATACATAAATATATTTAAATTTCTTAAAGAAACTACTTCCAAAATTATATCCTTAGAGTAAAAACCAGCCAAAAAAGGTATTCCACATAAAGCAAAATTTGATACTATAAAACAAGCACAAGTTAAAGGTATAAAAATTGATAAATTCCCTATAAAACGAATATCCTGAAAATTTTTTACATTATGAATAACCATTCCTGCACACATAAATAATAAAGCTTTAAATAAAGCATGAGTTAATAAATGAAAAAAAGCTAAATCAGCAAATCCTATAGATAAAATTCTTATTATTAAACCTAACTGTCTTAAAGTAGACAAAGCAATAATTTTTTTTAAATCATACTCAAAATTAGCCCCTAAACCTGATATAAATATTGTTAACACAGAAATTACTAACAAAAATGTCAATAGCCACCCAGGAAAAGCCTTACTAAATCGAATCAATAAATAAACTCCTGCTGTAACTAAGGTTGAAGAATGTACTAATGCAGAAAAAGGAGTAGGAGCTGCTATAGCAGCTGGTAATCACGCCGAAAAAGGAATTTGAGCACTTTTAGTTATACCAGCTAAAACAACTAAAAATGAAATTAAATACATCTCATTCTTATTAGATAAACAATCCAAATAAAAAACATAATTTCATCTTCCAAAATTTATTATTCATGCAATAGCTATTAATAAAGCAACATCCCCTACCCGATTAGATAACGCAGTTAATATTCCAGCATTATAAGACTTTACATTCTGATAATAAATAACTAAACAATAAGAAACTAACCCTAAGCCATCCCATCCTAACAAAATTCTAATTAAATTAGGACTAATAATCAAAAAAATTATTGATAATACAAATATTAAGACTAAAAAAATAAAACGGTTTAACGTAACATCCCCTATTATATAATCTTCACTATATAAAATCACTAAAGAAGAAATTAATATTACAAAACTTATAAATAATAAAGATATTCAATCCAACAATAAGGTTATAACAATAGAAGAAGATCTTAGTCTAATTAATTCCCATTCAATAAAATAAATTATATTATTTATAATAAAATATATACTGAGAATAAATATTATTAATGATATAAACATTAACAAAAAAAAACTAATAAAACATAAAGATAAATATATCATAACCTAAGATAAATTTTATTATATCTATGATACCACAAATCACAATTTTTTTTTATTAAACTACTTAAGTAAATTTAAAATCAAATTAATACATAATCTCTCTTCAAAATCAATAAATTTAAAGGTAATCAATGTAACATAAGTAATAAATATTCACGACAATAACCTCTTACTCTTCTATAAATACCAGAATAATAAATTCCATGTTGACTATAAGAATATAAATATAAAGTATAAGCAGCTCTAAAAAATGAAATCATTATTAAAAACAACATAACTAATCACATTCAACCAATTATTCTATTTAATAAACCAATTTCTCCTAATAAATTTAATGAAGGAGGAGCTGCTATATTACAAGAAGATAATAAAAATCATCATAATGCTATTCTAGGCATCAAATTTAGTAAACCTTTATTAATTAATAATCTCCGTCTACCTAAACGTTCATAACTAATATTAGCTAAACAAAATAATCCTGAAGAACATAAACCATGAGCAATTATTAAAACAAAAGTTATATAAAATCCTCAAGTATTTAATGTTATTAAACCTCCAATTACTAATCCCATATGAGCTACAGAAGAATAAGCAATTAAAGCTTTTATATCTACTTGACGTAAACATATTAGTCTAACTAAAAAGCCTCCTACTAATCTAATTGATAACCAAAATACATTTATTAATATACCAATTTCTATTAAATATTCAAACACTCGTAATAACCCATAACCACCTAATTTAAGTAATACTCCTGCTAAAATTATAGACCCTGAAACAGGAGCTTCAACATGAGCTTTAGGTAATCATAAATGCATTAAATATATAGGTATTTTAACTAAAAAAGCCAAAATTATTCTAATATATATAAATAAATTCATAAAATTATCTATATATAATAATGAAAAAACTAAATAATTTAAATTATTATATATATATATATATATATAATACCCAATAATAATGGTAAAGAAGCAAATAAAGTATAAAATAATAAATAAATACCAGCCTGTAAACGTTCTGGTTGATATCCTCAACCAAAAATTAAAAATAAAGTAGGAATTAAACTACCTTCAAAAAAAAAATAAAAAGAAATCATATTTAATCTACAAAAAGTAAAATATAATATAATCAATAACATAAGAATTATAAATAAAAATAACTTATTATAAAATTTATAACAAATAACAGAATAACTAGCCAAAATTATTAAAATACAAATTCAAAATCTTAATATTACTAATCCATATGATAAATAATCATAACCAAAAATATATCTTAAACCTCTTCAACAAAAAAAAATCAATATTCACCAAAAATATTAATCTTAAAAAAAATAATAAATTTTGAATTAAATATCATCCTCCATAAATAAAACATAAAGGAATTATAAAAATTATATAAAATACATATATTAACATTGTAATAAACCAAATGAATTAAAATAATCATTACCATGAGTACGAATTATTGACACTAAGATAGATAAACCTAAAGCCCCTTCACAAACTGCAAAAGATAAAAAAAACATTGTTATATACAATTCTCTATTTATTATAACTATATAATAATATAAAATAATAAATAAAATTAAAACAATAAATTCTAATCTTAATAAAGTTATTAATAAATGCTTACGTTTTGAAGAAAATACTCATAAACCACAAAAAAATATAAAATAAAATATTATTAACATTAAATGTTTTAATAGTTTAAAAATAAAACACTGGTCTTGTAAACCAAAATTAAGTCTTCTTACTTTTAAAACTTCAAATGGAAGAAATTCTTATCATTAATTCCCAAAACTAATATTTTACTTTAAACTACCCTTTGATATTATATATATACTATTAAGAATTATATTAACTTTAAGAATTATATATATTTATTTCTAAATCATCCTTTATCTATAGGATTAATTCTATTTTTACAAACAATTTGTATATGTTTAATTAGAGGATCTATATCCTTAAGATTTTGATTCTCCTATGTTCTACTTCTAATTTATTTAGGAGGTATATTAGTTTTATTTATATATGTAACTAGTTTAGCCTCAAATGAAATATTTTTCTATTCTAATAAAATTTTATTAACCACAATTTCTCTTCCGATTATCTTTACAAGAATTTATTACATCAATATAAATTATTCCATAAATTTATACGAAAATTTAGAAAATAGATTAATACTAAACTTACTACCTAATAATTTTTTACTAAAAATATATAATCAACCTATTAATATAATTATAATTTTAATTGCATCATATCTTTTCTTAACTTTAACTGCAGTTGTTAAAATTATTAATATTTATAAAGGACCCCTACGTCAAATAAATTAATGTTTAAACCCTTACGTAAAATTCACCCCCTAATTAAAATTTCCAATAATGCCCTAGTTGATTTACCAACACCATCAAATATTTCAACTTGATGAAATTTTGGTTCCCTTTTAGGATTATATTTAGGAATTCAAATTATAACAGGTTTATTCTTAGCCCATATTGATTTAGCATTTTCTAGAGTAGCTCATATTTGTCGAGACGTAAATTATGGTTGACTCCTACGTACTTTACATGCGAATGGTGCTTCAATATTTTTTGTTTGTATTTATTTACATATTGGACGAGGAATATACTACGGCTCATATAAATTTTATTATACATGAATAGTTGGTGTAGTAATTCTATTCTTAGTTATAGCAACAGCATTTATAGGGTATGTATTACCCTGAGGACAAATATCTTTTTGAGGAGCCACAGTAATTACTAACTTATTATCAGCTATTCCTTATTTAGGTATTGATCTAGTTCAATGAGTATGAGGTGGTTTTGCCGTTGATAATGCAACTTTAAACCGTTTTTTTACATTTCATTTTGTTCTCCCTTTTATTGTAGCAGCAACAGTTATAGTCCATTTATTATTTCTACACCAAACTGGATCCAATAACCCATTAGGATTAAATAGAAATATTGATAAAATTCCCTTCCATCCTTATTTCACATTTAAAGACATCTTAGGATTTATTATATTATTTATTATCCTATCTTTATTATCCTTAAAAGAACCTTATATTTTAGGAGATCCAGATAATTTTATCCCTGCTAATCCATTAGTAACTCCAGTTCATATTCAACCAGAATGGTATTTCTTATTTGCTTATGCTATTTTACGATCTATTCCTAATAAATTAGGAGGAGTAATTGCCTTAGTTATATCAATTGCAATCTTATTTTTTATACCTTTAACTATTACAAATTCACGAGGATTACAATATTATCCAATTAATCAATTTATATTCTGAACCATAGTTATAATTGTAATTCTATTAACCTGAATTGGAGCCCGACCCGTTGAAGATCCTTATATTTTAACAGGACAAATTCTAACCATTTTATACTTTCTTTACTATATTTTAAACCCCTTAATTATTAAATTATGAGATAATACTCTTTATCAATAATATTCAGTTATAAACTTAATGAATAAGCTTATGTCTTGAAATCATAATGAAAGGGTTTAATTCCCTTATTAACTTTAATACTTAACTAAACCCTTAAAAGAAAATTTTTAATCCCAAATATAAAAATAAAAAATTTAATGATAAAGGTAAAAATCTCTTTCATGCCAAATATATTAACTTATCATATCGATATCGAGGTAATGTCCCTCGCACTCATACATATAAAAAAGCAATAAAAATCAGTTTTAAATAAAATATAAAAGAATTTAAATCAGACCCAAGAAAAATAACACATATTAATATTCTAATAAATAAAATTCTAGAATATTCTCTTAAAAAAATTAAGGCAAAACCACCTCTACCATATTCAACATTAAATCCTGATACTAATTCAGATTCCCCTTCAGCAAAATCAAATGGTCTACGATTAGTTTCAGCAAGACAAGAAACAAATCATACATTACATAAAGGTAAACACAAAAAAAGAAACCATATACCCATTTGATAATAAAAAAAATCTAATAAAGAATATCTTCTAATTAAAAAAATAAATGACAATAAAATTAAAGCTAGTCTTACTTCATAAGAAATAGTTTGTGCTACTGCACGTAAACCTCCCAATAACGCATAACTAGAATTAGAAGATCAACCAGCTAATATTACTGAATATACTCCTATACTTGTACAAACAAAAAAACAAAAATAATCCCAAATTAAAAGTATATAATCCTCTTATATAAGGTATTAAACTTCATAAAATCAAAGATAAAAATAAAGAAAAAATAGGACAAACATAATACAATAAATAATTAGATACTAAAGGATTCATGTGTTCCTTACAAAATAATTTAATAGCATCACTAAAAGGTTGTAAGATTCCTATAAATCCTACTTTATTAGGTCCTTTACGAAGATGAATATATCCTAATATCCTACGCTCCAATAAAGTAAAAAAAGCCACACCAACTATAACAAAAATAATTAAAATTAAACCTACTAAAATTAATATTAATAACTCCTTTATCATTTACTACTTATGATTATTTATCATATTTACAGATTCTAAATCTGTTACACTCTGCTCTGCCAAAATAGTCAGATTAATAAAATTCAATTTTAATTAAAATTATTTTAAATATCTGGTCCTCTCGTACTAAGATATATAATATTATTAAAGATAGAAACCAACCTGGCTCACACCGGTTTAAACTCAGATCATGTAAGATTTTAAAGGTCGAACAGACCTAGTTTATGAACATCTACACCCATAACTAATCTTAATCCAACATCGAGGTCACAATCTTCCCTTTCAATAAGAACTCTTAAAAAAAATTATGCTGTCATCCCTAAGGTAATTTAATCTTTTAATCATTATCAATGGATCATTCAACTAATCACTATATTAAATCCTAAAAAGAGTTTTACTTATCTTTTAATCACCCCAATCAAATAAACTTTACAATAATTTAAATTACTTATTAACCCAAATAATTTATACATTTATTAAACTCTATAGGGTCTTCTCGTCCCTTAATAACATTTAAGTCTTTTTACTTAAAATCTAAATTCAATTTAATAAACATAAAACAGAATTCACCTCATTCAACCATTCATACAAGCCTTCAATTAAAAGACTAATGATTATGCTACCTTCGCACAGTCAATATACCGCGGCCCTTCAAAAAATTTTCAGTGGGCAGGTTAGATCTCTTAAATATATCAAGAAACCATGTTTTTAGTAAACAGGTGAGCAAAATATTTGCCTAATTCTTTATATTTATATATAAATAATTCATCATAATATAAATTAAACATTTTACTAATTAAATCATTTTTTCCAAAACTATAAAATTTTATCTAACATTTTAATAAAAAATTAAATAAAAATTAAAAATTAAAATAAAATAAGAATTAAATTTTAACATCCTTAAAATAATAACAAATTCTAAATTCATATAATCCTAATATAAAAATTTTATTATAATCTTATTTTTTAAAAAGCTATTCCCCTATAAAATTAGAAATATTTTATATTCTAATAATTAAATAAAAAATAATTAAAATATTTCCCAAATTAAATTCGTTTATTAAAAAACTAGATATCCTTAAAAACGATAAACATCTCATTACCAATAAAGCATTATTAATATTTATGAAACAATAACTAAAATACTAAATTAAATCTCTTAAATTCGAGACAAAAAAAATTAATAATTTATTTTAATATACTCTGATACACAAGATACAATTAATAAAATTACCTTCAATTAATTATAATATCACCTTTTAATTTCCTCCACAGTATTAATTCACTATAGTAAAAATAATTTTATCAATTCATTCTACAAAAACATAAATTTATTCAATTTAAATATATAAAATAAACTTAATAATTAAACAATTCTATTAATTTCAGATTACATCGAATTGCACGATTAACAGCTTCAGTGTAAATGAAAATCTTAACTTTAAGTTTAATCTGAAAACCATTCTAGGTACATCTTCCTATACACCTACTTTGTTACGACTTATCTCGTCTTATAACGAGAGTGACGGGCGATGTGTACACATTATAGAGCTATGATCATTTTATTAATCTTCATAAAATTACAATTAAATCCACCTTCAAATTATATTTTCAATAATAATCCATATTATAAATAAAATTTATTGTAACCCATTATTCAACTTACATATAACTGCACCTTGACTTGAAATATTAATTAATAATATTTCCAGAAAATTACCTGAAAGTATTTTCTTAAACAGCGGTATACAAAAACTTAACATAAGTAAGGTTCAACGTGGATTATCGATTACATAACAGATTCCTCTAAATAGACTATAAAACCGTCAAATTCTTTAAGTTTAAAGATCATATCTATTAATACTCTAGTATAAAAATTTACAATAAAAATAATAGGGTATCTAATCCTAGTTTATATCTTTAATTTCATAAAAATCTTACTATTAATACTCATATAACACCTCAAAATAATATAAATTTCACCTTAAATTATCCCAATTATTATATTAAAAATAATATTAATTACTTAAGAACCAATAATGCTCATTTGATTTTGCTGTCTAACCGCGGATGCTGGCACAACCTTTACCAAACATTAAAATAATACATTTACTAAATCTAAACTAATTTAATATCAATAAAATTATCTACTGCTACACCACTTAATAATTTTAAATCCCTTCTAGAAATTTCAAAATACACAAATTCACATATAGATTATAGTAATAATGAACAAATTTAAGCAAGAATAAAACTCTTTTCTCCCTTTTCAGTAAGAGAGAGGTGAATTGGATCAGTAAGAAAGAGGTGAATTGGATCAGTAAGAGAGAGGTGAATTGGATCAGTAAGAGAGAGGTGAATTGGATCAGTAAGAGAGATGTGAATTAAGTAAAAATAAACAAAGGCTTTTCCTACCTAAAAAAGAATTTTTGCCCAAAATTCAAACTTTTAAGAATTAGGAAAGATATTGGTCCTATTTATATACTTTTAGTTATTTTTATACTCATAGATTCCATTTTTTTTTATCCTCTTAAAAAATGGAATCTATGAGTATAAAAATATACTGTAAGTATATATAATAAGAATTTAATATATATATATATTTATCTTATTAGAATTAATAAAGAATATTGGAATACACATCTTATGTATTTATTATTCTAACCCTTTTCTCTTTCTCGTGTAGGTTATTATACTTTGTATAAATAAAGGTGTTAATTTATACGAAGAATATTAAATAAATCTTTCTTGATAAGATCTTAATATAAATAAAATAAATACATACTATTAAGTTATTATTATACTATGAGTGCAATTCTTACTGAAGTCTACCTTCAATAAAAAAAATATTAATAATAATAATATAAAATATACCAATGAATTTAAAGTTTCCTAAAAAGAAAGAAAGTTTTATTTATAAAAATAGTAAAATGCCTGACTTAAAAGGATTATCGTGATAGGATAAATAATGTAATTTTATTACTTTTGCTAAATTGCTGACCATAATCTATAAATTTTACATTTAACAGAATTAAACTGTAATCTTAAAATATCAAAAATTTTTGTGCACCTTACACCAAAATGTAGAAAAGTAAGCTAATTTAAGCTAATGGGTTCATACCCCATCTATAGAGTTAATCTCTCTTTTCTAATGCCCAATAATTCAACTAAAATCCTCTTTTTAAGAACCTTAATTAGAGGTGTATTCATTTCACTTTGTGCCAATTCATGAATAGGAGCATGAATAGGTCTAGAAAACAATTTACTCTCCTTCATTCCTTTGCTATCTTCCAACAAAAACATATACTCTACCGAAGCTTCATTAAAATATTTTTTAATTCAAGCTATCGCATCCTCATCTTTATTATTTCTGAATCTCTTAAAAACCAACCTTTATGAAATATTTTATTTTATAAAAAATAGAACATGAAATAATCTCATTATAATTCCCCTTTTAATAAAAATTGCATGTGCACCTTTTCACTGATGGTTACCATCAGTAGTAGAAGGACTTTCATGAATAAACTGTTTCATTATTTTATCAATTCAAAAAATTGCCCCATTAATGTTAATTTCCTATATACTAATCAATAATTACTATATTCAAATTATCATTATCCTTTCTGCATTTATTGGGGCAATTGGAGGATTTAATCAAATTTCCATCCGAAAAATCTTATCCTTCTCATCAATTAATCATATTGGTTGAATGTTAGCTACCATAATTATAGGTATAAATTTATGATTAACTTATTTCCTCATCTATACTATTAATATCACCTCTATTATTTTCTTAACAAATATAAGTAATATATCCTACATTTCACAAAGATTTAACTCACTAAACCATAAAAAAATCATCAAATTTACATTCTTTATTTCGATATTATCTTTAGGTGGCCTACCACCCTTTTTAGGTTTTTTCCCAAAATAAATTGCAATTCAATTTATAACTCAAAATCTAATAATTTTTACATCTACTGTTCTTATCATATCCTCTTTAATTACTCTTTTCTACTATATACGAATAATATACACAACATTAATAATTACTAATACAGAAATCATTTGAACCACTTTAATTCAACAAAAGAATTTTTGCCCAAAAACAATTATATTCTCACTATACACACTATTTTTAGGGATATTAGTCAGCACTTTAATTTTATTGATATATTAAAGATTTTAAGTTAAAAAAACTAATATCCTTCAAAGTTATAAATAAAGAAAATTATCTTTAAGTCTTAGTACAATTAATACACCACTAGAATTGCATTCTAATATCATTTCATGAATATAAAACCTATATAACTGGTAAAAGAGAAAAATTCTCCTTAATAAATTTACAATCTATCACCTATAATCTCAGCCATTTTACCTTGCAACGGTGATTATTTTCAACCAACCATAAAGACATCGGAACATTATATTTTATTTTTGGTGCATGAGCAGGAATACTAGGGACATCTTTAAGAATCTTAATTCGAACTGAATTAGGTCAACCTGGATCTCTAATTGGAGATGACCAAATTTACAACGTAATTGTAACTGCACATGCTTTTATCATAATTTTCTTTATAGTAATACCCATTATAATTGGAGGGTTTGGTAATTGATTAGTACCTTTAATATTAGGAGCACCAGACATAGCATTCCCTCGAATAAATAATATAAGCTTTTGACTTTTACCTCCTTCTATTGTTCTATTAATTATCAGAAGAACTGTTGAAAGAGGAGCAGGTACAGGATGAACAGTATATCCTCCTCTTTCAGCCAGTATTGCCCATCCTGGGCCTGCAGTAGATTTAACTATTTTTTCTTTACATCTTGCAGGAATGTCTAGAATTATAGGAGCAGTAAATTTTATTACTACTATAATTAACATAAAACCAACTTATATAAATCAAGCACAAATACCATTATTCGTTTGATCGGTTGGTATTACCGCACTTTTACTCTTATTATCCCTACCAGTTTAAGCTGGAGCTATTACTATACTCTTAACTGATCGAAATTTAAATACTTCTTTCTTTGATCCAGCAGGAGGTGGTGATCCTATTTTATATCAACACCTATTTTGATTCTTTGGACATCCTGAAGTCTATATTTTAATCCTTCCAGGGTTTGGAATAATTTCCCATGTAATCTCTCATGAAAGAGCAAAAAAAGAAGCATTTGGAAATTATGGAATAATTTGAGCTATATCAGCCATTGGTTTCTTAGGTTTTGTAGTATGAGCTCACCATATATTTACAGTAGGAATAGATGTAGATACACAAGCTTATTTTACAGGAGCTACAATAATTATTGCCGTACCAACTGGTATTAAAATTTTTAGTTGACTCGCAACAATATATGGATCCAAGTTCATTTTTAGTCCTGCATCAATATGAGCTCTAGGTTTTATTTTCCTATTTACAGTAGGAGGTTTAACAGGAGTAATTCTAGCTAATTCAGCTATTGATATTATTCTCCATGATACTTATTATGTAGTTGCCCATTTCCATTATGTACTTTCCATAGGAGCTGTTTTCGCAATTATAGCCGGTTTTGTCCATTGATATCCACTATTCACAGGATTATCCCTTAATCCAAACTGATTAAAAACTCAATTTTTAACAATATTTGTAGGAGTTAATTTAACATTTTTTCCTCAACACTTTCTTGGATTAGCAGGAATACCTCGACGATACTCAGATTATCCAGATGCTTACACTTCATGAAATATTGTATCATCAATAGGATCAATAATCTCATTCATTGCAGTTGTTATATTTATTCTCATTTTATGAGAAAGCATAATCTCTAAACGATCCGTTCTATATTCATCCCAAATAAATAGATCAATCGAATGAATATATAATTTTCCTCCTGCTGAACATACCTATAATGAATTAACTTTAATTACCAAGTAATAATTCTAATATGGCAGATTAGTGCAATGGATTTAAGCTCCATAAATAAAGTCTATATACTTTTTTTAGAACATGTCTACACAAGCAAATTTAGGCTTACAAGATAGTGCCTCACCTTTAATAGAACAACTTATATATTTTCATGATCATTCAATATTCATTATTACTATAATTGTAATTTCAGTAGGTTATATAATTCTGTCACTTATAATAAATAAATTTATAGATCGATATGTAATAGACGGTCAATATTTAGAAATTCTTTGAACAATTTTACCTGCAGTAGTTTTAATTTTTATTGCACTACCATCAATCCGAATTCTTTATTTAATTGATGAAAGTGTGAAACCCACGTTAACACTTAAAACTATTGGACACCAATGATACTGAAGTTATGAATATTCAGATTTTCTAGATATTGAATTCGACTCTTATATAATTCCTCAAAATGAATTAGATCCTTATAATATTCGACTACTCGAAGTTGATAATCGAACAACATTACCAATAAAAGTATTAACACGAATTCTAATCTCATCTGAAGATGTAATTCATTCATGAACAATTCCTAGTCTTGGAGTAAAAGCTGATGCTACACCAGGACGATTAAATCAAGCAACCTTTTGATTTAATCGTCCTGGTGTTTTTTATGGACAATGTTCAGAAATCTGTGGAGCTAACCACAGATTTATACCCATTGTAGTTGAATCTACCTCTGCTAATGATTTTATCAATTGAATTTATAGTATACAGGAAGAATAACATCAGATGACTGAAAAGCAAGTAATGGTCTCTTAAACCACATTATAGTAATATAGCAATTACTTCTGATGAAAAGAAGTTAGTTAAAAAATAACATTAATATGTCATATTAAAATTATTAATAATTTAATACCTCTTTATCCCACAAATAATACCCTTAAATTGATTTTTATTATTCTCATTTTATTCTATTATATTAATTCTATTTAATGTAATAAACTATTATATATCTTATAATAAAAGAAATTCTATTCCTTCAACTAAAGTAATTATTAAAACTTTAACTTGAAAATGATAACTAACTTATTTTCAGTTTTTGACCCTTCTTCGAATCTTATAAATTTATCAATTAACTGATTAAGAACCTTTATTGGACTTATACTAATTCCAACTTCAATATGACTTATTCCATCTCGAAGAGTAATAATATGAAACTTAATAACTAATAAATTACATGAAGAATTCAAATTATTAATCGGGAAAAAAAAAATTAATAAAGGATCCACATTTATCTTCATTTCTATTTTTTCTATTATCTTATTTAACAATTTTATAGGCCTATTCCCATATATCTTTACTAGAACTAGACATATAGTTATAACCCTTTCGTTAGCTCTACCCATATGATTAAGTTTTATATTATTTGGATGAATTAATAACACCAAACATATATTTGCCCATTTAGTTCCCCAAGGAACCCCAGGTACTTTAATACCTTTTATAGTATGTATTGAAACAATCAGAAATATTATCCGACCCGGTACATTAGCAATTCGATTAGCCGCTAATATAATTGCAGGACATCTTCTTATAACACTACTAGGAAATACTGGTAGTACTATAATAATATACCTTTTACCCCTTTTAATTATTACACAAATCCTACTTTTAACCTTAGAATCTGCAGTAGCTATTATTCAATCTTATGTATTTGCAGTCTTAAGAACACTTTATTCTAGAGAAGTTAATTAATGTCAATACATACTAATCATCCCTACCATTTAGTTACTTATAGACCATGACCCATTGTAGCAGCAACAAGTATTATAATTGCAATAATTGGATTTATTAAATTTTCCTATGAATTTAATGAAAAACTTATACTTACAGGTATAATAATTTTAACATTAACTATTATCCAATGATGACGAGATGTAGTCCGAGAAAGAACATATCAAGGATGACATACTAGAGAAGTAATAACAGGATTACGATGAGGAATAATCCTTTTTATTATTTCAGAAGTATTTTTCTTCGTTTCATTTTTTTGAACATTCTATCACAGAAGACTTGCCCCTGCTATTGATATTGGATCACTATGACCTCCTTTAAGAATTATTCCTTTTAATGCCTTACAGGTTCCCTTACTTAATACTACTGTATTACTAGCTTCAGGAATTACAATTACGTGAAGTCATCATGGACTATTAGTAAATAATAATAATCAAGCCATTCAAGGATTATTATTTACTGTTCTATTAGGGATTTATTTTACTTGTTTACAACTCTTTGAATATATTGAAGCACCATTTACCATTGCAGATTCAGTATTTGGCTCCTCTTTCTTTGTAGCAACAGGATTTCATGGTCTTCATGTAATTATTGGAACCACTTTTCTAATTACATGTTTATGTCGAATATTATCTATACATTTTACATCAATTCATCACTTTGGATTTGAAGCAGCCGCTTGATATTGACATTTCGTTGATGTAGTATGACTTTTCCTTTATGTATCTATTTACTGATGAGGAGGATAAAATATTTATTTAGTATAACCAAGTACTTTTGATTTCCAATCAAAAAGTCTATAATAATTAGAATAAATAATTCAAATTCTAACTATAATATCATAAATCGTATTAATAATCTCCTTTATCGTAATAATATTAACCAATTTTCTTTCAAAAAAAATTATTGAAGATCGTGAAAAAAATTCTCCTTTTGAATGTGGATTTGATCCTATAAGATCTTCACGCTTACCTTTCTCCTTACGATTCTTCTTAATTGCCATTATTTTTTTAATTTTTGACGTTGAAATTGCACTAATTTTACCAATAACTATTACTTTAACTAGATCAAACATAAAAATATGAATAATTACAAGAATTTTATTCTTATTTATTTTAACAATTGGACTTTACCATGAATGAAATCAAGGATCCTTAGAATGAGCCTCTTAATAATAAAAATAAGGGTTGTAGTTAAATATAACATTTGATTTGCATTCAAAAAGTATTGAAATATCAATCATCCTTATTGAGTTGAATTTAAGTAAGAAGCAAATTAATTGTAATCAGTTTCGACCTGATAGGAAGATAAATAAATATCCTTATTTAGTTGAATTTAAGTAAGAAGCAAATTAATTGTAATCAGTTTCGACCTGATAGGAAGATAAATAAATATCCTTATTTAGTTGAAACCAAAATAGAGGTTTATCACTGTTAATGATAAAATTGAATAAATTATTCCAATTAAGAAGATGTGTTAATCGAATATAAGCTGCTAACTTAATATTCAAGTGGTTAAACACATTTACATCTTAATTTATTTATATAGTTTAAATAAAACATTACATTTTCATTGTAAAAATAAAATATTTATTTTTATAAATATATTCAAAGATAATAGTTATCTCAATAACAGCTTTAGTGTTATACTCTTTAATATAAGATATTTGAATAAATTATAAATACTATTATAATTAACATAACAAAAAAAATAATTAAATAAGATTTTAAATTATTAACTTGAAATCATTGATTTAATCTTCCCATTTTTATCAAAATATAATGTAAATTTTGAGCACCAAAAAATTCTCTTCAACCTAAATCAATATTTTTAATTGAATCCAATCCAATTGTTAAAGGTTTAAATCTAACTCCCTTAGTAAAAATTAAAGGTATAAATCATATAGAACCTGAAAAAATAATAAATCCATAATATTTAAATATAGTAAAATAATAATTTAAATTATATTTAAATATTACACTCCCTAATCATACCCCTAAAATACTGACTAAAATAGGCATTATTTTTATAATTAAAGGTAAACAAATAAAATAAGGAGTTAAAAAAATTATTCAATTTAATAAACTTCCTCCAATAACTGCAAAAATTATTAATCCTAACATTCCATAAATTATTATTCATCTCTCTTCTCTTAATTTATATATAGGTACTAAATTAAAATCTCCTCATAAAACATAATAAAATAAACGAAAAGAATAACATACTGTTAAACCTGTAGAAAAAAAATACAAGAAATACATAAATATATTTAAATTTCTTAAAGAAACTACTTCCAAAATTATATCCTTAGAGTAAAAACCAGCCAAAAAAGGTATTCCACATAAAGCAAAATTTGATACTATAAAACAAGCACAAGTTAAAGGTATAAAAATTGATAAATTCCCTATAAAACGAATATCCTGAAAATTTTTTACATTATGAATAACCATTCCTGCACACATAAATAATAAAGCTTTAAATAAAGCATGAGTTAATAAATGAAAAAAAGCTAAATCAGCAAATCCTATAGATAAAATTCTTATTATTAAACCTAACTGTCTTAAAGTAGACAAAGCAATAATTTTTTTTAAATCATACTCAAAATTAGCCCCTAAACCTGATATAAATATTGTTAACACAGAAATTACTAACAAAAATGTCAATAGCCACCCAGGAAAAGCCTTACTAAATCGAATCAATAAATAAACTCCTGCTGTAACTAAGGTTGAAGAATGTACTAATGCAGAAAAAGGAGTAGGAGCTGCTATAGCAGCTGGTAATCACGCCGAAAAAGGAATTTGAGCACTTTTAGTTATACCAGCTAAAACAACTAAAAATGAAATTAAATACATCTCATTCTTATTAGATAAACAATCCAAATAAAAAACATAATTTCATCTTCCAAAATTTATTATTCATGCAATAGCTATTAATAAAGCAACATCCCCTACCCGATTAGATAACGCAGTTAATATTCCAGCATTATAAGACTTTACATTCTGATAATAAATAACTAAACAATAAGAAACTAACCCTAAGCCATCCCATCCTAACAAAATTCTAATTAAATTAGGACTAATAATCAAAAAAATTATTGATAATACAAATATTAAGACTAAAAAAATAAAACGGTTTAACGTAACATCCCCTATTATATAATCTTCACTATATAAAATCACTAAAGAAGAAATTAATATTACAAAACTTATAAATAATAAAGATATTCAATCCAACAATAAGGTTATAACAATAGAAGAAGATCTTAGTCTAATTAATTCCCATTCAATAAAATAAATTATATTATTTATAATAAAATATATACTGAGAATAAATATTATTAATGATATAAACATTAACAAAAAAAAACTAATAAAACATAAAGATAAATATATCATAACCTAAGATAAATTTTATTATATCTATGATACCACAAATCACAATTTTTTTTTATTAAACTACTTAGGTAAATTTAAAATCAAATTAATACATAATCTCTCTTCAAAATCAATAAATTTAAAGGTAATCAATGTAACATAAGTAATAAATATTCACGACAATAACCTCTTACTCTTCTATAAATACCAGAATAATAAATTCCATGTTGACTATAAGAATATAAATATAAAGTATAAGCAGCTCTAAAAAATGAAATCATTATTAAAAACAACATAACTAATCACATTCAACCAATTATTCTATTTAATAAACCAATTTCTCCTAATAAATTTAATGAAGGAGGAGCTGCTATATTACAAGAAGATAATAAAAATCATCATAATGCTATTCTAGGCATCAAATTTAATAAACCTTTATTAATTAATAATCTCCGTCTACCTAAACGTTCATAACTAATATTAGCTAAACAAAATAATCCTGAAGAACATAAACCATGAGCAATTATTAAAACAAAAGTTATATAAAATCCTCAAGTATTTAATGTTATTAAACCTCCAATTACTAATCCCATATGAGCTACAGAAGAATAAGCAATTAAAGCTTTTATATCTACTTGACGTAAACATATTAGTCTAACTAAAAAGCCTCCTACTAATCTAATTGATAACCAAAATACATTTATTAATATACCAATTTCTATTAAATATTCAAACACTCGTAATAACCCATAACCACCTAATTTAAGTAATACTCCTGCTAAAATTATAGACCCTGAAACAGGAGCTTCAACATGAGCTTTAGGTAATCATAAATGCATTAAATATATAGGTATTTTAACTAAAAAAGCCAAAATTATTCTAATATATATAAATAAATTCATAAAATTATCTATATATAATAATGAAAAAACTAAATAATTTAAATTATTATATATATATATATATATATATATATATATATATATAATACCCAATAATAATGGTAAAGAAGCAAATAAAGTATAAAATAATAAATAAATACCAGCCTGTAAATGTTCTGGTTGATATCCTCAACCAAAAATTAAAAATAAAGTAGGAATTAAACTACCTTCAAAAAAAAAATAAAAAGAAATCATATTTAATCTACAAAAAGTAAAATATAATATAATCAATAACATAAGAATTATAAATAAAAATAACTTATTATAAAATTTATAACAAATAACAGAATAACTAGCCAAAATTATTAAAATACAAATTCAAAATCTTAATATTACTAATCCATATGATAAATAATCATAACCAAAAATATATCTTAAACCTCTTCAACAAAAAAAAATCAATATTCACCAAAAATATTAATCTTAAAAAAAATAATAAATTTTGAATTAAATATCATCCTCCATAAATAAAACATAAAGTAATTATAAAAATTATATAAAATACATATATTAACATTGTAATAAACCAAATGAATTAAAATAATCATTACCATGAGTACGAATTATTGACACTAAGATAGATAAACCTAAAGCCCCTTCACAAACTGCAAAAGATAAAAAAAACATTGTTATATACAATTCTCTATTTATTATAACTATATAATAATATAAAATAATAAATAAAATTAAAACAATAAATTCTAATCTTAATAAAGTTATTAATAAATGCTTACGTTTTGAAGAAAATACTCATAAACCACAAAAAAATATAAAATAAAATATTATTAACATTAAATGTTTTAATAGTTTAAAAATAAAACACTGGTCTTGTAAACCAAAATTAAGTCTTCTTACTTTTAAAACTTCAAAGGGAAGAAATTCTTATCATTAATTCTCAAAACTAATATTTTACTTTAAACTACCCTTTGATATTATATATATACTATTAAGAATTATATTAACTTTAAAAATTATATATATTTATTTCTAAATCATCCTTTATCTATAGGATTAATTCTATTTTTACAAACAATTTGTATATGTTTAATTAGAGGATCTATATCCTTAAGATTTTGATTCTCCTATGTTCTACTTCTAATTTATTTAGGAGGTATATTAGTTTTATTTATATATGTAACTAGTTTAGCCTCAAATGAAATATTTTTCTATTCTAATAAAATTTTATTAACCATAATTTCTCTTCCGGTTATCTTTACAAGAATTTATTACATCAATATAAATTATTCCATAAATTTATACGAAAATTTAGAAAATAGATTAATACTAAACTTACTACCTAATAATTTTTTACTAAAAATATATAATCAACCTATTAATATAATTATAATTTTAATTGCATCATATCTTTTCTTAACTTTAACTGCAGTTGTTAAAATTATTAATATTTATAAAGGACCCCTACGTCAAATAAATTAATGTTTAAACCCTTACGTAAAATTCACCCCCTAATTAAAATTTCCAATAATGCCCTAGTTGATTTACCAACACCATCAAATATTTCAACTTGATGAAATTTTGGTTCCCTTTTAGGATTATATTTAGGAATTCAAATTATAACAGGTTTATTCTTAGCCCATATTGATTTAGCATTTTCTAGAGTAGCTCATATTTGTCGAGACGTAAATTATGGTTGACTCCTACGTACTTTACATGCGAATGGTGCTTCAATATTTTTTGTTTGTATTTATTTACATATTGGACGAGGAATATACTACGGCTCATATAAATTTTATTATACATGAATAGTTGGTGTAGTAATTCTATTCTTAGTTATAGCAACAGCATTTATAGGGTATGTATTACCCTGAGGACAAATATCTTTTTGAGGAGCCACAGTAATTACTAACTTATTATCAGCTATTCCTTATTTAGGTATTGATCTAGTTCAATGAGTATGAGGTGGTTTTGCCGTTGATAATGCAACTTTAAACCGTTTTTTTACATTTCATTTTGTTCTCCCTTTTATTGTAGCAGCAACAGTTATAGTCCATTTATTATTTCCACACCAAACTGGATCCAATAACCCATTAGGATTAAATAGAAATATTGATAAAATTCCCTTCCATCCTTATTTCACATTTAAAGACATCTTAGGATTTATTATATTATTTATTATCCTATCTTTATTATCCTTAAAAGAACCTTATATTTTAGGAGATCCAGATAATTTTATCCCTGCTAATCCATTAGTAACTCCAGTTCATATTCAACCAGAATGGTATTTCTTATTTGCTTATGCTATTTTACGATCTATTCCTAATAAATTAGGAGGAGTAATTGCCTTAGTTATATCAATTGCAATCTTATTTTTTATACCTTTAACTATTACAAATTCACGAGGATTACAATATTATCCAATTAATCAATTTATATTCTGAACCATAGTTATAATTGTAATTCTATTAACCTGAATTGGAGCCCGACCCGTTGAAGATCCTTGTATTTTAACAGGACAAATTCTAACCATTTTATACTTTCTTTACTATATTTTAAACCCCTTAATTATTAAATTATGAGATAATACTCTTTATCAATAATATTCAGTTATAAACTTAATGAATAAGCTTATGTCTTGAAATCATAATGAAAGGGTTTAATTCCCTTATTAACTTTAATACTTAACTAAACCCTTAAAAGAAAATTTTTAATCCCAAATATAAAAATAAAAAATTTAATGATAAAGGTAAAAATCTCTTTCATGCCAAATATATTAACTTATCATATCGATATCGAGGTAATGTCCCTCGCACTCATACATATAAAAAAGCAATAAAAATCAGTTTTAAATAAAATATAAAAGAATTTAAATCAGACCCAAGAAAAATAACACATATTAATATTCTTATAAATAAAATTCTAGAATATTCTCTTAAAAAAATTAAGGCAAAATCACCTCTACCATATTCAACATTAAATCCTGATACTAATTCAGATTCCCCTTCAGCATAATCAAATGGTCTACGATTAGTTTCAGCAAGACAAGAAACAAATCATACATTACATAAAGGTAAACACAAAAAAAGAAACCATATACCCATTTGATAATAAAAAAAATCTAATAAAGAATATCTTCTAATTAAAAAAATAAATGACAATAAAATTAAAGCTAGTCTTACTTCATAAGAAATAGTTTGTGCTACTGCACGTAAACCTCCCAATAACGCATAACTAGAATTAGAAGATCAACCAGCTAATATTACTGAATATACTCCTATACTTGTACAAACAAAAAAAAAAAATAATCCCAAATTAAAAGTATATAATCCTCTTATATAAGGTATTAAACTTCATAAAATCAAAGATAAAAATAAAGAAAAAATAGGACAAACATAATACAATAAATAATTAGATACTAAAGGATTCATGTGTTCCTTACAAAATAATTTAATAGCATCACTAAAAGGTTGTAAGATTCCTATAAATCCTACTTTATTAGGTCCTTTACGAAGATGAATATATCCTAATATCCTACGCTCCAATAAAGTAAAAAAAGCCACACCAACTATAACAAAAATAATTAAAATTAAACCTACTAAAATTAATATTAATAACTCCTTTATCATTTACTACTTATGATTATTTATCATATTTACAGATTCTAAATCTGTTACACTCTGCTCTGCCAAAATAGTCAGATTAATAAAATTCAATTTTAATTAAAATTATTTTAAATATCTGGTCCTCTCGTACTAAGATATATAATATTATTAAAGATAGAAACCAACCTGGCTCATGCCGGTTTAAACTCAGATCATGTAAGATTTTAAAGGTCGAACAGACCTAGTTTATGAACATCTACACCCATAACTAATCTTAATCCAACATCGAGGTCACAATCTTCCCTTTCAATAAGAACTCTTAAAAAAAATTATGCTGTTATCCCTAAGGTAATTTAATCTTTTAATCATTATCAATGGATCATTCAACTAATCACTATATTAAATCCTAAAAAGAGTTTTACTTATCTTTTAATCACCCCAATCAAATAAACTTTACAATAATTTAAATTACTTATTAACCCAAATAATTTATACATTTATTAAACTCTATTGGGTCTTCTCGTCCCTAAATAAATTTAAGTCTTTTTACTTAAAATCTAAATTCAATTTAATAAACATAAAACAGAATTCACCTCATTCAACCATTCATACAAGCCTTCAATTAAAAGACTAATGATTATGCTACCTTTGCACAGTCAATATACCGCGGCCCTTCAAAAAATTTTCAGTGGGCAGGTTAGATCTCTTAAATATATCAAGAAACCATGTTTTTAGTAAACAGGTGAGCAAAATATTTGCCTAATTCTTTATATTTATATATAAATAATTCATCATAATATAAATTAAACATTTTACTAATTAAATCATTTTTTCCAAAACTATAAAATTTTATCTAACATTTTAATAAAAAAATTAAATAAAAATTGAAAATTTTAACATCCTTAAAATAATAACAAATTCTAAATTCATATAATCCTAATATAAAAATTTTATTATAATCTTATTTTTTAAAAAGCTATTCCCCTATAAAATTAGAAATATTTTATATTCCAATAATTAAATAAAAAATAATTAAAATATTTCCCAAATTAAATTCGTTTATTAAAAAACTAGATATCCTTAAAAACGATAAACATCTCATTACCAATAAAGCATTATTAATATTTATGAAACAATAACTAAAATACTAAATTAAATCTCTTAAATTCGAGACAAAAAAAATTAATAATTTATTTTAATATACTCTGATACACAAGATACAATTAATAAAATTACCTTCAATTAATTATAATATCACCTTTTAATTTCCTCCACAGTATTAATTCACTATAGTAAAAATAATTTTATCAATTCATTCTACAAAAACATAAATTTATTCAATTTAAATATATAAAATAAACTTAATAATTAAACAATTCTATTAATTTCAGATTACATCGAATTGCACGATTAACAGCTTCAGTGTAAATGAAAATCTTAACTTTAAGTTTAATCTGAAAACCATTCTAGGTACATCTTCCGATACACCTACTTTGTTACGACTTATCTCGTCTTATAACGAGAGTGACGGGCGATGTGTACACATTATAGAGCTATGATCATTTTATTAATCTTCATAAAATTACAATTAAATCCACCTTCAAATTATATTTTCAATAATAATCCATATTATAAATAAAATTTATTGTAATCCATTATTCAACTTACATATAACTGCACCTTGACTTGAAATATTAATTAATAATATTTCCAGAAAATTACCTGAAAGTATTTTCTTAAACAGCGGTATACAAAAACTTAACATAAGTAAGGTTCAACGTGGATTATCGATTACATAACAGATTCCTCTAAATAGACTATAAAGCCGTCAAATTCTTTAAGTTTAAAGATCATATCTATTAATACTCTAGTATAAAAATTTAGAATAAAAATAATAGGGTATCTAATCCTAGTTTATATCTTTAATTTCATAAAAATCATACTATTAATACTCATATAACACCTCAAAATAATATAAATTTCACCTTAAATTATCCCAATTATTATATTAAAAATAATATTAATTACTTAAGAACCAATAATGCTCATTTGATTTTGCTGTCTAACCGCGGATGCTGGCACAACCTTTACCAAACCTTAAAATAATACATTTACTAAATCTAAACTAATTTAATATCAATAAAATTATCTACTGCTACACCACTTAATAATTTTAAATCCCTTCTAGAAATTTCAAAATACACAAATTCACATATAGATTATAGTAATAATGAACAAATTTAAGCAAGAATAAAACTCTTTTCTCCCTTTTCAGTAAGAGAGAGGTGAATTGGATCAGTAAGAAAGAGGTGAATTAGATCAGTAAGAGAGAGCTGAATTGGATCAGTAAGAGAGAGGTGAATTGGATCAGTAAGAGAGAGGTGAATTAAGTAAAAATAAACAAAGGCCTTTCCTACCTAAAAAAGAATTTTTGCCCAAAATTCAAACTTTTAAGAATTAGGAAAGATATTGGCCCTATCTATATACTTTTAGTTATTTTTATACTCATAGATTGCATTTTTTAAGAGGCCTTTGTTTATTTTTACTTAATTCACCTCTCTTTTACTGATCCAATTCACCTCTCTCTTACTGATCCAATTCACCTCTCTCTTACTGATCCAATTCACCTCTCTCTTACTGATCCAATTCACCTCTTTCTTACTGATCCAATTCAACTCTCTCTTACTGAAAAGGGAGAAAAGAGTTTTATTCTTGCTTAAATTTGTTCATTATTACTATAATCTATATGTGAATTTGTGTATTTTGAAATTTCTAGAAGGGATTTAAAATTATTAAGTGGTGTAGCAGTAGATAATTTTATTGATATTAAATTAATTTAGATTTAGTAAATGTATTATTTTAAGGTTTGGTAAAGGTTGTGCCAGCATCCGCGGTTAGACAGCAAAATCAAATGAGCATTATTGGTTCTTAAGTAATTAATATTATTTTTAATATAATAATTGGGATAATTTAAGGTGAAATTTATATTATTTTGAGGTGTTATATGAGTATTAATAGTATGATTTTTATGAAATTAAAGATATAAACTAGGATTAGATACCCTTTTATTTTTATTGTAAATTTTTATACTAGAGTATTAATAGATATGATCTTTAAACTTAAAGAATTTGACGGTTTTATAGTCTATTTAGAGGAATCTTTTATGTAATCGATAATCCACGTTGAACCTTACTTATGTTAAGTTTTTGTATACCGCTGTTTAAGAAAATACTTTCAGGTAATTTTCTGGAAATATTATTAATTAATATTTCAAGTCAAGGTGCAGTTATATGTAAGTTGAATAATGGATTACAATAAATTTTATTCATAATATGGATTATTATTGAAAATATAATTTGAAGGTGGATTTAATTGTAATTTTATGAAGATTAATAAAATGATCATAGCTCTATAATGTGTACACATCGCCCGTCACTCTCGTTATAAGACGAGATAAGTCGTAACAAAGTAGGTGTATCAGAAGATGTACCTAGAATGGTTTTCAGATTAAACTTAAAGTTAAGATTTTCATTTACACTGAAGCTGTTAATCGTGCAATTCGATGTAATCTGAAATTAATAGAATTGTTTAATTATTAAGTTTATTTTATATATTTAAATTGAATAAATTTATGTTTTTGTAGAATGGATTGATAAAATTATTTTTACTATAGTGAATTAATACTGTGGAGGAAATTAAAAGGTGATATTATAATTAATTGAAGGTACTTTTATTAATTGTATCTTGTGTATCAGAGTATATTAAAATATATTATTAATTTTTTTTGTCTCGAATTTAAGAGATTTAATTTAGTATTTTAGTTATTGTTTCATAAATATTAATAATGCTTTATTGGTAATGAAATGTTTATCATTTTTAAGGATATCTAGTTTTTTAATAAACGAATTTAATTTGGGAAATATTTTAATTATTTTTTATTTAATTATTAGAATATAAAATATTTCTAATTTTATAGGGGAATAGCTTTTTAAAAAATAAGATTATAATAAAATTTTTATATTAGGATTATATGAATTTAGAATTTGTTATTATTTTAAGGATGTTAAAATTTAATTCTTATTTTATTTTAATTTTTAATTTTTATTTAATTTTTTATTAAAATGTTAGATAAAATTTAATAGTTTTGAAAAAAATGATTTAATTAGTAAAATGTTTAATTTATATTATGATGAATTATTTATATATAAATATAAAGAATTAGGCAAATATTTTGCTCACCTGTTTACTAAAAACATGGTTTCTTGATATATTTAAGAGATCTAAAGTGCCCACTGAAAATTTTTTGAAGGGCCGCGGTATATTGACTGTGCGAAGGTAGCATAATCATTAGTCTTTTAATTGAAGGCTTGTATGAATGGTTGAATGAGGTGAATTCTGTTTTATGTTTATTAAATTGAATTTAGATTTTAAGTAAAAAGACTTAAATGTTATTAAGGGACCAGAAGACCCTATAGAGTTTAATAAATGTATAAATTATTTGGGTTAATAAGTAATTTAAATTATTGTAAAGTTTATTTGATTGGGGTGATTAAAAGATAAGTAAAACTCTTTTTAGGATTTAATATAGTGATTAGTTGAATGATCCATTGATAATGATTAAAAGATTAAATTACCTTAGGGATAACAGCATAATTTTTTTTAAGAGTTCTTATTGAAAGGCAAGATTGTGACCTCGATGTTGGATTAAGATTAGTTATGGGTGTAGATGTTCATAAACTAGGTCTGTTCGACCTTTAAAATCTTACATGATCTGAGTTTAAACCGGCGTGAGCCAGGTTGGTTTCTATCTTTAATAATATTATATATCTTAGTACGAGAGGACCAGATATTTATAATAATTTTAATTAAAATTGAATTTTATTAATCTGACTATTTTGGCAGAGCAGAGTGTAACAGATTTAGAATCTGTAAATATGATAAATAATCATAAGTAGTAAATGATAAAGGAGTTATTAATATTAATTTTAGTAGGTTTAATTTTAATTATTTTTGTTATAGTTGGTGTGGCTTTTTTTACTTTATTGGAGCGTAGGATATTAGGATATATTCATCGTCGTAAAGGACCTAATAAAGTAGGATTTATAGGAATCTTACAACCTTTTAGTGATGCTATTAAATTATTTTGTAAGGAACACATGAATCCTTTAGTATCTAATTATTTATTGTATTATGTTTGTCCTATTTTTTCTTTATTTTTTATCTTTGATTTTATGAAGTTTAATACCTTATATAAGAGGATTATATACTTTTAATTTGGGATTATTTTTTTTTTTTGTTTGTACAAGTATAGGAGTATATTCAGTAATATTAGCTGGTTGATCTTCTAATTCTAGTTATGCGTTATTGGGAGGTTTACGTGCAGTAGCACAAACTATTTCTTATGAAGTAAGACTAGCTTTAATTTTATTGTCATTTATTTTTTTAATTAGAAGATATTCTTTATTAGATTTTTTTTATTATCAAATGGGTATATGGTTTCTTTTTTTGTGTTTACCTTTATGTAATGTATGATTTGTTTCTTGTCTTGCTGAAACTAATCGTAGACCATTTGATTTTGCTGAAGGGGAATCTGAATTAGTATCAGGATTTAATGTTGAATATGGTAGAGGTGGTTTTGCCTTAATTTTTTTAAGAGAATATTCTAGAATTTTATTTATAAGAATATTAATATGTGTTATTTTTCTTGGGTCTGATTTAAATTCTTTTATATTTTATTTAAAACTGATTTTTATTGCTTTTTTATATGTATGAGTGCGAGGGACATTACCTCGATATCGATATGATAAGTTAATATATTTGGCATGAAAGAGATTTTTACCTTTATCATTAAATTTTTTATTTTTATATTTGGGATTAAAAATTTTCTTTTAAGGGTTTAGTTAAGTATTAAAGTTAATAAGGGAATTAAACCCTTTCATTATGATTTCAAGACATAAGCTTATTCATTAAGTTTATAACTGAATATTATTGATAAAGAGTATTATCTCATAATTTAATAATTAAGGGGTTTAAAATATAGTAAAGAAAGTATAAAATGGTTAGAATTTGTCCTGTTAAAATACAAGGATCTTCAACGGGTCGGGCTCCAATTCAGGTTAATAGAATTACAATTATAACTATGGTTCAGAATATAAATTGATTAATTGGATAATATTGTAATCCTCGTGAATTTGTAATAGTTAAAGGTATAAAAAATAAGATTGCAATTGATATAACTAAGGCAATTACTCCTCCTAATTTATTAGGAATAGATCGTAAAATAGCATAAGCAAATAAGAAATACCATTCTGGTTGAATATGAACTGGAGTTACTAATGGATTAGCAGGGATAAAATTATCTGGATCTCCTAAAATATAAGGTTCTTTTAAGGATAATAAAGATAGGATAATAAATAATATAATAAATCCTAAGATGTCTTTAAATGTGAAATAAGGATGGAAGGGAATTTTATCAATATTTCTATTTAATCCTAATGGGTTATTGGATCCAGTTTGGTGTGGAAATAATAAATGGACTATAACTGTTGCTGCTACAATAAAAGGGAGAACAAAATGAAATGTAAAAAAACGGTTTAAAGTTGCATTATCAACGGCAAAACCACCTCATACTCATTGAACTAGATCAATACCTAAATAAGGAATAGCTGATAATAAGTTAGTAATTACTGTGGCTCCTCAAAAAGATATTTGTCCTCAGGGTAATACATACCCTATAAATGCTGTTGCTATAACTAAGAATAGAATTACTACACCAACTATTCATGTATAATAAAATTTATATGAGCCGTAGTATATTCCTCGTCCAATATGTAAATAAATACAAACAAAAAATATTGAAGCACCATTCGCATGTAAAGTACGTAGGAGTCAACCATAATTTACGTCTCGACAAATATGAGCTACTCTAGAAAATGCTAAATCAATATGGGCTAAGAATAAACCTGTTATAATTTGAATTCCTAAACATAATCCTAAAAGGGAACCAAAATTTCATCAAGTTGAAATATTTGATGGTGTTGGTAAATCAACTAGGGCATTATTGGAAATTTTAATTAGGGGGTGAATTTTACGTAAGGGTTTAAACATTAATTTATTTGACGTAGGGGTCCTTTATAAATATTAATAATTTTAACAACTGCAGTTAAAGTTAAGAAAAGATATGATGCAATTAAAATTATAATTATATTAATAGGTTGATTATATATTTTTAGTAAAAAATTATTAGGTAGTAAGTTTAGTATTAATCTATTTTCTAAATTTTCGTATAAATTTATGGAATAATTTATATTGATGTAATAAATTCTTGTAAAGATAATCGGAAGAGAAATTATGGTTAATAAAATTTTATTAGAATAGAAAAATATTTCATTTGAGGCTAAACTAGTTACATATATAAATAAAACTAATATACCTCCTAAATAAATTAGAAGTAGAACATAGGAGAATCAAAATCTTAAGGATATAGATCCTCTAATTAAACATATACAAATTGTTTGTAAAAATAGAATTAATCCTATAGATAAAGGATGATTTAGAAATAAATATATATAATTCTTAAAGTTAATATAATTCTTAATAGTATATATATAATATCAAAGGGTAGTTTAAAGTAAAATATTAGTTTTGGGAATTAATGATAAGAATTTCTTCCCTTTGAAGTTTTAAAAGTAAGAAGACTTAATTTTGGTTTACAAGACCAGTGTTTTATTTTTAAACTATTAAAACATTTAATGTTAATAATATTTTATTTTATATTTTTTTGTGGTTTATGAGTATTTTCTTCAAAACGTAAGCATTTATTAATAACTTTATTAAGATTAGAATTTATTGTTTTAATTTTATTTATTATTTTATATTATTATATAGTTATAATAAATAGAGAATTGTATATAACAATGTTTTTTTTATCTTTTGCAGTTTGTGAAGGGGCTTTAGGTTTATCTATCTTAGTGTCAATAATTCGTACTCATGGTAATGATTATTTTAATGCATTTGGTTTATTACAATGTTAATATATGTATTTTATATAATTTTTATAATTCCTTTATGTTTTATTTATGGAGGATGATATTTAATTCAAAATTTATTATTTTTTTTAAGATTAATATTTTTGGTGAATATTGATTTTTTTTTGTTGAAGAGGTTTAAGATATATTTTTGGTTATGATTATTTATCATATGGATTAGTAATATTAAGATTTTGAATTTGTATTTTAATAATTTTGGCTAGTTATTCTGTTATTTGTTATAAATTTTATAATAAGTTATTTTTATTTATAATTCTTATGTTATTGATTATATTATATTTTACTTTTTGTAGATTAAATATGATTTCTTTTTATTTTTTTTTTTGAAGGTAGTTTAATTCCTACTTTATTTTTAATTTTTGGTTGAGGATATCAACCAGAACGTTTACAGGCTGGTATTTATTTATTATTTTATACTTTATTTGCTTCTTTACCATTATTATTGGGTATTATATATATATATATATATATATATATATATAATAATTTAAGTTATTTAGTTTTTTCATTATTATATATAAATAATTTTATGAATTTATTTATATATATTAGAATAATTTTGGCTTTTTTAGTTAAAATACCTATATATTTAATGCATTTATGATTACCTAAAGCTCATGTTGAAGCTCCTGTTTCAGGGTCTATAATTTAAGCAGGAGTATTACTTAAATTAGGTGGTTATGGGTTATTACGAGTGTTTGAATATTTAATAGAAATTGGTATATTAATAAATGTATTTTGGTTATCAATTAGATTAGTAGGAGGCTTTTTAGTTAGACTAATATGTTTACGTCAAGTAGATATAAAAGCTTTAATTGCTTATTCTTCTGTAGCTCATATGGGATTAGTAATTGGAGGTTTAATAACATTAAATACTTGAGGATTTTATATAACTTTTGTTTTAATAATTACTCATGGTTTATGTTCTTCAGGATTATTTTGTTTAGCTAATATTAGTTATGAACGTTTAGGTAGACGGAGATTATTAATTAATAAAGGTTTATTAAATTTGATGCCTAGAATAGCATTATGATGATTTTTATTATCTTCTTGTAATATAGCAGCTCCTCCTTCATTAAATTTATTAGGAGAAATTGGTTTATTAAATAGAATAATTGGTTGAATGTGATTAGTTATGTTGTTTTTAATAATGATTTCATTTTTTAGAGCTGCTTATACTTTATATTTATATTCTTATAGTCAACATGGAATTTATTATTCTGGTATTTATAGAAGAGTAAGAGGTTATTGTCGTGAATATTTATTACTTATGTTACATTGATTACCTTTAAATTTATTGATTTTGAAGAGAGATTATGTATTAATTTGATTTTAAATTTACCTAAGTAGTTTAATAAAAAAAAATTGTGATTTGTGGTATCATAGATATAATAAAATTTATCTTAGGTTATGATATATTTATCTTTATGTTTTATTAGTTTTTTTTTGTTAATGTTTATATCATTAATAATATTTATTCTCAGTATATATTTTATTATAAATAATATAATTTATATTATTGAATGGGAATTAATTAGACTAAGATCTTCTTCTATTGTTATAACCTTATTGTTGGATTGAATATCTTTATTATTTATAAGTTTTGTAATATTAATTTCTTCTTTAGTGATTTTATATAGTGAAGATTATATAATAGGGGATGTTACGTTAAACCGTTTTATTTTTTTAGTCTTAATATTTGTATTATCAATAATTTTTTTGATTATTAGTCCTAATTTAATTAGAATTTTGTTAGGATGGGATGGCTTAGGGTTAGTTTCTTATTGTTTAGTTATTTATTATCAGAATGTAAAGTCTTATAATGCTGGAATATTAACTGCGTTATCTAATCGGGTAGGGGATGTTGCTTTATTAATAGCTATTGCATGAATAATAAATTTTGGAAGATGAAATTATGTTTTTTATTTGGATTGTTTATCTAATAAGAATGAGATGTATTTAATTTCATTTTTAGTTGTTTTAGCTGGTATAACTAAAAGTGCTCAAATTCCTTTTTCGGCGTGATTACCAGCTGCTATAGCAGCTCCTACTCCAGTTTCTGCAATAGTACATTCTTCAACCTTAGTTACAGCAGGAGTTTATTTATTGATTCGATTTAGTAAGGCTTTTCCTGGGTGGCTATTGACATTTTTGTTAGTAATTTCTATGTTAACAATATTTATATCAGGTTTAGGGGCTAATTTTGAGTATGATTTAAAAAAAATTAAGGCTTTGTCTACTTTAAGACAGTTAGGTTTAATAATAAGAATTTTATCTATAGGATTTGCTGATTTAGCTTTTTTTCATTTATTAACTCATGCTTTATTTAAAGCTTTATTATTTATGTGTGCAGGAATGGTTATTGATAATGTAAAAAATTTTCAGGATATTCGTTTTATAGGGAATTTATCAATTTTTATACCTTTAACTTGTGCTTGTTTTATAGTATCAAATTTTGCTTTATGTGGAATACCTTTTTTGGCTGGTTTTTACTCTAAGGATATAATTTTGGAAGTAGTTTCTTTAAGAAATTTAAATATATTTATGTATTTCTTGTATTTTTTTTCTACAGGTTTAACAGTATGTTATTCTTTTCGTTTATTTTATTATGTTTTATGAGGAGATTTTAATTTAGTACCTATATATAAATTAAGAGAAGAGAGATGAATAATAATTTATGGAATGTTAGGATTAATAATTTTTGCAGTTATTGGAGGAAGTTTATTAAATTGAATAATTTTTTTAACTCCTTATTTTATTTGTTTACCTTTAATTATAAAAATAATGCCTATTTTAGTCAGTATTTTAGGGGTATGATTAGGGAGTGTAATATTTAAATATAATTTAAATTATTATTTTACTATATTTAAATATTATGGATTTATTATTTTTTCAGGTTCTATATGATTTATACCTTTAATTTTTACTAAGGGAGTTAGATTTAAACCTTTAACAATTGGATTGGATTCAATTAAAAATATTGATTTAGGTTGAAGAGAATTTTTTGGTGCTCAAAATTTACATTATATTTTGATAAAAATGGGAAGATTAAATCAATGATTTCAAGTTAATAATTTAAAATCTTATTTAATTATTTTTTTTGTTATGTTAATTATAATAGTATTTATAATTTATTCAAATATCTTATATTAAAGAGTATAACACTGAAGCTGTTATTGAGATAACTATTATCTTTGAATATATTTATAAAAATAAATGTTTTATTTTTACAATGAAAATGTAATGTTTTATTTAAACTATATAAATAAATTAAGATGTAAATGTGTTTAACCACTTGAATATTAAGTTAGCAGCTTATATTCGATTAACACATCTTCTTAATTGGAATAATTTATTCAATTTTATCATTAACAGTGATAAACCTCTATTTTGGTTTCAACTAAATAAGGATATTTATTTATCTTCCTATCAGGTCGAAACTGATTACAATTAATTTGCTTCTTACTTAAATTCAACTAAATAAGGATATTTATTTATCTTCCTATCAGGTCGAAACTGATTACAATTAATTTGCTTCTTACTTAAATTCAACTCAATAAGGATGATTGATATTTCAATACTTTTTGAATGCAAATCAAATGTTATATTTAACTACAACCCTTATTTTTATTATTAAGAGGCTCATTCTAAGGATCCTTGATTTCATTCATGGTAAAGTCCAATTGTTAAAATAAATAAGAATAAAATTCTTGTAATTATTCATATTTTTATGTTTGATCTAGTTAAAGTAATAGTTATTGGTAAAATTAGTGCAATTTCAACGTCAAAAATTAAAAAAATAATGGCAATTAAGAAGAATCGTAAGGAGAAAGGTAAGCGTGAAGATCTTATAGGATCAAATCCACATTCAAAAGGAGAATTTTTTTCACGATCTTCAATAATTTTTTTTGAAAGAAAATTGGTTAATATTATTACGATAAAGGAGATTATTAATACGATTTATGATATTATAGTTAGAATTTGAATTATTTATTCTAATTATTATAGACTTTTTGATTGGAAATCAAAAGTACTTGGTTATACTAAATAAATATTTTATCCTCCTCATCAGTAAATAGATACATAAAGGAAAAGTCATACTACATCAACGAAATGTCAATATCAAACGGCTGCTTCAAATCCAAAGTGATGAATTGATGTAAAATGTATAGATAATATTCGACATAAACATGTAATTAGAAAAGTGGTTCCAATAATTACATGAAGACCATGAAATCCTGTTGCTACAAAGAAAGAGGAGCCAAATACTGAATCTGCAATGGTAAATGGTGCTTCAATATATTCAAAGAGTTGTAAACAAGTAAAATAAATCCCTAATAGAACAGTAAATAATAATCCTTGAATGGCTTGATTATTATTATTTTCTAATAATCCATGATGACTTCACGTAATTGTAATTCCTGAAGCTAGTAATACAGTAGTATTAAGTAAGGGAACCTGTAAGGCATTAAAAGGAATAATTCTTAAAGGAGGTCATAGTGATCCAATATCAATAGCAGGGGCAAGTCTTCTGTGATAGAATGTTCAAAAAAATGAAACGAAGAAAAATACTTCTGAAATAATAAAAAGGATTATTCCTCATCGTAATCCTGTTATTACTTCTCTAGTATGTCATCCTTGATATGTTCTTTCTCGGACTACATCTCGTCATCATTGGATAATAGTTAATGTTAAAATTATTATACCTGTAAGTATAAGTTTTTCATTAAATTCATAGGAAAATTTAATAAATCCAATTATTGCAATTATAATACTTGTTGCTGCTACAATGGGTCATGGTCTATAAGTAACTAAATGGTAGGGATGATTAGTATGTATTGACATTAATTAACTTCTCTAGAATAAAGTGTTCTTAAGACTGCAAATACATAAGATTGAATAATAGCTACTGCAGATTCTAAGGTTAAAAGTAGGATTTGTGTAATAATTAAAAGGGGTAAAAGGTATATTATTATAGTACTACCAGTATTTCCTAGTAGTGTTATAAGAAGATGTCCTGCAATTATATTAGCGGCTAATCGAATTGCTAATGTACCGGGTCGGATAATATTTCTGATTGTTTCAATACATACTATAAAAGGTATTAAAGTACCTGGGGTTCCTTGGGGAACTAAATGGGCAAATATATGTTTGGTGTTATTAATTCATCCAAATAATATAAAACTTAATCATATGGGTAGAGCTAACGAAAGGGTTATAACTATATGTCTAGTTCTAGTAAAGATATATGGGAGTAGGCCTATAAAATTGTTAAATAAGATAATAGAAAAAATAGAAATGAAGATAAATGTGGATCCTTTATTAATTTTTTTTTTCCCGATTAATAATTTGAATTCTTCATGTAATTTATTAGTTATTAAGTTTCATATTATTACTCTTCGAGATGGAATAAGTCATATTGAAGTTGGAATTAGTATAAGTCCAATAAAGGTTCTTAATCAGTTAATTGATAAATTTATAAGATTCGAAGAAGGGTCAAAAACTGAAAATAAGTTAGTTATCATTTTCAAGTTAAAGTTTTAATAATTGCTTTAGTTGAAGGAATAGAATTTCTTTTATTATAAGATATATAATAGTTTATTACATTAAATAGAATTAATATAATAGAAAAAAATGAGAATAATAAAAATCAATTTAAGGGTATTATTTGTGGGATAAAGAGGTATTAAATTATTAATAATTTTAATATGACATATTAATGTTATTTTTTAACTAACTTCTTTTCATCAGAAGTAATTGCTATATTACTATAATGTGGTTTAAGAGACCATTACTTGCTTTTCAGTCATCTGATGTTATTCTTCCTGTATACTATAAATTCAATTGATAAAATCATTAGCAGAGGTAGATTCAACTACAATGGGTATAAATCTGTGGTTAGCTCCACAGATTTCTGAACATTGTCCATAAAAAACACCAGGACGATTAAATCAAAAGGTTGCTTGATTTAATCGTCCTGGTGTAGCATCAGCTTTTACTCCAAGACTAGGAATTGTTCATGAATGAATTACATCTTCAGATGAGATTAGAATTCGTGTTAATACTTTTATTGGTAATGTTGTTCGATTATCAACTTCGAGTAGTCGAATATTATAAGGATCTAATTCATTTTGAGGAATTATATAAGAGTCGAATTCAATATCTAGAAAATCTGAATATTCATAACTTCAGTATCATTGGTGTCCAATAGTTTTAAGTGTTAACGTGGGTTTCACACTTTCATCAATTAAATAAAGAATTCGGATTGATGGTAGTGCAATAAAAATTAAAACTACTGCAGGTAAAATTGTTCAAAGAATTTCTAAATATTGACCGTCTATTACATATCGATCTATAAATTTATTTATTATAAGTGACAGAATTATATAACCTACTGAAATTACAATTATAGTAATAATGAATATTGAATGATCATGAAAATATATAAGTTGTTCTATTAAAGGTGAGGCACTATCTTGTAAGCCTAAATTTGCTTGTGTAGACATGTTCTAAAAAAAGTATATAGACTTTATTTATGGAGCTTAAATCCATTGCACTAATCTGCCATATTAGAATTATTACTTGGTAATTAAAGTTAATTCATTATAGGTATGTTCAGCAGGAGGAAAATTATATATTCATTCGATTGATCTATTTATTTGGGATGAATATAGAACGGATCGTTTAGAGATTATGCTTTCTCATAAAATGAGAATAAATATAACAACTGCAATGAATGAGATTATTGATCCTATTGATGATACAATATTTCATGAAGTGTAAGCATCTGGATAATCTGAGTATCGTCGAGGTATTCCTGCTAATCCAAGAAAGTGTTGAGGAAAAAATGTTAAATTAACTCCTACAAATATTGTTAAAAATTGAGTTTTTAATCAGTTTGGATTAAGGGATAATCCTGTGAATAGTGGATATCAATGGACAAAACCGGCTATAATTGCGAAAACAGCTCCTATGGAAAGTACATAATGGAAATGGGCAACTACATAATAAGTATCATGGAGAATAATATCAATAGCTGAATTAGCTAGAATTACTCCTGTTAAACCTCCTACTGTAAATAGGAAAATAAAACCTAGAGCTCATATTGATGCAGGACTAAAAATGAACTTGGATCCATATATTGTTGCGAGTCAACTAAAAATTTTAATACCAGTTGGTACGGCAATAATTATTGTAGCTCCTGTAAAATAAGCTTGTGTATCTACATCTATTCCTACTGTAAATATATGGTGAGCTCATACTACAAAACCTAAGAAACCAATGGCTGATATAGCTCAAATTATTCCATAATTTCCAAATGCTTCTTTTTTTGCTCTTTCATGAGAGATTACATGGGAAATTATTCCAAACCCTGGAAGGATTAAAATATAGACTTCAGGATGTCCAAAAAATCAAAATAGGTGTTGATATAAAATAGGATCACCACCTCCTGCTGGATCAAAGAAAGAAGTATTTAAATTTCGATCAGTTAAGAGTATAGTAATAGCTCCAGCTTAAACTGGTAGGGATAATAAGAGTAAAAGTGCGGTAATACCAACCGATCAAACGAATAATGGTATTTGTGCTTGATTTATATAAGTTGGTTTTATGTTAATTATAGTAGTAATAAAATTTACTGCTCCTATAATTCTAGACATTCCTGCAAGATGTAAAGAAAAAATAGTTAAATCTACTGCAGGCCCAGGATGGGCAATACTGGCTGAAAGAGGAGGATATACTGTTCATCCTGTACCTGCTCCTCTTTCAACAGTTCTTCTGATAATTAATAGAATAATAGAAGGAGGTAAAAGTCAAAAGCTTATATTATTTATTCGAGGGAATGCTATGTCTGGTGCTCCTAATATTAAAGGTACTAATCAATTACCAAACCCTCCAATTATAATGGGTATTACTATAAAGAAAATTATGATAAAAGCATGTGCAGTTACAATTACGTTGTAAATTTGGTCATCTCCAATTAGAGATCCAGGTTGACCTAATTCAGTTCGAATTAAGATTCTTAAAGATGTCCCTAGTATTCCTGCTCATGCACCAAAAATAAAATATAATGTTCCGATGTCTTTATGGTTGGTTGAAAATAATCACCGTTGCAAGGTAAAATGGCTGAGATTATAGGTGATAGATTGTAAATTTATTAAGGAGAATTTTTCTCTTTTACCAGTTATATAGGTTTTATATTCATGAAATGATATTAGAATGCAATTCTAGTGGTGTATTAATTGTACTAAGACTTAAAGATAATTTTCTTTATTTATAACTTTGAAGGATATTAGTTTTTTTAACTTAAAATCTTTAATATATCAATAAAATTAAAGTGCTGACTAATATCCCTAAAAATAGTGTGTATAGTGAGAATATAAATGTTTTTGGGCAAAAATTCTTTTGTTGAATTAAAGTGGTTCAAATGATTTCTGTATTAGTAATTATTAATGTTGTGTATATTATTCGTATATAGTAGAAAAGAGTAATTAAAGAGGATATGATAAGAACAGTAGATGTAAAAATTATTAGATTTTGAGTTATAAATTCAATTGCAATTTATTTTGGGAAAAAACCTAAAAAGGGTGGTAGGCCACCTAAAGATAATATCGAAATAAAGAATGTAAATTTGATGATTTTTTTATGGTTTAGTGAGTTAAATCTTTGTGAAATGTAGGATATATTACTTATATTTGTTAAGAAAATAATAGAGGTGATATTAATAGTATAGATGAGGAAATAAGTTAATCATAAATTTATACCTATAATTATGGTAGCTAACATTCAACCAATATGATTAATTGATGAGAAGGATAAGATTTTTCGGATGGAAATTTGATTAAATCCTCCAATTGCCCCAATAAATGCAGAAAGGATAATGATAATTTGAATATAGTAATTATTGATTAGTATATAGGAAATTAACATTAATGGGGCAATTTTTTGAATAATTAAATGATGAAACAGTTTATTCATGAAAGTCCTTCTACTACTGATGGTAACCATCAGTGAAAAGGTGCACATGCAATTTTTATTAAAAGGGGAATTATAATGAGATTATTTCATGTTCTATTTTTTATAAAATAAAATATTTCATAAAGGTTGGTTTTTAAGAGATTCAGAAATAATAAAGATGAGGATGCGATAGCTTGAATTAAAAAATATTTTAATGAAGCTTCGGTAGAGTATATGTTTTTGTTGGAAGATAGCAAAGGAATGAAGGAGAGTAAATTAATTTCTAGACCTATTCATGCTCCTATTCATGAATTGGCACAAAGTGAAATGAATACACCTCTAATTAAGGTTCTTAAAAAGAGGATTTTAGTTGAATTATTGGGCATTAGAAAAGAGAGATTAACTCTATAGATGGGGTATGAACCCATTAGCTCAAATTAGCTTACTTTTCTACATTTTGGTGTAAGGTGCACAAAAATTTTTGATATTTTAAGATTACAGTTTAATTCTGTTAAATGTAAAATTTATAGATTATGGTCAGCAATTTAGCAAAAGTAATAAAATTACATTATTTATCCTATCACGATAATCCTTTTAAGTCAGGCATTTTACTATTTTTATAAATAAAACTTTCTTTCTTTTTAGGAAACTTTAAATTCATTGGTATATTTTATATTATTATTATTATTAATATTTTTTTTATTGAAGGTAGACTTCAGTAAGAATTGCACTCATAGTATAATAATAACTTAATAGTATGTATTTATTTTATTTATATTAAGATCTTATCAAGAAAGATTTATTTAATATTCTTCGTATAAATTAACACCTTTATTTGTACAAAGTATAATAACCTACACGAGAAAGAGAAAAGGGTTAGAATAATAAACACATAAGATGTGTATTCCAATATTCTTTATTAATTCTAATAAGATAAATATATATATATTAAATTCTTATTATATAAACTTACAGTATATTTTTATACTCATAGATTCCATTTTTTAAGAGGATAAAAAAAAAAATGGAATCTATGAGTATAAAAATAACTAAAAGTATATAAATAGGACCAATATCTTTCCTAATTCTTAAAAGTTTGAATTTTGGGCAAAAATTCTTTTTTAGGTAGGAAAGGCCTTTGTTTATTTTTACTTAATTCACCTCTCTCTTACTGATCCAATTCACCTCTCTCTTACTGATCCAATTCACCTCTCTCTTACTGATCCAATTCACCTCTTTCTTACTGATCCAATTCACCTCTCTCTTACTGAAAAGGGAGAAAAGAGTTTTATTCTTGCTTAAATTTGTTCATTATTACTATAATCTATATGTGAATTCGTGTATTTTGAAATTTCTAGAAGGGATTTAAAATTATTAAGTGGTGTAGCAGTAGATAATTTTATTGATATTAAATTAGTTTAGATTTAGTAAATGTATTATTTTAAGGTTTGGTAAAGGTTGTGCCAGCATCCGCGGTTAGACAGCAAAATCAAATGAGCATTATTGGTTCTTAAGTAATTAATATTATTTTTAATATAATAATTGGGATAATTTAAGGTGAAATTTATATTATTTTGAGGTGTTATATGAGTATTAATAGTAAGATTTTTATGAAATTAAAGATATAAACTAGGATTAGATACCCTATTATTTTTATTGTAAATTTTTATACTAGAGTATTAATAGATATGATCTTTAAACTTAAAGAATTTGACGGTTTTATAGTCTATTTAGAGGAATCTGTTATGTAATCGATAATCCACGTTGAACCTTACTTATGTTAAGTTTTTGTATACCGCTGTTTAAGAAAATACTTTCAGGTAATTTTCTGGAAATATTATTAATTAATATTTCAAGTCAAGGTGCAGTTATATGTAAGTTGAATAATGGATTACAATAAATTTTATTTATAATATGGATTATTATTGAAAATATAATTTGAAGGTGGATTTAATTGTAATTTTATGAAGATTAATAAAATGATCATAGCTCTATAATGTGTACACATCGCCCGTCACTCTCGTTATAAGACGAGATAAGTCGTAACAAAGTAGGTGTATCGGAAGATGTACCTAGAATGGTTTTCAGATTAAACTTAAAGTTAAGATTTTCATTTACACTGAAGCTGTTAATCGTGCAATTCGATGTAATCTGAAATTAATAGAATTGTTTAATTATTAAGTTTATTTTATATATTTAAATTGAATAAATTTATGTTTTTGTAGAATGAATTGATAAAATTATTTTTACTATAGTGAATTAATACTGTGGAGGAAATTAAAAGGTGATATTATAATTAATTGAAGGTAATTTTATTAATTGTATCTTGTGTATCAGAGTATATTAAAATAAATTATTAATTTTTTTTGTCTCGAATTTAAGAGATTTAATTTAGTATTTTAGTTATTGTTTCATAAATATTAATAATGCTTTATTGGTAATGAGATGTTTATCGTTTTTAAGGATATCTAGTTTTTTAATAAACGAATTTAATTTGGGAAATATTTTAATTATTTTTTATTTAATTATTAGAATATAAAATATTTCTAATTTTATAGGGGAATAGCTTTTTAAAAAATAAGATTATAATAAAATTAGGGAAATAGCAAGGCAAGGCAAAAGGCAAGTGTCAAGGTAAGGCAAAAGGCAAGGCAAGAGGCAAGCCTATTCAAAAGGCAAGGCAAGAGGCAAGGCAAGAGGCAAGGCAAGGCAAGAGGTAAGGCTATTTCCCTTATCTTGCCTCTTGCCTTGCCTTGCCTCTTGCCATGCCTTTTGCCTTGCCTCTTGCCTTGCCTCTTGCCTTGCCCTGCCTCTTGCCTTGCCTTGTGTCTTGCCTTTTGCCTTTTGCCTTGCCGTGCCTTGACTTTTACCTTGCCTTGCCTCTTGCTTTACCTTGTCTATTGCCTTGCTTTGCCTTTTGCCTTGCCTTGCCTCTTGCTTTGCATTTTGCTTTTCCTTGACTCTTGCCTTTTGCCTTGCCTTGCCTCTTGCCTTGCCTTGCCTCTTGCCTTGCCTCTAGACTTGCCTTTTGCCTTGCATTTCCTTTTGCCTTGGCTTGCCTCTTGCCTTGCCTTTTGCCTTGCCTTGCCTTTTCCTAGCCTTACCTTTTCCTTTCCTAACCTCTTGCCTTGCCTTTTGCCTTGATCTGCCTCTTGCCTTGCCTCTTGTCTTGCCTTTTGCCTTGCCTTGCCTTTTGCCTTGCCTAGCCTTGCCTTGCGTTGCCTTGCCTCTTGCCTTGCGTTGCCTCTTGCCTTGCCTTTTGCCTAGCCTTGCCTTTTGCCTTGCCTTTTGCCTTGCCTTTTGCCTTTCCTTGGCTCTTCCCATGCCTTTTATCTTGCCTAGCATTTTATCTTGCCTTGCCTTTTGCCCTGCCTTGCCTTTTGCCTTGCCTCTTGCCTTTCCTCTTGCCTTGTCTTTTTCCTAACCTTGCCTCTTGCCTTGCCTTGCCCCTTGCCTTGCCTTTAGCCCCGCCTTGCCTCTTGCCTTGCCATGCCTTGCCTCTTGCCTTGCCTTGTCTCGCTTTACCTTTGGCCTTGCCTTGCCTATTACCTTGCCTTCTGCCTTGCCTTTTGCTATGCCTTGCCTGTCGCCTTGCCTCTTGCTTTTCCTCTTGCCTTGCCTTACCTCTTGCCTTGCCTTTTGCCTTGCGTTGCCTCTTGCCTTGCCTTTTGCCTAGCCTTGCCTTTTGCCTTGCCTTTTGCCTTGCCTTTTGCCTTTCCTTGGCTCTTCCCATGCCTTTTATCTTGCCTAGCATTTTATCTTGCCTTGCCTTTTGCCCTGCCTTGCCTTTTGCCTTGCCTCTTGCCTTTCCTCTTGCCTTGTCTTTTTCCTAACCTTGCCTCTTGCCTTGCCTTGCCCCTTGCCTTGCCTTTAGCCCCGCCTTGCCTCTTGCCTTGCCATGCCTTGCCTCTTGCCTTGCCTTGTCTCGCTTTACCTTTGGCCTTGCCTTGCCTATTACCTTGCCTTCTGCCTTGCCTTTTGCTATGCCTTGCCTGTCGCCTTGCCTCTTGCTTTTCCTCTTGCCTTGCCTTACCTCTTGCCTTGCCTTTTGCCTTGCGTTGTCTATTGCCTTGCCTTTTGCCTTGCCTCTTGCCTTGCCTCTTGCCTTGCCTTGCCTTGCCTCTTGCCTTGTGTTCCCTGGCCTATTGCCTTGCTTTATACGTTGCCCTGCCTCTTGCCTTGCCTTGCCTTTGCCTTTGCCTTGCCTTTTGCCTTGCCTTGCCTCTTGCCTTGCCTTGCCTCCTTCCTTGTCTTTTTATTTCCCTTACATATTGCCTTGAATTTTGCCTTGCCTCCTGCCTTGCCTTGCCTCTTAGCTTGCCTGGCGTCTTGCCTTATGCCTTGCCTTGCCTCTTGCCTTGCCTTGCCTCTTGCCTTGCCTTTTGAATAGGCTTGCCTCTTGCCTTGCCTTTTGCCTTACCTTGACACTTGCCTTTTGCCTTGCCTTGCTATTTCCCTTATCTTGCCTCTTGCCTTGCCTTGCCTCTTGCCATGGCTTTTGCCTTGCCTTGTCTTTGCCTTGCCTTGACACTTTCCTTTTGCCTTGCCCTACCATTTCCCTTGCCTTGCCATTTGCCTTACCTTTTGCCTGCTTTGCCTTGCCTCTTGCATTGCCTTGCCTTGCCTTGCCTTTTGCTTTGCCTTGCCTCTTGCCTTGGCTTTAGCCTTGCAGTGCTTCTTGTCTTGCCTCTTCCCTAGCCTCATGCCTTGTCTTTTTGCCTTGCCTTGCCTCTTGCCTTCCCTTGCCTGTTGCCCTGCCTATTGAATTGCCTTTTGTCTTGCTGTGCCTCTTGCCTTGCCGTTAGCCTAGCGTTACCTCTTGCCTTGCCTTTTGGCTTGCCTTGACCTTTGCCTTGCCTCTTGCCTTGCCATTCCTCTTGCCTTGCCTTGCCTTGCCTCTTGCCTTGCATTTTGCCTTGCCTTGCATTGCCTCTTGCCTTGCCTTGTCTTGCCTTGCCTCTTGCCCTGCCATGCCTCTTGCCTTGCCTCTTGCCTTCACTTGCCTCTTGCCTTGCCTTGCCTCTTGCCTTGCCTTGCCTTGCTTGGCCTTTTGCCTTGCCTTGCCTTTTGCCAGGCGTTTTGCCTTGATATGCCTTGCCTTGCCTTTTGCCTTGCCTCCTGCGTTGTCCTGCCTCTTGCCTTGCCTTTTGCCCTGCCATGCCTCTTGCCTTGCCATGTCTTGCCTCTTACCTTGCGTTGTCTTGCTTTACCTTTTGCCTTGCCTTGCTTTTTCCTGGCCTAGCCTTGCCTTGCCTTGCCTTGCCTTGCCTTTTGCCTTGCCTGGCCTCTTGCCTTGCCTCTTGCCTTGCCTTGCTTTGCCTTGCCTTGCCTTGCCTTGCCTTGCCTCTTACCTTGCGTTGTCTTGCTTTACCTTTTGCCTTGCCTTGCTTTTTCCTGGCCTAGCCTCTGGCTTTTGCCTTGCCTTGCCTCTTGCGTTGCCTTTTGCCTTGCCTTGCCTCTAGCTTTGCCTTTTGCCTTGCCTTGCCTCTTGCCTTGCCTCTTGCCTTGCGTTGCCTTTTGCCTTGTCTTTCCTCTTGCCTTGCCTTTTGCCTTGCTTTTTGCATTGTGTTAACTCCTGCTTTGCCTCTTACCTTTACTTGCCCCTTGCCTTTCCCCTGCCTTGCATTTGCCTTGCCTCTTTTTTCGCCTTTGCCTTGCCTTGCCTCTTGCCTTGCTTCTTGCACTGCCATGCCTCTTGCCTTCACTTGCCTCTTGCCTTGCCTTGCCTCTTGCCTTGCCTTGCCTTGCCTGGCCTTTTGCCTTGCCTGGCCTTTTGCCTTGCCTTGCCTTTTGCCAGGCGTTTTGCCTTGATATGCCTTGCCTTGCCTTTTGCCTTGCCTCCTGCGTTGTCCTGCCTCTTGCCTTGCCTTTTGCCCTGCCAGGCCTCTTGCCTTGCCATGCTTTGCCTCTTACATTGCGTTGTCTTGCTTTACCTTTTGCCTTGCCTTGCATTTTGCCTGGCCTAGCCTTGCCTTGCCTTGCCTTGCCTTGCCTTGCCTTGCCTTGCCTTGCCTTGCCTTGCCTCTTGCCTTGCCTCTTGCCTTGCCTCTTGCCTTGCCTTTTGCCTTGCCTGGCCTCTTGCCTTGCCTCTTGCCTTGCCTTTGGCTTGCCTTGCCTATTGCCTTGCCTTTTGCCTTGCCTTGCCTTGCCTCTTGCCTTGCATTGCCACTTGCATAGCCTTGCCTCTTGCCTTGCCTTTTGCCTAGTCTTGCCTCTTGCCTTGCCTTTTATCTTGCCTAACCTTTTGCCTTGCCTTGTCTCGCCTTGCCGTTTGCCCTGCCTTTTGCCTTGCCTTGTCTTGCCTCTTGCCTTGCCTGTTGCATTGTCTTGCTTTGCCTCTTGCATTGCCCTGCATTTGGCCTTGCTTTGCCTCTTGCCTTGCGTTTTACCTTGACTTGCCTCCTGCTTTGCTTCTTGACTTGCCCTGCCTTGCCTTTTGCCTTGTCTTTTGCCTTGCCTTTAGCCTTACCTTGCCTATTGCCTTGCCGCTTGCCTTGCCTTTGGCCGTGCTTTGACACTTGCCTT